>OZ023309.1:12756077-13157721 GCA_964007245.1 Hypomecis atomaria
CTTCTGCTTCTTTCGTTTCTTCTATTAGTTTTGCTGAAACAAGATATAGGATTTAAGTTCAACGTCGGGATCGTGGTTACGAGTACACGCCATAGAGTCAGTCTACCCGTGACTACGATCGATGCAACTCGGTCGAAACGTCGGGATGATGAGATATTTATTTACCTCGTAATTTTAGTGCGCGATTAGTCCCGTAGCACATAATAATAATGTGTTCAAATCGCGAAAGTTTAAAAATATCGGCCAAGTGCGAGTCGGACTCGCGCACGAAGGGTTCCGTACCGTATGAGAGCCCCATTCCTCTTGCCGTTATCAATAGCGAGCAAAGAACTCCTAAAAATTGAGTTTGTTGTATGGGAACCCCCCTTGATTTTTTTTTTTTAGTATTTGTTGTTATAGCGGCTACAGAAATACATCATCTATCTGTGAAAATTTCAGCTGCCTAGCTATCACGGTTCATGAGATACAGCCCGGTGATAGACAGACAGACGGACAGCGGAGTCTTAGTAAATAGGGTCCCGTTTTTACCCTTTAGGTACGGAACCTTAAAAACAACATTTCAATAATTAGTTTATCTGTAAATGGCAAAAAAACCCAAAAAAATTGGATATCATACATGGAAAATATTAAATAGTAGGTAGGTAGTAGGTCGAATCAAACCTCTTGACGTCTGTGAAATTAGCTACAAAGCTTCGCAAAAGAATTAGTCAAGATTAGGATCTTGACTGAAGCAAAGAATATATAATAATACTACACTGAAGCTCACATAACAGTTGCGCGAGGTCTGGATTTTGCACAGCTTGTATACTAAGCGCCACACAAGTCGGCGGAAAGGAAGTTATGCGCAGAACGCTGCGTAAAAGCCGAGATCACGGTAATGGAATATAAGAGATATTATAGGTACTTATGCGCGGGGGCCAGAGAGACTCGCGCCGGGGCACACCCGCCCGCCAACCTCATGCCTCCCGCGCGCTCCCTACGCATTGTGCACACATGTGTGATAGTTAGCGGGAGCCAGAGAGACTCGCGCCGGGGCACACCCGCCCGCCAACCTCATGCCTCCCGCGCGCTCCCTACGCATTGTGCACACATGTGTAATAGTTAGCGGGAGCCAGAGAGACTCGCGCCGGGGCACACCCGCCCGCCAACCTCATGCCTCCCGCGCGCTCCCTACGCATTGTGCACACATGTGTAATAGTTAGCGGGGGCCAGAGAGACTCGCGCCGGGGCACACCCGCCCGCCAACCTCATGCCTCCCGCGCGCTCCCTACGCATTGTGCACACATGTGTGATAGTTAGCGGGAGCCAGAGAGACTCGCGCCGGGGCACACCCGCCCGCCAACCTCATGCCTCCCGCGCGCTCCCTACGCATTGTGCACACATGTGTAATAGTTAGCGGGGGCCAGAGAGACTCGCGCCGGGGCACACCCGCCCGCCAACCTCATGCCTCCCGCGCGCTCCCTACGCATTGTGCACACATGTGTAATAGTTAGCGGGAGCCAGAGAGACTCGCGCCGGGGCACACCCGCCCGCCAACCTCATGCCTCCCGCGCGCTCCCTACGCATTGTGCACACATGTGTAATAGTTAGCGGGGGCCAGAGAGACTCGCGCCGGGGCACACCCGCCCGCCAACCTCATGCCTCCCGCGCGCTCCCTACGCATTGTGCACACATGTGTAATAGTTAGCGGGAGCCAGAGAGACTCGCGCCGGGGCACACCCGCCCGCCAACCTCATGCCTCCCGCGCGCTCCCTACGCATTGTGCACACATGTGTAATAGTTAGCGGGGGCCAGAGAGACTCGCGCCGGGGCACACCCGCCCGCCAACCTCATGCCTCCCGTGCGCTCCCTACTCATTGTGCACACATGTGTAATAGTTAGCGGGAGCCAGAGAGACTCGCGCCGGGGCACACCCGCCCGCCAACCTCATGCCTCCCGCGCGCTCCCTACGCATTGTGCACACATGTGTAATAGTTAGCGGGAGCCAGAGAGACTCGCGCCGGGGCACACCCGCCCGCCAACCTCATGCCTCCCGCGCGCTCCCTACGCATTGTGCACACATGTGTAATAGTTAGCGGGAGCCAGAGAGACTCGCGCCGGGGCACACCCGCCCGCCAACCTCATGCCTCCCGCGCGCTCCCTACGCATTGTGCACACATGCGCAATAATTAGCGAATCACGGCGAAGTGTCATCTGCGGCAAACTTCTCATACGCCGACTTGTGTGGCGCTTAGTAGTATACGTGAGTCCATCAATGTCTAGTTGTGGCCAAGACTTGTCCTCATAGTAATTTTCTCAAATAATGCGAGAAAATGAACTTCATTGAGGAAACTCGGGACCTATCGATGAGAACATACCCTACGCTATTGAAAATGTAGGTAAGCTCTGTTTTGTTCTGGGCGCCTGGTACTTTTGTCTAAGATTTCTTCTTTATAATTAAAAAAATCCATGTTACCACTAAGTATAACATTTGGCTCCATGGCGTTTATTGACACTTCAAAACTTATAAAACATTTCATAAACTTAACTAGATATATATTACAACTACTATATGTACAAACCTAAACAAATTAATTTAAAAAAACCACTTGAACATAAAAAAATGAGTATGCATAGATGACGATGAAAACCCTAATCTAAAAGCTCACTACCAGCGGGCACAGTTCCCAAAATGCTGGCCCCATTACCACGTTGGAAAACTAATGATAATTAAAAAATAGATATAAGTACGACAAATCAATACAAGTCGGCGGATGTGAAGTTAGCTAGAAGCTGCGCAATATTCAATCCCGACTGAAGCTCACAAAAAGCTGCGCGTTGATTTTATATTAAGGACGATTACAGAGGCGCCAGCATAAATTTAATAGCAACGTAAAAAGCGTTCTCTCTATCGAATGCCTAAAGTGAAAAAGAAACAGAACTATGCTATTTAGCTAATATAATTACGATTGCGCCACTGTAATCGGGCTTATTGTGCAGCTTGCAACTAACTTCACATCTACCAAGAATTATGATTCGGCCTGTACTTAAGGTATTACTGTTTTTCATCCAAGCCACGATGGCGTCAACGCTGGCGTGGCCATCTTTCTTCAGGTTCTCGAACGCCTCTTCGAATTTGTTCATTTCACGAGAATTTCAAAAGAAAAATGTGTACATTAAAATTACTTGAAAATTAATTTGCTAGTGTCATGTTCATGAAATTAATAAATCTATATGGCTGTGAGATTCTCTGACTTCAAATAGGTCAAAGCTTCGCGCGAATAAAAATAATCGGCAAAGTACGAGCCGGACCCTGTATGGGAGCCCTCCTTAAATTTATTTCATTTTAATTTAATTATTTATTATTGAAGTGATATACACGTAATACGTTTTATGGAAAATTACAGATCACCGGGGCTCTTAAATTTATTTCATTTTAATTTAATTATTTATTATTGAAGTGATATACACGTAATACGTTTGTATGGAAAATTACAGATCACCGGGGCTCTTAAATGTATTTAATTTTAATTTAATTATTTATTATTGAAGTGAATATACAACTAAAGTTTCTCTGTGAAAATTTCAAGCATCTACCTACCTGTTACCATTATTAATATAGAGCGAACAACGACAAAAAAATCAGGTTTGTTGTATGGGAGCCCCCCTTAGTTATTATTCTTATTCTGTTTTTAGTATTTGTTGTTATAGCGGCAACAAAAATACATCATCTGTGAAAATTTAAGCCCTCTAGCTATAACGGTTCATGAGATACCGTCTGGAGACAGACGGGCAGCGGAGTCTTAGTAATAGGGTCCCGTTTTTACCCTTTGGGTGCGGAACCCAAAAAATAAAGAATTTCTAAACACTGGATCTACTTTATATGTAAAACAGATGAAAAATATTTCAAGTTAGAGGTTCTGATGCAAAGGATTGACCTAATTTTTGGAATGCTCAACATTCGTTCAAACTATGTCCATTCCAAAAATCAAATCAATCCTTTGCATCTAAACCTCCCCCGTAATAGCAAGAGAACACATCCCTCTGTCACATTTTAACTATGAAATTTAAAAGGTGTTCAAACACCCGAAATTACGTAATTTCGAAGGGTTTCACAAACTAGCATTGAGCTGTCTCGGGTGTCCAAATTCAAAAAGGTAAAAAGTAGGAGGGTAAAATGATCAGAGATTTGAACCTTCTCATTGGAACTAGAGGGTTCAAATTTCCGAAAAAGGCAAAAGACCAAGTGGAACCTAATTTTAACTATTTTGACATTCCAAACTGGTGATTTTAACGTAAGCGACAGACATTGCGTTTTTTTGTTCCGCTCACTCTCGCGTTTGCTGTATAAACAGATATGAATAAAACAGCTGTAACGTAGTATTTATTTGAGTATAATTTAGCAATACTTATACATACTAGTTTATTAGTAGTAGGGGCATTATTATACAGGGTTATTCGCATTTTCATGGGGTTTATTAAGCTGAAAGGCGGTGATTCAGAATATTGCCTATTTGCTTATGTCCGAACAGTGGACTATGAAAAGGCATACCAAGAAAAATACCAAAAAATCTAGATATAAAATATTGTACAATAAACAATTATCTCCTTTTTATCACAGCTCTGAGTGAGCGATCTTATCCTAAGGTCTTATCAGAAGTAAATACCGATGACGGAAATTTCAATTGGCGTAAGGGACAAAGTGCGACTTTTCAGAAGAGCCAATTTTTTTTTTTGCTATAACCAGCTTTTGTTTCCTTTAGGCTACGGCGATCATGTCTATGAAGCTAAGCTTTATTTTCAGGGTTCCGTACCCAAAGGGTAAAAACGGACCCTATTACTAAGACTCCGATGTCCGTCTGTCTGTCACCAGGCTGTATCTCATGAACCGTTATAGCTAGAAAGCTGAAATTTTCACAGATGATGTTTTTCTGTTGCCGCTATAACAAAAAATACTAAAAACAGAATAAAATTGATATTTAAGGGGGGCTCCGATTCAACAAACCTGATTTTCTGGTCGTTTTTAGCTAGATATTTGTAATGGTAACAGGAAGATGCTTTAAATTTTCACAGAATTTTCATTTTTATATTTACTTTAATAATAAATAATAAAATTAAAATCAAATAAATATTTAAGGGGGGCTCCCATACAGTACGGAACCCTCCGTGCTCGAGTCCGACTTGTACTTGGCCGATTATCTGGTAATCTTTCTAATAGTTATACTTAGTTAAAATGCGTCATCCATACGACCATTCATTTAAGGAACTGAATTATAATTCTTTAAGACACAAATTACACAAGTTCCTTATTGATAAGTGTTATTACGCTATTCATGAATTTTTAGAAGACTCATTTAAGATTTAATTATTTTTTTTAGGTAAAGTATAAAATGTAGCATATTGGATGTTATATAATCTATAAAGCTTTTTACTGTAAATAAATAATAATAACAATAAGAAAATAAATGTATAATTACTGTTAAACTAAATACCTTACTATTATATAAAAAAATAATTGTACCTACACCTGTAAAGGTAGAATATTTGAGACACATTTTTGCTCCTTTAACATCTACATTGTAAGAAAATATTCTGACAAATTAACAAATTTTGATTTTTTGATTTTGATTTGACCCAACAATATGATTGGATTTACAAAGTCAAAAGGTCGTAAGTCTATTTTGTTTTATTTCGAAGCAGTCGTATGTGCGTTTTTATTTACCAGATATTTAATTTATGTAGGGCGTAATGTCAAATATTTTTTTTTAATTTTGGGTTGTATCTGGTATTGATATATACTCGTAATGTATAATTTAAATTCGATAACTTTACGATCCCATCGGCCATCCGTTCTTCGATCTATGTGTCCTGCCCAATGCTATTTTAATTTGCCACTTCGCTGAGCTATGTGGGTAGTTTTGGTTCGTCTGCAGATTTCCTCATTTCTTATTCGATCTCGCAAAGAGACACCAAGTATAACCCTCTCCACAGCACGTTGGCCTATCTTGAGCTAATTCGTAAGGCCCACAGTAAAAGACCACGTGTTCCATAATTATGTCATTACTGGCAAAACACAAATATAGAAAATTCTCGCCTTGAGGCACTAAGGTATATCGAAAAAGACGTCACGCAATATTTCGAACGCAGAACTGCGCTCAAGACGATTCGTACTGACTCTTTAGACGATTTTTTTTCGAAAAACTCCGGTTCAAGAATAACAACAACAAGGCCTATACAAGCACGCCTCATAAAATATCCGAAAAAATATGTTTAAAAATGCAATAAAAATTAAATGTTTTCTTATTAGAGAAATATAAGCAGGTAACCCTACTTATCAGAAATTATAATTATAATCTAGTGATCTAACACTATCTGTTATCGCTTCAAAAATACGTTTAATTTAATTACATCATTAACTTGTAACGATTAGAAGCAACAACATGGCCAAGAATATTAAAGACAAAGTAATAGTAGTAACTGGTGGGGCTGAAGGAATAGGGTACCAAATAGCAGACAGGTACCTTACAGAAGAAGCTAAAACCGTCCTACTACTGGACATTAACGAAATCAAAGGAGAGAAATCAGCTTCAAACCTAAACGCAAAACATGGAGACGAAAAAGCAAAGTTCATTAAATGCGACGTGACAAAAGACTTAGAAAAGGTATCGAAGAAGATTTTCGAAGAATACGAAGTAAATGTGCTGGTAAATAATGCTGGAATAGTCGACGAGTCATCTATAAGAAAAGTTATGGAAATTAACTCTATAGCCGTGATGGAGTGGTCGATGAAATTTTGGGAACACATGAGGATTGACAAAGGAGGCCGCGGTGGCACTATCATCAACATAGGTTCTATTTACTCTTTCGCTGTCGATCCTTACTTATTTTTTTATAAAGCGGCCAAGTTTAGTATCATGGGATTCTCCAGAGCTCTAGGCCATGTGGATAACTTTGTAAAGTTTGGAGTCAGAGTGGTAATTATATGCCCTGGATTCACGAATAGTGCTCTAACTGAGGGAAAGGTGTGTTGGGATGAGCATCTTGCTAAATTTACGGAGTTTACGGCGTCACAGCCGTGGCAGTCAACTGAAGACGTGGGAACAGCAGCTGTGGAGGTATACAAGCATGCGGAAAGTGGATCAGCTTGGAAGGTTATTGGAAGAGTTCTCTCAGAGTTACCTCTCGTCGCGGACGGAGATTATTTAAGATAAAACTATTACCTATTTCTTTTGGCGAATAGCCAAGGTTATTTTATTGTTTATTTATTTGTTTATAGGCGGTCAGTATATACTGATGTGCATTAGATGAAGCTGTGTTGAATAAAATTGGTATTTATCTGTCTAATATTTTTTTTCCTTCTTTATCCAAAGGTCCAGTCTATTCTTAAACGTGTTTATAAATCTTGCTGAGATTACATCCTCAGGCAACCTATTCTAATTGTAGACAACTCTATTGCAGAGGATGTGGTGTGCAGTGTTACTTTGTGATGGGGTGAAAGAGGAATTTATGGAGTCTACTATCGTGCATATTTTCCAAAAAAAAAACTCAAGTTAAAATTGTTGTAATATTTCTTTGTTGAAGTTGCGCCGCGAAATGTAGGAACGTTATTTATTTCGTGTCAATATACAATAATTATGATTACAATATGTCAAATTCAATATTAATCGTCAAGTTTCTTTGTTTAGTTTTTAGCGTATTAATATATTTATAATAGAGTGTAGTGAAATTTAGTATTATTTTCTCTATTTTGTAAAATTATGTTTTAAATGTATAATTGTTTTAATATACTAATGGTATTTTTTTTTATACTTGATTGTTTTGTTTAATTGAGTAATTAATGTATTAAATAGGGCCAACCAACAAAATAGCGGAAATACACTAAAATAAAATAAAAGAAATTAATATTTATTCAAAACCAAGATTAGTAAATGAATTTCCGCAAAGTAATTCAATCAATCAACGAATATTTAATTAAAAATGTAGAGAGAAAAATTAACGTAAGTAATTAATCTTGACGTTGATTTGATGGCACATCCTTGTTCCACTTCCAAAGCATTTTCATTTTATTTTGGACAAAACCTGTAGAGGACAATAACTGCAGCTAATATAATTAAAATAAAACGAGCACAAAATCACCATCACTGTATTGAACGTAAAGCAGAAGTAGAGAAAAGGGAAGAATTAAAGATTGAACTGAAACAATCTAACTATTTAAAAATAGCAAAAAAAAAACAAAAAGTTTACGGAAAAGTAAATACTTTTATAAGTACATATAGTACATACAGTACATATAGTATTGTATTTTTATGTACTTAAATAAGTACATAAAAATACTGTAAAATATTGTATTTTTATGTACTTAAATAAGTACATAAAAATACAATAAAAAGGTCGCCAACAAAACCAATGAACTACAAAATTAAATAATCAAGTCCAAGGTTCGTTGCCTTGTTTGACATCTGGACCGAAGGATGATCGTCCATTCGTTTCAGCCATAGGACGTACCTTGCTGAACATAGGCCTCCCCTAAAGACCTCCGAAAAGACCGGTTGGAAGCGGCTCACATCCTGCGCGGTCTTGTGGTCTTGATGAGGTCATCCGTAAAAAACCAAAACTACACTAAAATTACTTGAATTAAAATTAGAAAAAAATTTGGTTGTGAGATTCTTTGACATAACATAAGTAAGCACCGCGCAAATAAATTAATCTGCCAAGTACGAGTCGGACTCGCGCACGAAGGGTTCCGTACTGTATGGGAACCCCCCTTAAATATTTATTTTATTTTAATTTAATTATTTATTATTAAACTAAGCATGCAGCTAAATATTCTGTGAATATTTCAAGCATCCACCTGTTACCATTATTAATATCGAGCAAAAAACGGCAAAAAATCAGTTTTGTTGTATGGGAGCCCCTTTAAATATTATTTTTATTCTATTTTTAGTATTTGTTGTTATAGCGGCAACAGAAATACATCATCAGTGAAAATTTCAGCTTTCTAGCTATAATGGTTCAGAGATACAGCCTGGAGACAGACAGACGGACAGCAGAGTCTTAGTAATGGGGTTCCGTTTTTACCCTTTGGGTACGGAACCCTAAAAAAAGAAGCATTATGTACTAAACTCTGGATGTAACTGGATCTAAATCAAATAGATAAAAAATATCGTAAGTTAAAGGTTCATTAGAGCGGTTTCTGAAATAATAGGGGCAATTCTTCTACACAATAATATTATACTGGGTTATTCGCATAGGGTATACTAGCTGAAAGGCGGTGATTGAGTCTAGTGCCCATTTGAAAAGGCATACCAAGAAAAACACCAAAAAAATCTAGATATAATTAAAGAGTTATTTTTATGATAAACATTTCAAAAATTCGTCTCGGATGCAGGACTCGAACCTTGCATCTTCGGATCACTAGCCCGACACTCAGCCAACTGAGCTAATCCGCAGTACTGACTCCGCGCCGAATTTTGTGAAGTGTATCATTTTAACCAACTCATAGCGTTGACGGCTCCACCAGTGATACCCGTATTAGACAGGTTATCACTCAATTGAAGTTATAAGTAGTTATTTTTTGTAAAATTCGGCGCGGGGTCTTTGTTATATAATTATATTGTACAATATAAGTACTTATCTACTTATTGTCACAGCTCTGAGCTATCTTACCCTTGTCTTATCGTAGATATACTTCATAATAAATATTTATGCACAAATGAATACGTTGATGAAATGCACTGAAATGCACTGGATTAGTGTGATAAAGAAATACGAACAAAAAATCGACCAAGTGCGAGTAGGACTCGTGCACGAAGGGTTCCGTACCGTATGAGAGCCCTCGCAATATATTTTATTTTAATTTAATTATTTCATTTCGAAGTGAATCTACAATTAAAATTTTCTTTGTCTACCTGTTACCGTTATTAACATTGAGCGAAAAACGGCAAAAAATCAGGTTTGTTGTATTGGAATCTACCTATATTTTACTTTATGCTGTTTTAAGTTTATTTTATTTGTTGTCGTAGCGGCAACAGAAATATGTCATCTGTGAATATTCAACTTTCTAGCTATCACGGTTCATGAGATACAGCCTGGTTACATACAGACAGACAAGTGGACGGACGGACAAAGTAGTCTTAGTAATAGGGTCCTGTTTATACCCTTTGGGTACGGAACCCGTTTAAACCCATTTACTTTTCGGACTTACATGGTACTTACAGAATAATAATATGAATATTAAATCTTTTTTTTTTGTTTTTTCTTGTGTTAACTTCTTTTTAAACAAAGTTGTACATCTGAACAATTTTTGAAGCGTCATATATTTATTACTTTGATGAACATAAAAATCTATTATATAAAAGGCTTCCCTGAGTGACTGACTGACAGACAGCCTACAGCCCAAACCGCTAAAGATAGGAACATGAAATTTGGAACAAAGATACATTGGACCACGTAATGGAGCACTAAGGACGGAATTTTGAAAAATCGACCTCTAAAGGGGTAAAACGGGCCCTTTTCGTTTGTATGTAACTTTTTATTCCCTTTACCGATTGACTTGAAACTTTGTATACATGCTACTCAAACAAAATAAAAGTTACGTTTGTTCCTGTTTTTCTGAATATTCCTTATCTAAGGGGTCAAATTGGGTCCCAAAGTTGGTGAAAAAAGCGTCTATTACATCCAACGAGCTAAACGGTTATGGATGAAATCTGGTATGGAGGAAGCACACAACATGTTTCAACACAGGAACTATTATTATCCCGGAAATTCTATGGGGATCCTTAGGGATAGCCAAAATTAATCAGTTTAGGCTACAACCAAATCCGCTAAAGATAGAGACTTGAAATTTCGAACACAGGTACAATGTACAACGTAATGAAGCACAAACGACGAAAATTTTGAAAAATCGACCTCTAACGGGGTAAAACGTGCCCTTTTCGTTTGCATCTAATTTTTTATTACCTTTACCGATTGACTTAAAACTTTGTATTATATGCTTACAAAGAAAATAAAAGTTACGTTTCTTCCTGTTTTTCCGAATTTTCCTTATCTAAGGGGTCAGATAAGTTCCCAAAGTTGGTGAAAAAAGCATCAATAATTACATCAGATGAGCTGAACGGTTATAAATGAAATCTGGTAGGTATATAGGAAGCACACATGTTTCAATACAGTAACTATTTTATCCCGGAAAATCTATAGGGTTTCTTAGCAATAGCCAAAATAATAATCAATTATAAAGCTAAGATAAAAGGGGTAAATTAATTCTAACGAAATTTGGTACGACGCTAGACAATAACACACATTACCACTTGGGGTACTGCTATCCCGGAAAATTTCAGTGGGTCCTTCAGGATATCAATTTCCTAAAAAAAGAACTAAATGACTGTTCGAAAACCGATGCAATATTGTTTGAAAATAGCCCACCCTTTTAACTAAAATATGACTATTATCGTCCTGGGAAAAGTCCCGGATTCCTTGTCTAACGCTAGACCAAACATCCTACCCAACATATTAGCGTGAAAAATAACTTGATCGCGTTTTTTTTAAACGTAGTGAAATATCTAGAATTAAATTGAGATAATTTAGATCCTTCAATAGGGGCAAAATGGGCCCCTAATAGTTTATGAACGATTTTATTTTGTGAGCCAATAGACTTGAACTTAGGGTACATACGAATCAATAACTACTTACTTTACTATGGGAACTACCCTGAAAAAGCGAAAATTACCTATTGTTTACATTTTGTCGCGGGTCGATGAATTTTTTGTGTTGAACAGCTAATTTTATTTACGTGATTTCTGGGTTGGTACCATAGTAAAAGTTAGTCAAATGATGAGTATAATGAAATCCTAGAACATGCCTGTCGTCTGGATGTAAAATGTACCTTCTAGTGTGCTACTTTTTCGTCTGTACTTGGTCAGAGAATGTCTGAAAGTCCTACAAGTGTCTCGATCACTTTTGACCGCGTAAACGGTTATGGGCGAGATTGTCATTAGGTTCAGAATAATCGAAATTAAATTTCTAATGACTTAATGAAACATGATGAATACCTGTACTGGCCTTTTTTTAGGGTTCCGTACCCAAAGGGTAAAACGGGTCCATATTACTAAGACTTCGATGTCCGTCTGTCTGTCTGTCACCGGGCTGTATCTCATAAACCGTGATAGTTGGGCAGCTGAAATTTTCACAAATGATGTATTTCTGTTGTCGCTATAACGAAAAATACAAAAAAATAGAATAAAATAAATATTTAAGGGACATACAACAAGATAACGGCAAGAGGAATGGGCTCCCATAAGGTACGGAACCCTTCGTGCGTGAGTCCGACTCACACTTGGCCTATTTTTAATAGTCCACCACTGAACGTAGGCCTAATATTAAGCCATATCCATCACGGTGGTCGAGCGCGGTTTGCTGAGTTCACATACGACATCGATTTTTCTCTAAGGACGTGCCTATTACTGCCTATGCAGGTTGCTTCAATGTTTTCCATCAATGAAAAGCCAGTAGTATGAAATTCCGTACATAAGTTTCAAAGAGCTCAGTGGTCTGACCAGGATTAGGACCTTACGATTATAATGTAGACCATGACATGCGAATGGAGTTGGATAAAATTTGGTATACGAGTGGGAAACTACATTGGTCAACTCATGATCGAGCAATATATCGAAAAATATTCTTTTTCTCGATATAAAAATTCAGTAGGTATATTAAAATATATATGCGTGCTACAACCTAGACCGCATATCTGCTTAACATCAGGCAGTATGTGGTCAAACGCAAACCTATTCAGTTATAATAAAAAAAAAAAAAAAAAACTTTATTAAGTATTTATTTTATGACAAGTTATAAAATAACGCGGTCCAAACCGTGGATTATTAAAGTCAAAGAACATTTATTGTTGAACTGTGTTACATAGAGATCTTACTACTAATCACAAAAAATTGAATTATCAGTTAAGTCCAATATGGCCATAAAATAATAATAAGAACATGAAAAAATTATACCATTATTATTATTAAATTTATTTCAAATATTTTGCAATTTATCATCTAAAAATTGTCGTACTCCATGATAAGCTTTAGACACAAGTCAATTTAAGCAAATACTGAAAAAAGCAGGCCAATCCGTGGGCTAATTATTATCCTTGCAAGTAATACGACAACGTGGGCTAAACGAAGAGCTATTATTTTAAGCAAAAAAAGTACTAAGACAACGCAGGCCAAACTGTGGGAAATTACCATTTAAAGTAAGTACTAAGAAAATGCGGACCAAACCGCGCGCCATTATCATTTTGAGCAAATACTATAACGACGCGGGCCAGACCATGGGCTATTATTATTATTATTATTCATCATTGCAAGCAATACGACAATGCAAGCCATACGGCAGGCTATTGTAATTTTAAGCAAGTACTTAGACAACGCGAGCCAAGCTACGTACTATAAATTACCACATTAAGCAAGTACTAAGAATGCGCAGGCCAAACCGCGACCTATTGTCATTCTAGCTAAACACTGGGACAATTAAGGCCAAACCGTAGGCAATGCCCATTACTTGAAAAGATAATGCCTACTAAGCATTATCTTTTCAAGTAATGCGTTATACGACAATGCAGGCGAAACCACGAACTATTATTATTTTAAGCAAGTGCCAAGACAACGCGGGCCAAACTGTGGCTTATTATCATTTAAAGCAGTTACTCAAACAAAGCGGCCAGACCGTGGGCTATTATCATTGCAAGTAATACGACAACGCGTGCCAAACGGTAGGCTATTATAATTTTGAGGAGGTATAAAGACAACGCAGGCTAAGCTGCGTGCTATAAATTACCATCTTAAGCGAGTACGAATTAGTATGAATAAACGAATTAGTAAGAATACGCAGGCCAAACCGCGACCTATTATCATTTTAGTCAAATACTAAGACAATTCAGGGCAAACCATAGGCATTATCCTTGCAAGTAATACGTTATACGATAATGCTTTGCTAAATCAGGACCTATTATTATTTTAAGCAAAGGCCATGACAACGCAGGCCAACCGGCAGCCTTTTATAATTTCAAGCAAGTACTAAGACAGACGCTGGTCAAACCACGGGCTATTTTCATAAGCAAGTACCTGTCTACTAAGACAACGCGGGCGAAGCCGCGGGTTTTAAGCTAGTTTAACATAAAACTTGGGAGAAAATGAGTGTAACGGGTAATATGAGCTTCCAGCATTCTTCTTTACGAAGACAAATATATTTGAGTTCCGTATCACAAAAACAAAAATACTGTCAAGACTCTTTTCTCAGAAACGAGTTAATAATGAAAAAGTCCAGAAACAAAAAAAACATATTTCGTAAAATATTATGATCACAGCAATATGGCTTCGAAAATGCACAGAAACTGCCATGTAGTCATTACGACATAACTTGTCAGTTGTCACACGTGACACTAGAACTACTGATCACATGTGGATGTTTCAGCCTTACGACGTCCACTTCTGGTCATAAGTCTCCTGATTTCCGGATGGTGGCTCCGATGGATTTGCGGTATAATTCCAGAATAATACCGGCTGGAAGCAGCCGTCCAGGGCGATCCTGTGGTTTTTTTAAGATCATCTTACTCATATTCATTTATTCATAACAAAAGGTTACAGGTCTAACAATATTAATTAATTATCTTTCCATCTACCTACGATGTGCTCGTCAGTACGTGGTTTTCACTCGAAAATTCTTTGACTCTCAAAATTTATATAAAACATTTTTAAGGTTGTTAAACGATAAAAAGGAAACAAGTAAAATATCGTTTTCTTATTTGAGAAGTATAAAGTAGCCCTACTTATCAGTAATTATACCTCATTTATGTTTTTCGCCTTAAAAGAAATTGTGTTACTTTATTATCACACTTGTTACACGTTATCGGTAGAAGCAACAACATGGACAAGAATATTGAAAACAAAGTAGTAGTAGTAACTGGTGGAGCTGTAGGAATAGGGTACCAAATAGCAGACAAGTACCTTACAGAGGGAGCTAAAACCGTCATACTACTGGACATCAAGGAAACCGAAGGAAATAAATCAGCATCGAATCTGAACGCAAAACATGGAGATGAAAAAGCAAAATTCATTAAATGCGACTTAACAAAAGACTTAGAAGAGGTATCGAAGAAGATTTTCAAAGAATACGAAGTAAACGTGCTGGTAAATAATGCTGGAATAGCCGACGAGTCATCTATTAGAAATGTCATGGAACTTAACTCTATAGCCGTGATGGAGTGGTCGATGAAATTTTGGGAACATGTGAGGATTGACAAAGGAGGCCGTGGTGGCACTATCATCAACATAGGTTCTATTTACTCCTTCGCTGTTGATCCTTACGTAGTTTTTTATAAAGCGGCCAAGTTTAGTATCATGGGATTCTCCAGAGCTCTAGGCCATGTGGATAACTTTGTAAAGTTTGGAGTTAGAGTGGTAATTATATGCCCTGGACCTACGCATACTTCTCTGACTCAGAGACAGCATTGTTGGGATGAGCATCTTGCTGGAGCAACGAAATTTTTGGCGTCACAGCCGTGGCAGCCAGCTGAAGACGTGGGAAGAGCAGCTGTGGAGGTATACAAGCATGCGGAAAGTGGATCAGCTTGGAAGATTATTGGAGGAGTTCTGTCAGAGTTACTTCTCGTCGCGGATGGAGATTATTTAAGATGAAATGCTTTGACGGATAACCAATTTTTTATTATATTCATGTTTTTCAGAAGTGATTTCGAGTTTAAAGTTTATTGTATGTATAAAATAATTACTTTCTGGCTCAATTGAAATATAAGATAGTAAAAACCTACAACATTTGTTACTGATATTACATGCAATATGGCGTATAATTATAGTAGTACTATTTATATGCAATAAATTATTTATTCGAAGATATATGTATATTTCATTACAAATATAGAGAGGAGAATTAGCCTGGACGTTAATTTGGTGATACAATAAGATGTACGATAAGTACTCGTATCTATGTTTCTTATTTTAGAAAACAAAAAATTTTTAATAATCAAGTCCGAGGATGTTGCCTTGGGTGACACCTTCGATCAGGTTCTTGATCGAAGGGTGACACCGAAGGATATTGTAGGACTAAAGCATACCTAACTTAATTCAATCGTGGAAAATACAGCAAGTCCTCTGCACAGTTTGTGTAACCCACGAACCTCTACTATATCAATTATACAGATTCATGGTGTAACCGTACTTTTTCCATTAGAATTTCATTAGATTTCTGTCATAGTATTTGTCTTGACAGTGACAGCCATTCCAATAGTTCTTTATTTTTTCTGTAGGTATAGTTTTATTACTTTCTCCCGCCTTCTTCGCTTATTTCTAAAAAATATTGCAAAAATCTTAATTTATAATTTTATCATCTCTTTAAGGTTTAAATACAATCAAAATGGAAGCTGGATTCGAACAGCTAAGAAAAGACGGTCTCAACTGTGTGGATAACCTTGTGCAGTGGATAAAGAACAGTAATTATTTATTATTTTATTGTTGCATTGTTGTACTAATTAATTCTTCTTGAAAAACACAGAAGGTATACGTTGAAAGAATATTGAACGTTTGCTATAAGTAATCCAATCTATAAGTATATCTTATCATTATAATAAATGAGTACGAAAAGTGGCGCAAACCCGGAGGTGCCCTATTTGATAAGGGATTGTTATAAAACAATCCCTACTTCCATATATATAATATTATAAATTTGAATGTTTCTTTGTTACACTTTGATGCAGCAACGGAGCAAGGGATAGACAAACAGCTTTCAAAAGCGAGCAAGTTAAGTACATTATGATAATACAATTTACTAATTTTATTTCTTACTAACTAAAAATTATATTAAATTTTCCTGTACTTTTATCAATAATTGTGGACATATCTGTACCTACATTATAACAGTGATGCTATCATATTTTTTAGTACTGCGTTTCGTTATAGGTAGGTACAAATAATATATGGCACAGTGGATTCTCGTAAGTACCTACCTACTACAATGATCTGTAGTAAAATTACAGACTACATGCTCCCACCCCTGGTGGGGCAGATTCCACTGGTCTAAAATGTGAGTGGAATCTGCCCCACCAAGATGAGACGAGTGGGGCAGATTCCACTTCAAAAAATGAAGAAGTGTAATCTGCCCCACCAGTGGGGCGCTTTGGTGGGGCAGAGTGGAAGTACTCCATTCAGTTTATGGAGAGTTCTGCTTTGGAGTATGGGCCTTAAGTACATCGGTTACTTCAACTCGAAGCTAACCGCTCGGTTACGGCCCTCACTTAGCTGCTGGTAGCGGAGCGCGGGGCGGAAAGTATAAAGAACCAATATACCTAAAAAAACCAGACAAGTGCGAGTCAGGCTCGCACACCGAGGGTTCCGTAGTTCCGTACAACTCGTTAACTTTACTCGTTCTCGAGATAAAATGTCTTAAGCTTGACATACAGCTGGACAGACGGACGACAAAGTGATTCTGTAAGGGTTCCGTCTTTTCCTTTTGAGGTACGGAACCTTCAAAAATCGAATAACGCCACGACATCCCGCTCCGAGCCTCGTACAGGCCGCGGCATATAAGTCTAGCGCTGAGCGGAGTGTGGAGGGGATGGCAGCGCATGTTGACCGCCATACTAAACTCATACCCCTCCACAGTACCCTCAGCGCTATACGTGCCGCTACTTGTAGACCCTGCCGTCGCTGCCGCTAAAGTCTGAACTCGTGGCCAAGCGGTAAGGCTACAATACAATGCAACTGAGCTTTAAATATTGCGTTCCGTTCCAGCTAAGGTGATTGAAGACACACAAGAAGCAGAAACGAAAGCCAGAAAGCTGTTTGAAGATGCAAAGGACCAGGAGAACATAGAGCTAGAGAAGTTCAAGCAGGTGGTTTCAAAACTTGCAGCAGAACAGAAGAAGAGCTCAGATGAGATGAACAAGCAGTTGGCGGACGGCATTTCGCAGCTGAAAGCCGCACTGACCGCCGCTGCTAGCGCTTTTCAAGCTGCTATGGCTAGTAAATAAAAAGCCTGCCCACTACGTAGCTTGGGCAGGGTTTTGGCTCGGACATTTTTTTGTACGATTGTGACTCTATAGATATACAGGGTTATTTCTAATCAATTAGCATCCTTCTAGGAGCTTATTCTGTACATCAAAACGAACAACCTTTGTTTTGGGACTTTTGTCAAAACTCAGCTGTTCCATACATTTTGTCGCGGGTGAACGATATTTTTCTATGGAACAACTTTTTTTCTGAGAATTAATAAAAGTCGTAGAACAAAAGTTGTTAGTTTTGATGTACAGAATAAGCCCCTTAAAGGATGCTAATTGATTAGAAATAACCCTGTATATATGCTCGAAGGTTGATCCTAAAGCTTAAGTTTGTTCATAAACATGAATTACCTACACCTCGTACAGGGTTATCTGCTCGCTATGTCGAAAGAGACAAGACATTCTAAGACATCAATGAAAATAACTATTTCATGGGTCCAACCAGGAATTGGAGAGAAAAAAACATATTTGTAGCGGTATTTTAAACTAGCAATTAAAAACAATACAATTTAAATTTATTATTTATTTACCATTCTTGACTAGAAATACAAAATACTAAACGCATACAGCAGTCGAGCTATTGGCCGAATCACACAAGTCGGCGGATGTGAAGTTAGCTACAAGCTGCGCAATATCCAATCCTGACTGAAGCTCACATAAAGCTGCGCGTTGATTGGGTTTCGCGCAGGTTGTAGCTAACTTCACATCCGCCGACTTGTGTGATTCGGCCTGTAGTTACAAAATTATTCTAAGATTTAATAAAATAAATAATAAATATTAGGGGGCATCTTACACACGATCTCTGACCCCAAACTAAGCAAAGCTTGTGATATGGCTGCCAGAGACTGATAAACTACTTAAATACATATTTTTAAATACATACTTATAGAGATATTAACTAAATAATACCCAGACACAGAGCAAAAACTTATGTTCATCACATAAATATTTGACCTGGGTGGGGATCGAACCCACGCCTCTTTGACCCAGAAGTTAGGGTCACTAACCACTGAGCAGCCGGGGCAGTCGATTTACAATAGCATAATATATCTGTGAAAGGAAAGCTCAAACCCCTTAAATTTAAAAATGGTTTGTAATATGGCTGCCTGCCTCGATGGCTCAGTGGTTAGTGACCCTAACTTCTGGGTCAAAGAGGCGTGGGTTCGATCCTCGCCCAGGGCAAGTATTTATGTGATCAACATAGGTGTTTGCTCTGTATCTGGGTGTTATTTAGGTACTATATATATAGGTATGTATTTACAAATATGTATTTAAGTAGTTTATCAGTCTCTGGCAGCCATATCACAAGCTTTGCTTAGTTTGGGGTCAGAGGCCGTGTGTAAGATGTCCCCAAATATTTGTTATTATTATTTATTTATAATACTGAAAACTTGCAATCTATAGGTAAATACAATAATTATGAACGAGGCGCGAAATTACACAGGGTTACCCAGAACTGGTGTACTAAGCCGAAAGGAGGTGCTTAAGTTCATCTTTGTGTACAACTTTTACTATGGGACCAACTTAGGATTTGAGAAATAAATTAGCTGTTCCATACATAATTGCAAATTGAAATCGACATTATTATTTTTTGCAAAAAAAATGGTAAAACCGCCTTCCATCGTGTACAAAATTCGAATGTTTCGCTCAAATTGTTTACATTATTGTTGATTTTTCAAAAACGGCTCAGCCGATTTCTGTAAAGTTTTAATTGTGATTAATTATGAGATTTAATTATTTTTATGCTGTTTGGGCTGCCCCGCTCCTGCAGCGCCTCGGGCATGTTCGCGGACGCACGCACGCCATGTTTCCATGCCGTGATGCGTACGCGAGCCGCGTCCTTGGTGCGCAGAGTGCGGGCCAGCTCCAACTGCATCCTGGAAATGATTGCGTCCAGGCTTGACTGCCCGCACCGCCGGCACTGTTGCGAGAGACATGGCTCCGTACCAGTGCCGAGGAGAAGGCTATGATTTTCGTGTTTGTTGTAAATCAATGTACAATATTTAATGGAATTTAAAATGAATAATAATTTGTAACTGGTGACATAATTTAAAATAAGTATAATTGAATTTTTGTGAATATGGGTAACCTACAAATGCCTGAAAAAAAAAATTTTTTTTTAAATTTTTTTTTCTCGAACCCTGGTTTGCCATATCTATTATAATTGTTCATAATAATGTCTGAATTATCTTTTTTTAGTTCAGTACACCAGGGGCCTTATTGTGTAAGCGCTCTGACGTTCGGCTTCGCTTTTTATCTTGCTCTCGCAACTTACTCACGCTACGAGAGCGAGCGGGAGGAAAAGTGAAGCCGAACTTCAGAGCGCTTACACAATAAGGTTCTAGTTCTTGATAAACCTATATAAAGCCCTATTACAGAGGCGCCAGCGTAAATTAAATAGCATCGTAAAAAGTGTTCTCTCTATCGAATGCCTAAAGTGAAAAAGAAACAGAACTATGCTGTTTAGCTAATATAATTACGCTGGCGCCTCTGTAATCGGGCTTATTATCCTACTAATATTATAAACGGAAAGTTTGTATGGATGTTTGTTATGTACTCTTTCACACAAAAACTACTAAACGGTTTGAGATGAAATTTTGCAATAGTAATGCTTACACGTCAGAACACAGGCTATAATTTATGAAGATATTGCGTGAAACGAAGTTCGCCGTGTCAGCTAGTATGCCATACATTTGAACGTGTTAACATTAAGGAAGTACTTTTATGAGTACTTTTGTCTCGCTCTCTCTATTGCAAGATGAAAGAATAACAAATGTTCTACGCCACCTTGTTTTAATTGACTGTATTAGAACAGATAGTATTTAAACGTAAGTTTTTAGGAACTACAATTATTCAAAAGTACATAAGAAATAGCTTATTTCTAAACTGATGTTCGTACTGACCTACTACAATAGTGAATACTTAAGTATTTTTATTGTATTGTACCAACTGTACAATTTTTTAAAGTCGATTCACACAGAGGCGGGAAGTGCGGGAAAGCGATCGCGATCCGAGACGTGTTTTTTTTTGTAATATTCGAATTTGTATGCAACCTGACATTTAACAAGCGGGCGCGATCCGGCGCTATTGCTTTACACTGGACCGCTATCGGATCGCTTTCTCGCTGCTCCCGCCTCTGTGTGATCCGGCCTTTACTATACAGGGTTATTTCTAATCAATTAGCATAATATCCTTTTGGGGGCTTATTATATACGTCAAAACTTTTGTTCTGCGACATTTGTCAAAACTCAAAAAAAATGATTGTTCCATAGAAAAATATCGTTCATCCTTGACAAAATGTATAGAACAGCTGATTTTTAGGGTTCCGTACCCAAAGGGAAAAACGGGACCCTATTACTAAGACTTCGATGTACGTCTGTCCGTTTGTCTGTCTGTCTGTCTGTCGCCGGGCTGTATCTCATGAACCATGATAGCTAGGCAGCTGAAATTTTCACAGATGATGTATTTCTGTTGCCGCTGTAACAAAAAATAGTCGGACTCGCGCACGGAGGGTTCCGTACTGTATGGGAGCCCCCCTTAATTTTTTTTTAAATTTTAATATTTAGTATTGAAGGGAATAGAAAACTAAATATTCTGTGAAAATTTCAAGCATCTACCTGGTACCATTTATTAATATAGAGCGAAAAATGTCGAAAAATTCAGGTTTGATGTATGGGAGCCCCCCTTAAATATTTATTTTATTTTGTTTTTAGTATTTGTTGTTATAGCGGCAACCGAAATACATCATCTGTGAAAATTTCAGCTGCCTAGCTATCATGGTTCATGAGATACAGCCCGGTGACAGACAGACAGACAGACGGACATCGAAGTCTTAGTAATAGGGTCCCGTTTTTCCCTTTGGGTACGGAACCCTAAAAATAATGTGTTCACATCGTGAAAGTTTAAAAACCTACTGTACAAGTTAAAAAAGCTTGTTAAGTATTATGTTTACATGCTTATCAAAATCAATTTGATTTCATTAAAAGGTTTACATTATTTCTGTTGCAATCCCACCTAAGCTTTGTAGAGTTTATGCAAAAAGAAAAGCGTAGGTGAGGTCGCCCGTGAGCCATATTACTAATTTTGTTACGTTGGCAACACTGCTCTGTCATTGCTAGTACAACTAAGTGTTTGATACTTGGTAGACACCAATTCGGTTTTCATCAGTACTCGCGTCTACCAAGTAGTCGGTACCTTGGCTGCTGATTAAAATCTTATTGTCAGTTCACCGTAACGCCACGACGGTTCTCTTTTTGCACATACTCTAATTAAAAAGTTCTGCATCTACTGTACCGTAACCTCTGTTGAACATAGGCTTTTCCTTGAATTATAATTAGGCAACATTTACGCCGGCCCAGTTGCGAGTAAGTGGATTTACAATACACCATCAATTACCCGCTGGAATTTAAAATCGAACGCTGCAGTGGCTCCGATGACACGTTAATTGTTTTAACCATTTAGCTGTGTCAGAGGCCTTCAGGTGGCTTAAAAACTCTGACACTAGGGCTAGTCACCCGTATACGAACTTACTTAGGGAATACTTTCATGTAGGTAGGTATCCTCTCGATGCTTTCACATCACTGGCTTTTCGGTGAAGGAAAACATCGTGAGGCAACCTGCATCGTTTGTAAAAGAAATTCGATGGCGTATGTGAATCCACCAACCCGCACTGGGCCAGCGTAGCGGATACGGCCCAATCGCCTTTCGTGGCTAGGCCTATGTTCAATATATTATTAAAAGTTCAGTACAGTACAGTACTTTTTTTTTATTCCGTATAGGTTTGCGTTTGACAATAACTACATAGTATAAAACAAAGTCGCTTCCCGCTGTCTGTCCCCATGTATGCTTTAAAACTACGCAACGGATTTTGATGCGGTTTTTTTAATAGATAGAGTGATTCAAGATGAAGGTTTATATGTATAATAAACCTGTGCGAAGCCGGGGCGGGTCGCTAGTATATAATATAGTACACAGTCTATACATATGCCTCAAAATAAATTTCCAAAAATCCAGCGATGGATGGTTTTGCTGCTTCTGCCTTCAAATGTTTGTCAAATCATTGGTGTTTACTCTTTCCAGCAGCTCTTGTAACGCCAGTGCTTTGGCCAGACGTCTTCTGAAGTCCTGTAAACAAAGAAAAAGTAAAGATTAGGCTATGGCGTTTCGATATTAATAAATAATAATATGTACTTAATTTAAAGTCTGACTTGTGATTATATTATTATAAATTATATTATCTTTGACATTATTTGAAATAAAATTCTATAATAATAAATTTAGAACAAAATGTATTCATGAAAGTATTTCCAAAAGTATTTATTATTCCGTTTCTGTTTTTTTCAATTACATCAAAAAAATAAGTCACTCCGTAAATGTTACTCAATGTTCTTATGATTTAAAGAAAACTTATGCTAAAAATAATAATAATATGTGGTGAAAAAAAATATTATCTAAAATACCTCTGTCAGCCGTAAGACGTCCATTGCTCAACATAGGCATATACAGGGTTATTCCTAATCAATTAGCACCCTTATAGGGGCTTATTCTGTACATCAAAACCAACAACTTTTGTTCTGCGACATTTGTCAAGACTCAAAAAAAATTGTAGTTCGTTAACGTTATTGAAAAATATCGTTCACCCGCGACGAAACGTATGGAACAGCTGATTTTTTGCGAGTTTCGACAAAAGTCGCAGAAAAATGTTGTCAGTTTTGATGTACAGAATAAGCCCCAAAAAGATGCTAATTGATTAGGAATAACCCTGTATATTTTTTAGAAGACGGTTAAGAAGCGGCGGCGTGCTTCTGCGGTTAATCAGATAGTTTGTCCCCGTTATTGGTGAGCGTCCGCTATGCTATAGCATATCGTCAGTCATATATCAGTCAGCCATAGGACGTCCACTGCTGGACATAGGCTTCCCTTATAAATCTCCAATAACCAGTTGGAAGCGGCTTACATCCAGCGCCATCTTGCAGTCTTGATCTTAAGGAATACTTCTCCAGAACTATTAAGCCCAATGACAGCTGGCAGAGCGTACCTAGTTAATAACCTGCCAAGTACGTACGTACCGTATGGGAGCCCCCCCCCCCCCCCCTTAGTAGGTATATTTTATTTTAATTTAGTATTAAAGAGAATATACAACGTAATATTTTGTGAATATTTCAAGCGTTTTCCTTATTGTTTTGATTATTAATATTGAGCAAAAAAATCTGCCTAGTACGAGTCGAACTCGCGCATGAGGGGTTCCGTGCTGTATGGGAGCCCCCCTTCAATATTTATTTTATTTTAATTTGATTATTTATTATTAAAGAAGGCATGCAGCTAAATTTTTGTGAATATTTCAAGCATCTACCTGTTACCATTATTGATTTCGAGCGAAAAACGACAAAAAATGTATTCTTTTGTATGGGAGCCCCCCTTAAATAATATTTTTATAATATTTTTAGTATTTCTTGTTACAGCGGCAACAGAAATACCAGCTTTCTAGCTATAGCGGTTCAGAGAGATACAGACAGACAGACATACAGATATTTTTAAAGTAAATACACAACTAAATAGGATCTGAATATTTCAAGCGTCTATCTGTTACCGTTTTTAATATCGGGCGAAAAACGGTTTTTTGGGGGGAGCCCCACTTAACTATTTATTTAATTCTGTTTTTAGTATTTCTTGTTATAGCGTCTACACAAATACATAATTTGTGATAATTTCAACTTTCTAGCTATCACGGTTAATGAGATACAGCATGGTGACAGACAGGCAGAAGGACAGGCGGACAGCGGAGTCTTAGTAATAGGCTCTCGTTTTTACCTTCTGGGTACAGAAAGCTAAAAACTGTGGTGTCAGCGCAGAAAACTTCGTTTGCCCGATACAGGACTCAGTGCTAGTTTCTTGTTTTTGCAGCATAGATGGTGCTGCTTGTAGCCAAGTAGGTCAGTTCTACTTACATAGTGCAACTTCTGTCCTTTATGCGGTACTCGGGCTGCGAACATCTCCTTGGTCATCAGACATAATGCCTTCCCGTTCATGGGGAAACGTTCAGGCAATCCTCCATGCTGCGCGACCCAGCGGCCCACGTCAGCTCGGCACCAGGTTCGAGGGTCTGAAGAAAAGAGAGAAGAAGAAAATTAATGTAAGAAAATAGATACAATTCTTCAAACATCGCATTCCTAACGATAGACTGCAAAAAAGAGGATTCTAGTGGTGGATAAAGCCTATTCACCCTTTGTATAGGCCTATGTTCAGGAGTAGACTATTAAACTTTTGACGCCGCACTCCACTTTTTTAAAAATGTTATGGAGCGCGGAATACAGAACATCTTGGCGATTGCGATCATTGTTTACTTTAGCGTCGATTGATTCAGGGAATTCGAGGCGACTTTAATTCTGCTATGAACAGACTCGCCTGCCCTAGACCAGTATTGATTTTACCTTCGGAGCGAAAGCATTTCGTGTTCAGTGCAAACAGTGACTAGTTTGTGTGAATATTAGTGACAGTGTGAAGTGTTTTGTGCGAACCATTGTGCCGTGTGTTTTGTGATTTTGTGAAGTGATTGTGTACAATAAAGTGCAAAGTGAATAATCAGCGTTTTAACTGATTATTCAAGAAGCTATCTGGTAAAAGTATGTTAGTTACCTAGAGGCAGGGTGTCTTCCTGCAGGAGTCTCATATCGAGGTCCCAAGCGGCATGTGGTGGCGGGACGCGCTCGCATCGCGCTTGGCTCGGCATCTCTAGCACGAACGTCTGAAACGAAGAATGATTTGATTACCAGACAGGCCTTGAATAGAACTTGGCGACACAATTCGTCATCTCCATGGGAAAATTACGAATCTGCCATTCTGCGAAAGAAGGATGCAGAGACTCGACCTGTCAAAACATGTTTTCATTTTTTTTTGTAATCATGGTACAAAACATCTTTTCTAATTAAGATGTGCGCTTCAAAAATATAGCGATTTTTTGCTGTTTCCTATATCACTAATTAAAATTAAAATTAGACCACCAGAAAAATTACACTGATTTTTTATTGTTTTTACCATCTAAATCCCCTACCAATGCTTGTGTGGCCAAATATTTTAAAACTTCATTAAAAACGAACTTGTATAAATCAGAACAGTTTTAGAAGCGTCACAAATTACTCTGACGAACATAACATTACTACGAAATAACGTAAAACGTAATTAGTATGTTATCGTTATCGTACATATACGAATACCTGTTGTATACCAATATACCCATTTTCTCCCAAGTTTATTTCTAAAAATGTTATGTTGTATGTAAAAATGTTAGTATTAAAATGCTACTTGTTTCCTACCGGTACCTGATGACCTGTTGACATCCAAATTGTCACCTCAAATGACACTGAGATTTATTTTTTGCTTGCATAGTATTTATTTGGTATTTAATTTGTTCTATTTTTAATTTGTTGTATTTTGATAATTTTTAGGTGTGTTTTAAAATGAATTTTAATTTTTAAGAAATAATTCTATAATTATAATATTATTGAAAGTATTGTTATCGGACGTTTTCAAGAACATGTAATGTGTCTACGAAATAAAGAGAATTTGAATTTGACTTTGACTTTGATGTATGAGCCGACATCCATCTTTGTAATCAAACTACGAGTACTTGGCGGATGTGAAGTTAGCTACGAGCTCCGCAATTCCCAATCAACCTGCTGTTTAGATAGGAGGCGATCGACCCATTTCATATTTACCCGTAGCCATCTATTCTATTTACCTGTAACTAGTTCATCAATGTGTTTATTTTTTTATTTTTATTTATATTTTTTTATTATTAATATCTATTAATTATTAATAAAAAAAAAAGTTTCAATGTCTTCGTTATTGCTTCTGGATCAAGGATCCAGCGGTCGTCAAGCGATAACTGGTAGACTTTAGAAGTTATGACGTCACAAAGATGGCCGCCGACCGTTGTAGGTATTTGTTTATATCTCGAGTTCCATTTCATCAAATAGCTCATGATGGGTATCGTTAGATAGGTCTTTTAATGTTCTGTAAGTTGTGTAAGTGTAAATTCTTTTAAGGCTTAATAGGAAGCTAAAAAGACATTTCATGTTTTTTACTTCGAAGTTTTATTCAATAAATTATTTAATTTTTAAGTTATGTTGTAAAATAGACAAAAGTGTGAGTATAAAAAATCGATTTTTTGAAAATATTTTTTTTATGACTACACTAACGTAATAGATGTCAAAGAAACAATAATGGGTCATTAAAATACCTATCAAACGATACCCATCACGTGCTATTTGATGAAATAGAACCCGAGATATAAGCGAATACCTACAACGGTCGGCGGCCATATTTGTGACGTCATAACTTCCAAAGTCTACCAGATTTCGCTTGACGACTGCTGGATCCTTGGTGCAGAAGTAATAACGAATATATGATACTAATTGTAGGTAAATAGAAGAGATGGCTACGAATATCAAGATAGAGAGCACTTTTTCAAATCTTGCCTCCTATCTAGTTAGGTATGTGAGCTTCAGTAAGGATTGAGTTTTACGCAGCATTAGATAACATAACAGCCGCCAAAAAGTTTGGTTCGGCAAACCTACAGATATATATGGGAATTCTTTCAATGGAGATTCCCACCACCATGGGAAAGTATTACTAGCTTTTATAAAATGCTTACATTTTTTTTGCGCTTACTAGTACTTCCTGGTGAGAAGCCGTGGTGGTCTAGTGGTAATGACACTCGCCTTACAATCGTGAGGTCGTGGGTTCGAATCCCGGTCCCGTACCAATGAATTCCTTGGAATTTATGTACGGAATTTCACACCACTAGCTTTTCGGTGAAGGAAAACATCGTGAGGCAACCTGCATACGTCCGTAGATGAAATTCGATGGCGTATGTGCATCCACCAACCCGTACTGGGCCAGCGTGGTGGATAGTAGCCCAATCACCCTTCGTGGGAAGGCCTACGTCCTGCAGTGGACTATCAAAAAGCTGGTACAGAGTACCTCCTGGGCTAGGCTAGGTATTATGGTGTACGAATCTCTATTTAAATGTATGAGAAGAGAATAAAATTATTTGCGTTTTTGCAATTTAAAGAATTACAGGCGCAACGTTAACCATTTTCTATTATGAACTTTACCATCTAATTTCCTATTATCCATTCAATACCCATAGAACTTCCGTTGTAGTTTTTAATCCGTCATGAGTACGGTCGCGTGGCCTACTTCCGGTTTCCGCCGCAAAATGGCGGGAATGTAAACGATAGGCTTCCGGTAAGATGGCGGCGTATTGTCGCTGACCGTTGGGAGGATATCCGTCTTTTTCACGTTTTAGGAAATTGATGAATTATATAAATTATTCAATTCAATGATGATTGTACGTCTATTGTAGGTATGTGAGTAGTATGTATGGCGTTTTTACAGGCTTTACAAACTGCCGAAGAACCAACGTTACCGACATAAGTTTGATTGGATTCATCATCATCATCATTATCATCCATAGGACGTCCACTGCTGGACATAAGCCTCCCCTATGGATTTCCAGTGACCCGGTTGGAAGCGGCCTGCATCCAGCGCGTTCCTGCGATCTTAATAATATCGTCGATCCACCTGGTCGGTGGACGTCCTACGCTGCGCTTGGCGGTCCGTGGTCTCCATTCAAGAACTTTACTGCCCCATCGGCCATCAGTTCTTCGAGCTATGTGCCCTGCCATTGCCATTTCAACTTTGGTTCGTCTGCGAATCTCCTCATTCCTGATTCGATCTCGCAGCGAATCTCTTTGATTGGATTGGCAAGTTGAAATGGCAGTGGACAGGGCACGTAGCGCGGAGGACTGATGCCCGATGGGGTTGAAAAGTTCTCGAGTGGAGACCACGTGCCGCCAAGCGCAGCGTAAGACGTTTACGAACACCGCAGGATTGCGCTGGATGCAGGCCGCTTCGGTCTTATTGGATATCCATAGGGGAGGCCTATATCCAGCAGTGTACGTCTCGTGGCTGTCGTTTATAGATGGATAGAGAAAATTTAATAGGATGCGAGTGTCACGCGTGGAACACCTGCGTCCTGGAGACAGGTGGGCGACACGCGACGCATCTGCACTGTTCGGTATCCCGGACCCACCGTCTAGGGTTCCCAACTTAACTGTTAATTATTATTATTCTCAAAAAATTACATAAACAACTTCAACCGTGTACAGAATTCGAATAGCTCGCATGGATCGATGTTTCACATTATGTATTGTTGATTTATCAAAAACGGCTGAGCCGATTTCAATAAAATTTAAACGGGACCACCTGTGAAATATGCTCTACCAAAAAAATTTTATTGAAATCAGACTACTTTGTAAAAAGTTATTCGTGGTCGTACATAAAAATATATACAGGGTTATTTCTAATCAATTAGCATCCTTTTAGGGGCTTATTCTGTGCATAAAAACTAACAACTTTAGTTCTGCGAATTTTGTCAAAACTAAAAAAAAACAGCTGTTCCATACATTTTGTCGCGGGTGAATTTTTTTTTTTGAGTTTTGACATAAGTCGTAGAACAAAAGTTGTTAGTTTTGATGTAGAGAATAAGCCCCTAAAAAGACACTAATTGATTGGGAATAACCCTGTATACGAAGTGAAAGAGTCTTAATGTTTTAAATAGATCGCATTTTTCAACGAATCTTGACAATACTGGGTACACATGTTTAAGTACACATTAATATGGAGTTATTTTGGGAAAATTATTGCAGGAGCCTTTTATTTTGTGTTATTTTTAAGGTTCCGTTCCCAAAGGATAAAAACGGGACCCTATTACTGAGTCTTATTGAGCTTGACGCTGTCCGTCTGTCTGTCACTAGGCTGTATCTCATGAACCGTGACAGCAAGAACGTTGAAATTTTCAGAGATGACGTATTTCTGTTGCCGCTATAATTTCTTATTATTCTCGTCGAGCTGGAACAGAGGCTTTGCCCCTAGGGCTCCGCGGAACACACTTTGAGAATGGCTAGTATGGAGAAAAAAAGCCTAGTGGTGGTGAAGAAGTAATGACACCCGCATTACAATCCTGAGGTCGTGGGTTCAAATCCCAGTCCCGAACCAATTAGTTCTTTGGAATTCATTTACGAAATTTCATACCACTGACTTTTCGGTGAAGGAAAACATCGTGGGGCAACCTGCATACGTCCGTAGGAATCCATCAGCGTGGTGGATATGGCCTAAACACCTTTCGTGGGTAGGCCTGCGTCTTGCAGTGGATTATTGTATCCTATTTTATGAAGGGTAACAATATTGATAAATTGTATAGGTACTTATTTGATAATTAAAAATATAAAAAAATATATATTAGGGGACTTCTTACGGACTTCTTCTCTGACCCCAAACTAAGCAGAGCTTGTGATTTGGCTGCCAGAGACTGATATACTACATATTTTTAAATACACACTTATGTAGATAATCACTATCACTACATAGTATAAAACAAAGTAGCTTCCGCTGTCCCCATGTCCCTATGTGTGCTTATATCTTTATAACTACACAATTTTAACTACACGATTTTGATGCGGTTTATTTTAATAGATAGAGTGATTCAAGAGGAAGGTTTATATGTATGTAACTTGTGCGAAGCCGGGGCGGGTCGCTAGTAATACCTAAATAACACCCAGACAAAGAGCAAACACCTATGTTCGTCACATAAATATTTGCCCTGGGTGGGGATCGAACCCACGCCTCTTTGACCCAGGAGTCAGGGTCACTAACCACTGAGCCATCGAGGCAGTCAAATTGTCAACAAAAAATTAATATAATTGTATAATTGATTTGTTTGTTTGTTTGTCTGTATGCTTAAATCTTTAAAACTACGCAACGGATTTTGATGCGGTTTTTTTTAATGGATAGAGTGATTCAAGAGGAAGGTTTATATGTATAATACACCTGTGCGAAGCCGGGGCGGGTCGTCTAGTATCTTTATAAAGATCTGAATAATATGTAACGGAAACAAACATCACAAGAGAAGATAAATTAAATTACGCGGATGTTTACAGAACGCAAATCACGACGTTCGAGGATTAAAAAGTCAAACATACGACCGGAAACGCGCGCCTTAATGGCCTTTCAACCGGCCGCAGCTGTCTCGCTCGCACCTTTGCAAGTTTGAGTACATGAGCATTAAATTCATAAACCATAAATTAGGTATTTATCAATCGTAATAAGCATGTGTTTTTAATTGAGCAGTAATGAAAAGTTGGGTTTGATATCTTTCGTTTTACTAGAAGATATTGAAAATAGTACATTGTTCACCGAGAGGAGAAAGTGACCGATCGGGAATCGCACTTTCTCTCGAGTGATACATAGTGCTTTATACTACACCTACGAGGAAAATAAAAAACTAAATCTTACTAATTGAAATTTATATTGAAATTGTTGCAGTTAGTGAAGCGTAACACTTGAAAATGGCACCAATGGCGTCTGCAATTTTCACATGTTCTTTTTTCAAATTGTTTGACACCATCCAACACACAGCTAGTGGCCAGTGTCATTTTGCGAACTTGGAGATAAAAACTCACTGTAAAAACTTTTTGGCTTTTGATATTTAGGTTACCAGCGCATAGTCTTACCCAAAATTAAAAAAGAAAAACCACGTAAGAAATGGATTTTCATACTCTTTTCTCTCCCGCTCAGATGCGTTTTCTCCCCGCATATTTGTTCGATATGCAATGACGTACTTTCTACCGTAAATTTGATAAAGTATCAAGGTACTTTCCGAGCAGGTGTAGTATAAAAACTATTTTCATTCTATGTACCTACCATATTAGATCGAGAGAAACCGAATTTCACCGTGTACAGAATTTGACTAATTTGCAAGAATCGATGTGTGAATCCATGTATATTTGAATTATTGTTCATGTATCAAAAACGGCTCAGCCGATTTATTTGGACCACCTCGAGAGGTTAAATTTCCCTTTCAAAATAGAACTATTTTTTGTAAATTGGTTCAAAAAAAAATTCAAATACTTCGCTCGAATTGTTTCCATTATTGATGATATTTCAAAAACGGCTCAGTCGATTTCTGTAAAATTTAAATGGGACAACCTGAAAAGTATACTGGTATACTTTTCAGGTTGTCCCATTTAAATTTTTTTTAGTTCGAAACGGCCCTTTCGAAAAAAAAAACTAAAAAAAAATCAATTTAATCGATGAACATAAACAAAAAAAATACACAGAAATGAACATAGGACCTCCTCCTTTTTGGAAGTCGGTTAAAAATAAAAACCTACAGACGAACATAGTACGTTCTTTCTCCTTTTTGGAATTCGGTAAAAAGTCAATCGTAGTATGACCGGAAGTGCGCGCGCTGTCTTCCCGCCAAGCGGGCGGACGCGCCATAATCGAAATCGACACTTCCGCTCGATTTGTTAAGAGGGCCGTGAATCGATCACTGTTTTCGCGTTTTCTGTAGAACATCGAGAAAAAAGGCGGTACATTTTTGATAAAATTTACGTCCCGGGAGAAAACTGTCTTCACCCCTTAAATTGTAATAGTAGTTTATGCATCTGTCATATAATGAAGTTACCATTATGAAACTCGCTGCGCTCGTTTCATAAACTCACACTCGTGTTTTAATACCCGTGTTATATGCAGTTGCATACACTACTTTATCTTCACTAATCACAGACGCGACCAAAGCGCCACCCTTTTATGGTGGACATTCCGCGCATTAGAACCAAGCGTTTCGAATCCTCATTCCTCATACGAACAGCCAGAATGTGGAACGCTTTGCCTGGGTCTGTCTTCCCGCTAAAGTACAATGTGGGCGTCTTCAAATCCCGAGTAAATAGGTATCTTCTAGGTAAGCGTGCTACAACCTAGACCGCATATCTGCTTAACAACAGGCAGTATGTGGTCAAACGCAAACCTATCCAGAATAAAAAAAAAAAAAAAAAAAAAAAAAACTAATAACGAAAATAAATAAAAAAAAACATATTGCGAAACATTAAATTCACGCGTACGTGTATTGTCACAGTGAACTTGGCGCCATTAAAATCTAACCAATGAGAGCGCAGCTGCGCGCGCAGGGCCAATCAGGAGCGAGCGCGCGATATTATAATGAGATTTTACGATATCGATGGGGATATTATAACATCATGTGAAATTGCTTAAATTGAGTGTTTTGTTGTCTGCGCTATAACAGTAGTCATTATAAGTCAAGTATTGGAAACATAAGTAGAATGTTACAACATTAGTGTAGATAATACATTATGATATAAGTGCGGTAAGTTGAAAATTACAGCCGAGCCGATATTGCTATAAGGAAGCAGAGGCTGTAATGTTCAAAGCGCACGTATGTCATACGACGTTTTATAACATATTTGCGAGGAAATTAATAAAACTCTGACTGAGTGAAAGTCGTGCACCAGTCGAAGCATCGCGCGTTTTACATTACATTACCGCACAAGTGCCGTAATGTCTCTCACTCTCTTGTGTGAAAGTAGGAAAAAAGAGACCGCAGAGTTCTGCAGTCGGTGGCGGCGTGCGTTTTACATTACAATAAAGCACAAGTGCGTTATGAAATACATTACGATATTGAAATTGGTGTAATTACAGCCACTTTACGAGCAAATATGTTATAAAAAATGTTATGTGTTTGGTGTCAATCGCTTGAGTAAGAAATATTGCACGCTCGTACGGCTTATTTTTTCAGAAAAAATTACCTTATGTATACTGTTGTACAGTCAAATTTATGCGTAAAAATATGGCTTATTAGAGGCTTGTAACTGTAAAATCTAAGACGAATTTAATCCTAGCGATTAAAGTGCATATTAGGTACATAAGAAAAAAAACACTCATATCGGAAAATATTAATTCAGAAGATAACAGCTTATTGTTTTTGCACGGTCAAGTTGGCGCCTCGCGATTGCCTTAAAGAAACGTCATTGTCGGTATTTCGATTTTGACTCATCTTCATTATCGAGCGAATAAAGTGAGCAAAACGTCTCAGTTTTAACTAGAAATTTTTTCAGTCATCAGCCCGGATATTGTTTCTCCACTGCAGGTTGCATTTTCAAGGATTTATACATGAAATTGGCTGATACCTAACGCAATGGCCAGAAGTAGTGCCTCTGCCAATACACTAGCTTTTGCCTCCAGTCGTTTATACAGGGTTACGCAGAACTAAATGTACTACGCCAAATAAGGTGATTCAGATTTATTTATTTATATTTAACTAGCAACTCGCCCCGGCTTCCCACTGTATTATACATATAAACCTTCCTCTTAAATCACTCTATCTATTAATGAAAAAACGCATCAAAATCCGTTGCGTAGTTTTAAAGATATAAGCATACATGGGGACAGACAGCGGGAAGCGACTTTGTCTCATACCAAAGAATATATACTTAATCTCATACTAAGTAGTGATAGTTTAATAAATACTTTCACGAAAATTGTGTTTTACTCATAGAATAATTATTATTCTATGGTTTTACTATAGAGCCAACCAGGAATTAGAGAAATAAAATTAGGTGTTTCATAGAGTTTGTCAATCCCGAGTTGCAATTTAGTATGAAACACCTATTCTTGTGTAGGTATCGAATTTTGTTATCCCCATAGTAAAATATATAATATTCGTGAAAGCAGTATATTTTTTTGTAAATTATGAAATAAGTACAAAGAAATTCAAAATACAGTTAAAATATTTATCTTAAACGATATAAAACGGGACTCACTCACGTGTTCGTATAGTCATAACACGACTATAGTTTCGGTCGCGTTCGGCGACCTTTCTCAAGTTGGCGAGTGCTAGCACGCGGAGCCGTCTCGCAATGCACTTCGGTCGCGTTCGGCAACCTTTTTCAAGTTGGCGAGTGCTAGCACGCGGAGCCGTCTCGCAATGCACAGTGCATTGCGAGACGGCTCCGCGTGCTAGCACAAGTGTGCATTGCGAGACGGCTCCGCGTGCTAGCACTCGCCAACTTGAGAAAGGTCGCCAAACGCGACCGAAATTATGGTCGTGTTATGACTATACGAACACGTGAGTGAGTCCCGTTTTACATCGTTTAAAATGTGTGAAAACCACGTAAATTTCCATAGTAAAATATTCATTTGTTATTACAGCAATATCAAAAAGAATAGTGGGTTCCTACCTACAGCTAAATTAATTTAAACTGTCACCGCCTTACCACAAAAGATTTAAACACGCTTTAAACACTGTTTACGGTGCAATTTGTACTGTTAAACATAGTCTAACGCGTGCGTAAAACTTTTGTGGTAAGACGGTTAAGGCTTGTCAATCGCCAAACTACAATACTACGTAAAATATTATATAGTAGGTATACCGGTTGTGGCCACTGACCCGGTTGTGGCCATTTAGTGTCAAAATTATTGTATAATTATAATTACCTAAGAACAATATTTCACCATAAATATTGTTTATTTGAATCTAAATGTTTGAAAATTTCTTTAAATATATTAGGTATTATTATATTATTATTATATTTTATTATTATTATTTTATTTTATACTATATAAAGCTGAATTACCACTCACTGACTCACTCACTCACTCACTCACTGACATAGAGAAACCTAAAGGGTATAAGGGGGTGTGTGGGGGGAAAAGTGAATATAGGGTCGTGTTGGGGGTGGTTCACAACCTCTGGGAAAAATCCGAAATTGGAAGAAAGTCGTACCCTGATGGTGAGATGCCCTCGTATCTCAAAAACTGTGAACATTTTTGCTAAAGCACTTGAACTAAAAATTGAAGAAACCCTGGGACCTTTTTGGAGAATTGAAAAAAAAGATGGCTTCCGAACAAAAAAAAATGGCCGCCATACAAAATTGGATCTTCAATAGCTCGGGAACGGTACAACTTGGATGAAGAGTGTTTGACCAAATGTCATAGGAAATCGGGAGAGCTACCTGGTGGGGTCGATGAAAATTCAAGATGGCGGATTTTTTTTTTTTTTTACTTTCGCCATACATTGGTTCGAAAGTAGTTTTGAGGAAACTATTAGAAATTACAAAAAAATTTTTAACATAAAAAAAAATTAAAAGAATGCCTCGCGGGCCGCTTGCGGCCCGCGCACCGCCCCAAAATACTAGTTATTATTATACTATATAAAGCTAAATTACCACTGACTCACTCACTGACTCACTCACTGACATAGAGAAACCTAAAGGGTATAAGGAGGTGTGTGGGGGAAAAAGTGAATATAGGGTCGTGATAGGGGTGGTTCACAACCTCTGGGAAAAATCCGAAATTGGAAGAAAGTCGTACCCTGATGGTGAGATGCCTTCGTATCTCGAAAACGGTAAATAATTTACCCAAAGTACTTGAACTAAAAATTGAAGAAACCCTGGGACCTCTTTGGAGAATTGAAAAAAAAGATGGCTTCCGAACAAAAAAACATGGCCGCCATACAAAATTGGATCTTCAATAGCTCGGGAACGGTACAACTTGGATGAAGAGTGTTTGACCAAATGTCATAGGGAATCGGGAGAGCTACCTGGTGGGGTCGATGAAAAATCAAGATGGCGGTTTTTTTTTTTTTTACTTTCGCCATACATTGGTTCGAAAGTAGTTTTGATGAAACTATTAGAAATGACAAAAATTTTTTTTTTTTCAAATTAACAAAAGAGTGCCTCGCGGGCCGCTTGCGGCCCGCGCACCGCCCCAAAATACTAGTTATACTATATAAAGCTTAATTACCACTGACTCACTGACTGACTCACTGACATAGAGAAACCTAAAGGGTATAAGGAGGTGAGTGGGGGAAAAAGTGAATATAGGGTCATGTTGGGGGTGGTTCACAACCTCTGGGAAAAATCCGAAATTGGAAGAAAGTCGTACCCTGATGGTGAGATGCCCTCGTATCTCAAAAACTGTGAACATTTTTGCCAAAGCACTTGAACTAAAAATTGAAGAAACCCTGGGACCTTTTTGGAGAATTGAAAAAAAAGATGGCTTCCGAACAAAAAAAAATGGCCGCCATACAAAATTGGATCTTCAATAGCTCGGGAACGGTACAACTTGGATGAAGAGTGTTTGACCAAATGTCATAGGGAATCGAGAGAGCTACCTGGTGGGGTCGATGAAAATTCAAGATGGCGGATTTTTTTTTTTTTTTACCTTCGCCATACATTGGTTCGAAAGTAGTTTTGATGAAACTATTAGAAATGACAAAAATTTTTTTTTTTACAAAATAACAAAAGAGTGCCTCGCGGGCCGCTTGCGGCCCGCGCACCGCCCCAAAATACTAGTTATACTATATAAAGCTTAATTACCACTGACTCACTGACTGACTGACTCACTGACATAGAGAAACCTAAAGGGTATAAGGGGGTGTGTGGGGGGAAAAGTGAATATAGGGTCATGTTGGGGGTGGTTCACAACCTCTGGGAAAAATCCGAAATTGGAAGAAAGTCGTACCCTGATGGTGAGATGCCCTCGTATCTCGAAAACGGTAAACAATTTTGCGAAAGCACTTGAACTAAAAATTGATAAAACCCTGGGACCTCTTTGGTGAATTGAAAAAAAAGATGGCTTCCGAAGAAAAAAAGATGGCCGCCATACAAAATTGGATCTTCAATAGCTCGGGAACGGTACAACTTGGATGAAGAGTGTTTGACCAAATGTCATAGGGAATCGAGAGAGCTACCTGGTGGGGTCGATGAAAATTCAAGATGGCGGATTTTTTTTTTTTACTTTCGCCATACATTGGTTCGAAAGTAGTTTTGAGGAAACTATTAGAAATGACAATTTTTTTTTTTTTTTACAATATTTAAAAAGAATGCCTCGCGGGCCGCTTGCGGCCCGCGCACCGCCCCAAAATACTAGTTATACTATATAAAGCTAAATTACCACTGACTGACTCACTGACTGACTGACATAGAGAAACCTAAAGGGTATAAGGAGGTGTGTGGGGGAAAAAGTGAATATAGGGTCGTGTTGGGGGTGGTTCACAACCTCTGGGAAAAATCCGAAATTGGAAGAAAGTCGTACCCTGATGGTGAGATGCCCTCGTATCTCAAAAACGGTGAACATTTTTCCCAAAGCAGTTGAACTAAAAATTGAAGAAACCCTGGGACCTCTTTGGAGAATTGAAAAAAAAGATGGCTTCCGACCAAAAAAACATGGCCGCCATACAAAATTGGATCTTCAATAGCTCGGGAACGGTACAACTTGGATGAAGAGTGTTTGACCAAATGTCATAGGGAATCGAGAGAGCTACCTGGTGGGATCGATGAAAATTCAAGATGGCGGATTTTTTTTTTTTTTACTTTCGCCATACATTTGAAATGAAAAATTTTTTTTTTTCAAAATAACAATAGAGTGCCTCGCGGGACGCTTGCGGCCCGCGCACCGCCCCAAAATACTAGTTATACTATATAAAGCTAAATTACCACTGACTGACTCACTGACTGACTGACTGACATAGAGAAACCTAAAGGGTATAAGGAGGTGTGTAGGGGGAAAAGTGAATATAGGGTCATGTTGGGGGTGGTTCACAACCTCTGGGAAAAATCCGAAATTGGAAGAAAGTCGTACCCTGATGGTGAGATGCCCTCGTATCTCAAAAACGGTAAACAATTTTGCGAAAGCACTTGAACTAAAAATTGATAAAACCCTGGGACCTCTTTAGAGAATTGAAAAAAAAGATGGCTTCCGAAGAAAAAAACATGGCCGCCATACAAAATTGGATCTTCAATAGCTCGGGAACGGTACAACTTGGATGAAGAGTGTTTGACCAAATGTCATAGGGAATCGAGAGAGCTACCTGGTGGGGTCGATGAAAATTCAAGATGGCGGATTTTTTTTTTTTTAATTTCGCCATACATTTGAAATGACAAAATTTTTTTTTTTTTCAAAATAACAAAAGAGTGCCTCGCGGGCCGCTTGCGGCCCGCGCACCGCCCCAAAATACTAGTTATACTATATAAAGCTTAATTACCACTGACTGACTCACTGACTGACTGACTGACATAGAGAAACCTAAAGGGTATAAGGAGGTGTGTAGGGGGAAAAGTGAATATAGGGTCATGTTGGGGGTGGTTCACAACCTCTGGGAAAAATCCGAAATTGGAAGAAAGTCGTACCCTGATGGTGAGATGCCCTCGTATCTCGAAAACGGTAAACAATTTTCGTAAAGACTTTGAACTAAAAATTGAAGAAACCCTGGGACCTCTTTGGAGAATTGAAAAAAAAGATGGCTTCCGAACAAAAAAAAATGGCCGCCATACAAAATTGGATCTTCAATAGCTCGGGAACGGTACAACTTGGATGAAGAGTGTTTGACCAAATGTCATAGGGAATCGAGAGAGCTACCTGGTGGGGTCGATGAAAATTCAAGATGGCGGATTTTTTTTTTTTTACTTTCGCCATACATTTGAAATGACAAAATTTTTTTTTTTTCAAAATAACAAAAGAGTGCCTCGCGGGCCGCTTGCGGCCCGCGCACCGCCCCAAAATACTAGTTATACTATATAAAGCTTAATTACCACTGACTGACTGACTCACTGACTCACTGACTGACATAGAGAAACCTAAAGGGTATAAGGAGGTGTGTGGGGGGAAAAGTGAATATAGGGTCATGTTGGGGGTGGTTCACAACCTCTGGGAAAAATCCGAAATTGGAAGAAAGTCGTACCCTGATGGTGAGATGCCCTCGTATCTCAAAAACGGTAAACATTTTTGCCAAAGCAGTTGAACTAAAAATTGAAGAAACCCTGGGACCTCTTTGGAGAATTGAAAAAAAAGATGGCTTCCGAAGAAAAAAACATGGCCGCCATACAAAATTGGATCTTCAATAGCTCGGGAACGGTACAACTTGGATGAAGAGTGTTTGACCAAATGTCATAGGGAATCGGGAGAGCTACCTGGTGGGGTCGATGAAAATTCAAGATGGCGGATTTATTTTTTTTTACTTTCGCCATACATTGGTTCGAAAGTAGTTTTGATGAAACTATAAGAAATGAAAAAAAATTTTTTTACACAATATTAATTTAAAGAATGCCTCGCGGGCCGCTTGCGGCCCGCGCACCGCCCCAAAATACTAGTTATTATACTATATAAAGCTTAATTACCACTGACTGACTCACTCACTCACTGACATAGAGAAACCTAAAGGGTATAAGGAGGTGTGTGGGGGGAAAAGTGAATATAGGGTCGTGTTGGGGGTGGTTCACAACCTCTGGGAAAAATCCGAAATTGGAAGAAAGTCGTACCCTGATGGTGAGATGCCCTCGTATCTCAAAAACGGTGAACATTTTTGCCAAAGCAGTTGAACTAAAAATTGAAGAAACCCTGGGACCTCTTTAGAGAATTGAAAAAAAAGATGGCCCCCGAACAAAAAAACATGGCCGCCATACAAAATTGGATCTTCAATAGCTCGGGAACGGTACAACTTGGATGAAGAGTGTTTGACCAAATGTCATAGGGAATCGAGAGAGCTACCTGGTGGGGTCGATGAAAATTCAAGATGGCGGTTTTTTTTTTTTTTTACTTTCGCCATACATTTGAAATGACAATTTTTTTTTTTTTTTTTCAAAATAACAAAAGAGTGCCTCGCGGGCCGCTTGCGGCCCGCGCACCGCCCCAAAATACTAGTTATACTATATAAAGCTTAATTACCACTGACTCACTCACTCACTGACATAGAGAAACCTAAAGGGTATAAGGAGGTGTGTGGGGGAAAAAGTGAATATAGGGTCGTGTTGGGGGTGGTTCACAACCTCTGGGAAAAATCCGAAATTGGAAGAAAGTCGTACCCTGATGGTGAGATGCCCTCGTATCTCAAAAACTGTGAACAATCTTGCCAAAGCATTTGAACTAAAAATTGAAGAAACCCTGGGACCTTTTTGGAGAATTGAAAAAAAAGATAGCTTCCGAACAAAAAAAAATGGCCGCCATACAAAATTGGATCTTCAATAGCTCGGGAACGGTACAACTTGGATGAAGAGTGTTTGACCAAATGTCATAGGGAATCGAGAGAGCTACCTGGTGGGGTCGATGAAAATTCAAGATGGCGGATTTTTTTTTTTACTTTCGCCATACATTGGTTCGAAAGTAGTTTTGATGAAACTATTAGAAATGACAAATTTTTTTTTTTTTAGAATATTTAAAAAGTATGCCTCGCGGGCCGCTTGCGGCCCGCGCACCGCCCCAAAATACTAGTTATTATACTATATAAAGCTTAATTACCACTGACTGACTGACTCACTGACATAGAGAAACCTAAAGGGTATAAGGAGGTGTGTGGGGGGAAAAGTGAATATAGGGTCATGTTGGGGTTGGTTCACAACCTCTGGGAAAAATCCGAAATTGGAAGAAAGTCGTACCCTTATGGTGAGATGCCCTCGTATCTCAAAAACTGTGAACATTTTTAGTCAAGCACTTGAACTAAAAATTGAAGAAACCCTGGGACCTTTTTGGAGAATTGAAAAAAAAGATGGCCCCCGAACAAAAAAACATGGCCGCCATACAAAATTGGATCTTCAATAGCTCGGGAACGGTACAACTTGGATGAAGAGTGTTTGACCAAATGTCATAGGGAATCGAGAGAGCTACCTGGTGGGGTCGATGAAAATTCAAGATGGCGGATTTTTTTTTTTAACTTTCGCCATACATTTGTTCGAAAGTAGTTTTGATGAAACTATTAGAAACGACAATTTTTTTTTTTTTTTTAAATAAAAATAGAATGCCACGCGGGCCGCTTGCGGCCCGCGCACCGCCCCAAAATACTAGTTATTATTATACTATATAAAGCTAAATTACCACTGACTCACTCACTGACTCACTCACTGACATAGAGAAACCTAAAGGGTATAAGGAGGTGTGTGGGGGGAAAAGTGAATATAGGGTCATGTTGGGGGTGGTTCACAACCTCTGGGAAAAATCCGAAATTGGAAGAAAGTCGTACCCTGATGGTGAGATGCCCTCGTATCTCGAAAACGGTAAACAATTTTGCCAAAGCACTTGAACTAAAAATTGAAGAAACCCTGGGACCTTTTTAGAGAATTGAAAAAAAAGATGGCTTCCGAAGAAAAAAAGATGGCCGCCATACAAAATTGGATCTTCAATAGCTCGGGAACGGTACAACTTGGATGTGGAGTGTTTGACCAAATGTCATAGGGAATCGGGAGAGCTACCTGGTGGGGTCGATGAAAATTCAAGATGGCGGTTTTTTTTTTTTTTACTTTCGCCATACATTTGAAATGACAAAAATTTTTTTTTTTCAAAATAACAATAGAGTGCCTCGCGGGCCGCTTGCGGCCCGCGCACCGCCCCAAAATACTAGTTATATTATACTATATAAAGCTGAATTACCACTGACTCACTCACTCACTCACTCACTGACTAGAAACCTAAAGGGTATAAGGAGGTGTGTGGGGGGAAAAGTGAATATAGGGTCATGTTGGGGGTGGTTCACAACCTCTGGGAAAAATCCGAAATTGGAAGAAAGTCGTACCCTGATGGTGAGATGCCTTCGTATCTCAAAAACTGTGAACATTTTTGCCAAAGCACTTGAACTAAAAATTGATGAAACCCTGGGACCTCTTTGGAGAATTGAAAAAAAAGATGGCTTCCGAACAAAAAAACATGGCCGCCATACAAAATTGGATCTTCAATAGCTCGGGAACGGTACAACTTGGATGAAGAGTGTTTGACCAAATGTCATAGGGAATCGAGAGAGCTACCTGGTGGGGCCGATGAAAATTCAAGATGGCGGATTTTTTTTTTTTTTACTTTCGCCATACATTGGTTCGAAAGTAGTTTTGATGAAACTATTAGAAATGACAAAAAAAAATTTTTTTTCTTTTAAATAAAAGAATGCCTCGCGGGCCGCTTGCGGCCCGCGCACCGCCCCAAAATACTAGTTATACTATATAAAGCTTAATTACCACTGACTCACTGACTGACTGACTCACTGACATAGAGAAACCTAAAGGGTATAAGGAGGTGTGTGGGGGAAAAAGTGAATATAGGGTCGTGTTGGGGGTGGTTCACAACCTCTGGGAAAAATCCGAAATTGGAAGAAAGTCGTACCCTGATGGTGAGATGCCCTCGTATCTCGAAAACGGTAAACAATTTTGCCAAAGCACTTGAACTAAAAATTGATAAAACCCTGGGACCTCTTTGGAGAATTGAAAAAAAAGATGGCCGCCGAACAAAAAAACATGGCCGCCATACAAAATTGGATCTTCAATAGCTCGGGAACGGTACAACTTGGATGAAGAGTGTTTGACCAAATGTCATAGGGAATCGAGAGAGCTACCTGGTGGGGTCGATGAAAATTCAAGATGGCGATTTTTTTTTTTTTTTTACTTTCGCCATACATTTGAAATGAAAAAATTTTTTTTTTTTTTAAATAACAATAGAGTGCCTCGCGGGCCGCTTGCGGGCCCGCGCACCGCCCCAAAATACTAGTTATTATACTATATAAAGCTTAATTACCACTGACTGACTGACTCACTGACTCACTGACATAGAGAAACCTAAAGGGTATAAGGAGGTGTGTGGGGGGAAAAGTGAATATAGGGTCGTGTTGGGGGTGGTTCACAACCTCTGGGAAAAATCCGAAATTGGAAGAAAGTCGTACCCTGATGGTGAGATGCCATCGTATCTCGAAAACGGTTAACAATTTTTGTAAAGCGCTTGAACTAAAAATTGAAGAAACCCTGGGACCTCTTTAGAGAATTGAAAAAAAAGATGGCCCCCGAACAAAAAAACATGGCCGCCATACAAAATTGGATCTTCAATAGCTCGGGAACGGTACAACTTGGATGTGGAGTGTTTGACCAAATGTCATAGGGAATCGAGAGAGCTACCTGGTGGGGTCGATGAAAATTCAAGATGGCGGATTTTTTTTTTTTTTACTTTCGCCATACATTTGAAATGAAAAATTTTTTTTTTTCAAAATAACAATAGAGTGCCTCGCGGGCCGCTTGCGGCCCGCGCACCGCCCCAAAATACTAGTTATTATACTATATAAAGCTGAATTACCACTGACTGACTGACTGACTGACATAGAGAAACCTAAAGGGTATAAGGAGGTGTGTGGGGGGAAAAGTGAATATAGGGTCGTGTTGGGGGTGGTTCACAACCCCTGGGAAAAATCCGAAATTGGAAGAAAGTCGTACCCTGATGGTGAGATGCCCTCGTATCTCGAAAACGGTAAACAATTTTGCCAAAGCACTTGAACTAAAAATTGAAGAAACCCTGGGACCTCTTTGGAGAATTGAAAAAAAAGATGGCCCCCGAACAAAAAAACATGGCCGCCATACAAAATTGGATCTTCAATAGCTCGGGAACGGTACAACTTGGATGTGGAGTGTTTGACCAAATGTCATAGGGAATCGAGAGAGCTACTTGGTGGGGTCGATGAAAATTCAAGATGGCGGATTTTTTTTTTTTTACTTTCGCCATACATTGGTTCGAAAGTAGTTTTGATGAAACTATTAGAAATGACAAAATTTTTTTTTTTTTTTAATTCTAAAAGAATGCCTCGCGGGCCGCTTGCGGCCCGCGCACCGCCCCAAAATACTAGTTATACTATATAAAGCTAAATTACCACTGACTGACTGACTGACATAGAGAAACCTAAAGGGTATAAGGAGGTGTGTGGGGGAAAAAGTGAATATAGGGTCATGTTGGGGGTGGTTCACAACCTCTGGGAAAAATCCGAAATTGGAAGAAAGTCGTACCCTGATGGTGAGATGCCCTCGTATCTCGAAAACGGTAAATAATTTTCGTAAAGTACTTGAACTAAAAATTGAAGAAACCCTGGGACCTCTTTAGAGAATTGAAAAAAAAGATGGCCCCCGAACAAAAAAACATGGCCGCCATACAAAATTGGATCTTCAATAGCTCGGGAACGGTACAACTTGGATGAAGAGTGTTTGACCAAATGTCATAGGGAATCGAGAGAGCTACCTGGTGGGGTCGATGAAAATTCAAGATGGCGGATTTTTTTTTTTTTTACTTTCGCCATACATTGGTTCGAAAGTAGTTTTGAGGAAACTATTAGAAATGACATTTTTTTTTTTTTTTTCAAAATAACAAAAGAGTGCCTCGCGGGCCGCTTGCGGCCCGCGCACCGCCCCAAAATACTAGTTATTATACTATATAAAGCTTAATTACCACTCACTGACTCACTCACTGACTGACATAGAGAAACCTAAAGGGTATAAGGAGGTGTGTGGGGGAAAAAGTGAATATAGGGTCGTGTTGGGGGTGGTTCACAACCTCTGGGAAAAATCCGAAATTGGAAGAAAGTCGTACCCTGATGGTGAGATGCCCTCGTATCTCGAAAACGGTAAACAATTTTCTCAAAGCACTTGAACTAAAAATTGAAGAAACCCTGGGACCTCTTTAGAGAATTGAAAAAAAAGATGGCTTCCGAACAAAAAAACATGGCCGCCATACAAAATTGGATCTTCAATAGCTCGGGAACGGTACAACTTGGATGAAGAGTGTTTGACCAAATGTCATAGGGAATCGAGAGAGCTACCTGGTGGGGTCGATGAAAATTCAAGATGGCGGTTTTTTTTTTTTTTTACTTTCGCCATACATTTGTAATGACAAAAATTTTTTTTTTCAAATTAACAAAAGAGTGCCTCGCGGGCCGCTTGCGGCCCGCGCACCGCCCCAAAATACTAGTTATTATTATACTATATAAAGCTAAATTACCACTGACTGACTCACTGACTGACTGACATAGAGAAACCTAAAGGGTATAAGGAGGTGTGTGGGGGAAAAAGTGAATATAGGGTCGTGTTGGGGGTGGTTCACAACCTCTGGGAAAAATCCGAAATTGGAAGAAAGTCGTACCCTGATGGTGAGATGCCCTCGTATCTCAAAAACGGTGAACATTTTTCCCAAAGCAGTTGAACTAAAAATTGAAGAAACCCTGGGACCTCTTTGGAGAATTGAAAAAAAAGATGGCTTCCGACCAAAAAAACATGGCCGCCATACAAAATTGGATCTTCAATAGCTCGGGAACGGTACAACTTGGATGTGGAGTGTTTGACCAAATGTCATAGGGAATCGGGAGAGCTACCTGGTGGGGTCAATGAAAATTCAAGATGGCGGATTTTTTTTTTTTTTACTTTCGCCATACATTGGTTCGAAAGTAGTTTTGATGAAACTATTAGAAATGAAAAAAAATTTTTTAATTAAAAAAAAAAAAGAATGCCTCGCGGGCCGCTTGCGGCCCGCGCACCGCCCCAAAATACTAGTTATTATACTATATAAAGCTTAATTACCACTCACTGACTGACTCACTCACTGACATAGAGAAACCTAAAGGGTATAAGGAGGTGTGTGGGGGGAAAAGTGAATATAGGGTCATGTTGGGGGTGGTTCACAACCTCTGGGAAAAATCCGAAATTGGAAGAAAGTCGTACCCTGATGGTGAGATGCCCTCGTATCTCGAAAACGGTAAACAATTTTGCCAAAGTAGTTGAACTAAAAATTGACGAAACCGTGGGACCTCTTTGGAGAATTGAAAAAAAAGATGGCCCCCAAACAAAAAAACATGGCCGCCATACAAAATTGGATCTTCAATAGCTCGGGAACGGTACAACTTGGATGAAGAGTGTTTGACCAAATGTCATAGGGAATCGAGAGAGCTACCTGGTGGGGTCAATGAAAATTCAAGATGGCGGATTTTTTTTTTTTACTTTCGCCATACATTGGTTCGAAAGTAGTTTTGAGGAAACTATTAGAAATGACAAAAAATTTTTTTTTTTACAATATTTAAAAAGAATGCCTCGCGGGCCGCTTGCGGCCCGCGCACCGCCCCAAAATACTAGTTATATTATATAAAGCTAAATTACCACTGACTGACTCACTGACTCACTGACTGACTGACATAGAGAAACCTAAAGGGTATAAGGAGGTGTGTGGGGGGAAAAGTGAATATAGGGTCGTGTTGGGGGTGGTTCACAACCCCTGGGAAAAATCCGAAATTGGAAGAAAGTCGTACCCTGATGGTGAGATGCCCTCGTATCTCGAAAACGGTAAATAATTTTCCTAAAGTACTTGAACTAAAAATTGAAGAAACCCTGGGACCTCTTTGGAGAATTGAAAAAAAAGATGGCTTCCGAACAAAAAAACATGGCCGCCATACAAAATTGGATCTTCAATAGCTCGGGAACGGTACAACTTGGATGAAGAGTGTTTGACCAAATGTCATAGGGAATCGGGAGAGCTACCTGGTGGGGTCGATGAAAATTCAAGATGGCGGTTTTTTTTTTTTTTTTACTATCGCCATACATTTGAAATGACAAAATTTTTTTTTTTTTTCAAAATAACAAAAGAGTGCCTCGCGGGCCGCTTGCGGCCCGCGCACCGCCCCAAAATACTAGTTATACTATATAAAGCTTAATTACCACTGACTCACTCACTGACTGACTGACATAGAGAAACCTAAAGGGTATAAGGAGGTGTGTGGGGGGAAAAGTGAATATAGGGTCATGTTGGGGGTGGTTCACAACCTCTGGGAAAAATCCGAAATTGGAAGAAAGTCGTACCCTGATGGTGAGATGCCCTCGTATCTCAAAAACTGTGAACATTTTTGCCAAAGCACTTGAACTAAAAATTGAAGAAACCCTGGGACCTTTTTGGAGAATTGAAAAAAAAGATGGCTTCCGAACAAAAAAACATGGCCGCCATACAAAATTGGATCTTCAATAGCTCGGAAACGGTACAACTTGGATGAAGAGTGTTTGACCAAATGTCATAGGGAATCGAGAGAGCTACCTGGTGGGGTCGATGAAAATTCAAGATGGCGGATTTTTTTTTTTTTACTTTCGCCATACATTGGTTCGAAAGTAGTTTTGATGAAACTATTAGAACTGACATAAATTTTTTTTTTTTTCAAAATAACAAAAGAATGCCTCGCGGGCCGCTTGCGGCCCGCGCACCGCCCCAAAATACTAGTTATTATACTATATAAAGCTGAATTACCACTCACTCACTCACTCACTGACATAGAGAAACCTAAAGGGTATAAGGGGGTGTGTGGGGGGAAAAGTGAATATAGGGTCATGTTGGGGGTGGTTCACAACCTCTGGGAAAAATCCGAAATTGGAAGAAAGTCGTACCCTGATGGTGAGATGCCCTCGTATCTCGAAAACGGTAAACAATTTTGCCAAAGCAGTTGAACTAAAAATTGAAGAAACCCTGGGACCTCTTTAGAGAATTGAAAAAAAAGATGGCCCCCGAACAAAAAAACATGGCCGCCATACAAAATTGGATCTTCAATAGCTCGGGAACGGTACAACTTGGATGTGGAGTGTTTGACCAAATGTCATAGGGAATCGAGAGAGCTACCTGGTGGGGTCGATGAAAATTCAAGATGGCGGATTTTTTTTTTTTTTTACTTTCGCCATACATTTAAAATGAGAATTTTTTTTTTTTTCAAAATAACAAAAGAGTGCCTCGCGGGCCGCTTGCGGCCCGCGCACCGCCCCAAAATACTAGTTATACTATATAAAGCTTAATTACCACTCACTGACTGACTCACTGACTGACATAGAGAAACCTAAAGGGTATAAGGAGGTGTGTGGGGGAAAAAGTGAATATAGGGTCGTGTTGGGGGTGGTTCACAACCTCTGGGAAAAATCCGAAATTGGAAGAAAGTCGTACCCTGATGGTGAGATGCCCTCGTATCTCGAAAACGGTAAATAATTTTCGTAAAGTACTTGAACTAAAAATTGAAGAAACCCTGGGACCTCTTTGGAGAATTGAAAAAAAAGATGGCTTCCGAACAAAAAAAAAATGGCCGCCATACAAAATTGAAATGTTAATATCTCGGAACCGGTACAACTTGGATGGGGAGTGTTTGACCAAATGTCATAGGGGATCGGGATAGCTACCTGGTGGGGTCGATGAAAATTCAAGATGGCGGATTTTTTTTTTTTACTTTCGCCATACATTGGTTCGAAAGTAGTTTTGAGGAAACTATTAAACATGACAAAAAATTTTATTTTTTCAAAATAACAAAAGAGTGCCTCGCGGGCCGCTTGCGGCCCGCGCACCGCCCCAAAATACTAGTTATACTATATAAAGCTTAATTACCACTCACTCACTGACTCACTGACATAGAGAAACCTAAAGGGTATAAGGAGGTGTGTGGGGGGAAAAGTGAATATAGGGTTGTGTTAGGGGTGGTTCACAACCTCTGGGAAAAATCTGAAATTGGAAGAAAGTCGTACCCTGATGGTGAGATGCTCTCGTATCTCGAAAACGGTTAACATTTTTCGGAAAGCACTTGAACTAAAAATTGAAGAAACCCTGGGACCTCTTTGGAGAATTGAAAAAAAAGATGGCTTCCGAACAAAAAAAAATGGCCGCCATACAAAATTGGATCTTCAATAGCTCGGGAACGGTACAACTTGGATGAAGAGTGTTTGACCAAATGTCATATTGGATCGGGAGAGCTACCTGGTGGGGTCGATGAAAATTCAAGATGGCGGATTTTTTTTTTTTTTTTTACTTTCGCCATACATTGGTTCGAAAGTAGTTTTGATGAAACTATTAGAAATGACAAAAAAAATTTTTTTTTTCTTTTAAATAAAAGAATGCCTCGCGGGCCGCTTGCGGCCCGCGCACCGCCCCAAAATACTAGTTATACTATATAAAGCTTAATTACCACTGACTGACTCACTCACTCACTCACTGACATAGAGAAACCTAAAGGGTATAAGGGGATGTGTGGGGGAAAAAGTGAATATAGGGTCATGTTGGGGGTGGTTCACAACCTCTGGGAAAAATCCGAAATTGGAAGAAAGTCGTACCCTGATGATGAGATGCCCTCGTATCTCAAAAACTGTGAACATTTTTGGTAAAGCACTTGAACTAAAAATTAAAGAAACCCTGGGACCTTTTTGGAGAATTGAAAAAAAAGATGGCTTCCGAACAAAAAAAAATGGCCGCCATACAAAATTGGATCTTCAATAGCTCGGGAACGGTACAACTTGGATGAAGAGTGTTTGACCAAATGTCATAGGGAATCGAGAGAGCTACCTGGTGGGGTCGATGAAAATTCAAGATGGCGGTTTTTTTTTTTTTTTTTACTTTCGCCATACATTGGTTCGAAAGTAGTTTTGATGAAACTATTAGAAATGACAAAAATTTTTTTTTTTTTAAATTCTAAAAGAATGCCTCGCGGGCCGCTTGCGGCCCGCGCACCGCCCCAAAATACTAGTTATTATACTATATAAAGCTAAATTACCACTGACTGACTCACTGACTGACATAGAGAAACCTAAAGGGTATAAGGAGGTGTGTGGGGGGAAAAGTGAATATAGGGTCGTGTTAGGGGTGGTTCACAACCTCTGGGAAAAATCCGAAATTGGAAGAAAGTCGTACCCTGATGGTGAGATGCCCTCGTATCTCAAAAACGGTAAACAATTTTGCCAAAGTACTTGAACTAAAAATTGAAGAAACCCTGGGACCTCTTTGGAGAATTGAAAAAAAAGATGGCTTCCGAACAAAAAAACATGGCCGCCATACAAAATTGGATCTTCAATAGCTCGGGAACGGTACAACTTGGATGAAGAGTGTCTGACCAAATGTCATAGGGAATCGAGAGAGCTACCTGGTGGGGTCGATGAAAATTCAAGATGGCGGATTTTTTTTTTTTTTACTTTCGCCATACATTTGAAATGACAAATTTTTTTTTTTTTTCAAAATAACAAAAGAGTGCCTCGCGGGCCGCTTGCGGCCCGCGCACCGCCCCAAAATACTAGTTATTATACTATATAAAGCTAAATTACCACTCACTGACTGACTCACTCACTCACTGACATAGAGAAACCTAAAGGGTATAAGGGGGTGTGTGGGGGGAAAAGTGAATATAGGGTCGTGTTAGGGGTGGTTCACAACCTCTGGGAAAAATCTGAAATTGGAAGAAAGTCGTACCCTGATGGTGAGATGCTTTCGTATCTCAAAAACGGTAAACATTTTTGCCAAAGCACTTGAACTAAAAATTGAAAAAACCCTGGGACCTCTTTGGAGAATTGAAAAAAAAGATGGCTTCCGAACAAAAAAAAATGGCCGCCACACAAAATTGAATCTTCAATATCTCGGAAACGGTACAACTTGGATGAAGAGTGTTTGACCAAATGTCATAGGGAATCGGGAGAGCTACCTGGTGGGGTCGATGAAAATTCAAGATGGCGGTTTTTTTTTTTTACTTTCGCCATACATTTGAAATGAAAAAAAATTTTTTTTCAAAATAATAAAAGAGTGCCTCGCGGGCCGCTTGCGGCCCGCGCACCGCCCCAAAATACTAGTTATACTATATAAAGCTTAATTACCACTCACTGACTCACTCACTCACTGACATAGAGAAACCTAAAGGGTATAAGGAGGTGTGTGGGGGAAAAAGTGAATATAGGGTCATGTTGGGGGTGGTTCACAACCTCTGGGAAAAATCCGAAATTGGAAGAAAGTCGTACCCTGATGGTGAGATGCCCTCGTATCTCAAAAACTGTGAACATTTTTTCCAAAGCACTTGAACTAAAAATTGAAGAAACCCTGGGACCTTTTTGGAGAATTGAAAAAAAAGATGGCTTCCGAACAAAAAAAAATGGCCGCCATACAAAATTGGATCTTCAATAGCTCGGGAACGGTACAACTTGGATGAAGAGTGTTTGACCAAATGTCATAGGGAATCGAGAGAGCTACCTGGTGGGGTCGATGAAAATTCAAGATGGCGGATTTATTTTTTTTTTACTTTCGCCATACATTGGTTCGAAAGTAGTTTTGATGAAACTATTAGAAATGACAAATTTTTTTTTTTTTTTCAAAATAACAAAAGAGTGCCTCGCGGGCCGCTTGCGGCCCGCGCACCGCCCCAAAATACTAGTTATACTATATAAAGCTAAATTACCACTGACTGACTGACTGACTGACTCACTGACATAGAGAAACCTAAAGGGTATAAGGGGGTGTGTGGGGGAAAAAGTGAATATAGGGTCGTGTTGGGGGTGGTTCACAACCTCTGGGAAAAATCCGAAATTGGAAGAAAGTCGTACCCTGATGGTGAGATGCCCTCGTATCTCGAAAACGGTAAACATTTTTGCTAAAGCAGTTGAACTAAAAATTGAAAAAACCCTGGGACCTCTTTGGAGAATTGAAAAAAAAGATGGCTTCCGAACAAAAAAACATGGCCGCCATACAAAATTGGATCTTCAATAGCTCGGGAACGGTACAACTTGGATGAAGAGTGTTTGACCAAATGTCATAGGGAATCGAGAGAGCTACCTGGTGGGGTCGATGAAAATTCAAGATGGCGGTTTTTTTTTTTTTTACTTTCGCCATACATTGGTTCGAAAGTAGTTTTGAGGAAACTATTAGAAATGACAAATTTTTTTTTTTTTCAAAATAACAAAAGAGTGCCTCGCGGGCCGCTTGCGGCCCGCGCACCGCCCCAAAATACTAGTTATACTATATAAAGCTTAATTACCACTCACTGACTGACTGACTGACTGACATAGAGAAACCTAAAGGGTATAAGGAGGTGTGTGGGGGAAAAAGTGAATATAGGGTCATGTTTGGGGTGGTTCACAACCTATGGGAAAAATCCGAAATTGGAAGAAAGTCGTACCCTGATGGTGAGATGCCCTCGTATCTCGAAAACGGTAAACATTTTTCCGAAAGCAGTTGAACTAAAAATTGAAGAAACCCTGGGGCCTCTTTGGAGAATTGAAAAAAAAGATGGCTTCCGAAGAAAAAAACATGGCCGCCATACTAAATTGGATCTTCAATAGCTCGGGAACGGTACAACTTGGATGTGGAGTGTTTGACCAAATGTCATAGGGAATCGAGAGAGCTACCTGGTGGGGTCGATGAAAATTCAAGATGGCGGATTTTTTTTTTTTTTACTTTCGCCATACATTGGTTCGAAAGTAGTTTTGATGAAACTATTAGAAATGACAAAATTTTTTTTAAATAAAAAAAAAATTAAAGAATGCCTCGCGGGCCGCTTGCGGCCCGCGCACCGCCCCAAAATACTAGTAATACTATATAAAGCTTAATTACCACTCACTGACTCACTCACTGACTGACATAGAGAAACCTAAAGGGTATAAGGGGGTGTGTGGGGGGAAAAGTGAATATAGGGTCATGTTGGGGGTGGTTCACAACCTCTGGGAAAAATCCGAAATTGGAAGAAAGTCGTACCCTGATGGTGAGATGCCCTCGTATCTCAAAAACTGTGAACATTTTTGCGAAAGCACTTGAACTAAAAATTGAAGAAACCCTGGGACCTTTTTGGAGAATTGAAAAAAAAGATGGCTTCCGAACAAAAAAAAATGGCCGCCATACAAAATTGGATCTTCAATAGCTCGGGAACGGTACAACTTGGATGAAGAGTGTTTGACCAAATGTCATAGGGAATCGAGAGAGCTACCTGGTGGGGTCGATAAAAATTCAAGATGGCGGATTTTTTTTTTTTTTTACTTTCGCCATACATTGGTTCGAAAGTAGTTTTGAGGAAACTATTAGATATGACAAAAAAATTTTTTTTTACAATATTTAAAAAGAATGCCTCGCGGGCCGCTTGCGGCCCGCGCACCGCCCCAAAATACTAGTTATTATACTATATAAAGCTTAATTACCACTGACTGACTCACTGACTCACTGACTCACTGACATAGAGAAACCTAAAGGGTATAAGGGGGTGTGTGGGGGAAAAAGTGAATATAGGGTCGTGTTGGGGGTGGTTCACAACCTCTGGGAAAAATCCGAAATGGGAAGAAAGTCGTACCCTGATGGTGAGATGCCCTCGTATCTCGGAAACGGTAAACATTTTTCTCAAAGTACTTGAACTAAAAATTGAAGAAACCCTGGGACCTCTTTGGAGAATTGAAAAAAAGATGGCTTCCGAACAAAAAAACATGGCCGCCATACAAAATTGGATCTTCAATAGCTCGGGAACGGTACAACTTGGATGAAGAGTGTTTGACCAAATGTCATAGGGAATCGAGAGAGCTACCTGGTGGGGTCGATGAAAATTCAAGATGGCAGTTTTTTTTTTTTTTTTTACTTTCGCCATACATTGGTTCGAAAGTAGTTTTGATGAAACTATTAGAAATGACAAAATTTTTTTTTTTTTTCAAAATAACAAAAGAGTGCCTCGCGGGCCGCTTGCGGCCCGCGCACCGCCCCAAAATACTAGTTTATACTATATAAAGCTTAATTACCACTCACTCACTGACTGACTCACTGACATAGAGAAACCTAAAGGGTATAAGGAGGTGTGTGGGGGGAAAAGTGAATATAGGGTCGTGTTGGGGGTGGTTCACAACCCCTGGGAAAAATCCGAAATTGGAAGAAAGTCGTACCCTGATGGTGAGATGCCCTCGTATCTCGAAAACGGTAAACAATTTTCGTAAAGCACTTGAACTAAAAATTGAAGAAACCCTGGGACCTCTTTGGAGAATTAAAAAAAAAGATGGCTTCCGAACAAAAAAAAATGGCCGCCATACAAAATTGAAATGTTAATATCTCGGAACCGGTACAACTTGGATGGGGAGTGTTTGACCAAATGTCATAGGGAATCGGGAGAGCTACCTGGTGGGGTCGATGAAAATTCAAGATGGCGGATTTTTTTTTTTTTTTACTTTCGCCATACATTGGTTCGAAAGTAGTTTTGAGGAAACTATTAGAAATGATAAAAAAATTTTTTACATAAAAAAAAAAAAAGGAATGCCTCGCGGGCCGCTTGCGGCCCGCGCACCGCCCCAAAATACTAGTTATACTATATAAAGCTTAATTACCACTCACTGACTCACTCACTCACTGACATAGAGAAACCTAAAGGGTATAAGGAGGTGTGTGGGGGAAAAAGTGAATATAGGGTCATGTTGGGGGTGGTTCACAACCTCTGGGAAAAATCCGAAATTGGAAGAAAGTCGTACCCTGATGGTGAGATGCCCTCGTATCTCAAAAACTGTGAACATTTTTTCCAAAGCACTTGAACTAAAAATTGAAGAAACCCTGGGACCTTTTTGGAGAATTGAAAAAAAAGATGGCTTCCGAACAAAAAAAAATGGCCGCCATACAAAATTGGATCTTCAATAGCTCGGGAACGGTACAACTTGGATGAAGAGTGTTTGACCAAATGTCATAGGGAATCGAGAGAGCTACCTGGTGGGGTCGATGAAAATTCAAGATGGCGGATTTATTTTTTTTTTACTTTCGCCATACATTGGTTCGAAAGTAGTTTTGATGAAACTATTAGAAATGACAATTTTTTTTTTTTTTTTCAAAATAACAAAAGAGTTCCTCGCGGGCCGCTTGCGGCCCGCGCACCGCCCCAAAATACTAGTTATACTATATAAAGCTAAATTACCACTGACTGACTGACTGACTGACTCACTGACATAGAGAAACCTAAAGGGTATAAGGGGGTGTGTGGGGGAAAAAGTGAATATAGGGTCGTGTTGGGGGTGGTTCACAACCTCTGGGAAAAATCCGAAATTGGAAGAAAGTCGTACCCTGATGGTGAGATGCCCTCGTATCTCGAAAACGGTAAACATTTTTGCTAAAGCAGTTGAACTAAAAATTGAAAAAACCCTGGGACCTCTTTGGAGAATTGAAAAAAAAGATGGCTTCCGAACAAAAAAACATGGCCGCCATACAAAATTGGATCTTCAATAGCTCGGGAACGGTACAACTTGGATGAAGAGTGTTTGACCAAATGTCATAGGGAATCGAGAGAGCTACCTGGTGGGGTCGATGAAAATTCAAGATGGCGGTTTTTTTTTTTTTTACTTTCGCCATACATTGGTTCGAAAGTAGTTTTGAGGAAACTATTAGAAATGACAAAAAAATTTTTTTTTTACAATATTTAAAAAGAATGCCTCGCGGGCCGCTTGCGGCCCGCGCACCGCCCCAAAATACTAGTTATACTATATAAAGCTTAATTACCACTCACTGACTCACTCACTGACTGACATAGAGAAACCTAAAGGGTATAAGGGGGTGTGTGGGGGGAAAAGTGAATATAGGGTCATGTTGGGGGTGGTTCACAACCTCTGGGAAAAATCCGAAATTGGAAGAAAGTCGTACCCTGATGGTGAGATGCCCTCGTATCTCAAAAACTGTGAACATTTTTGCCAAAGCACTTGAACTAAAAATTGAAGAAACCCTGGGACCTTTTTGGAGAATTGAAAAAAAAGATGGCTTCCGAACAAAAAAAAATGGCCGCCATACAAAATTGGATCTTGAATAGCTCGGGAACGGTACAACTTGGATGAAGAGTGTTTGACCAAATGTCATAGGGAATCGAGAGAGCTACCTGTTGGGGTCGATGAAAATTCAAGATGGCGGATTTTTTTTTTTTTTACTTTCGCCATACATTGGTTCGAAAGTAGTTTTGAGGAAACTATTAGAAATGACAAAAATTTTTTTTTTTACAATATTTAAAAAGAATGCCTCGCGGGCCGCTTGCGGCCCGCGCACCGCCCCAAAATACTAGTTATTATACTATATAAAGCTTAATTACCACTGACTCACTGACTGACTCACTGACATAGAGAAACCTAAAGGGTATAAGGAGGTGAGTGGGGGAAAAAGTGAATATAGGGTCATGTTGGGGGTGGTTCACAACCTCTGGGAAAAATCCGAAATTGGAAGAAAGTCGTACCCTGATGGTGAGATGCCCTCGTATCTCAAAAACTGTGAACATTTTTGCCAAAGCACTTGAACTAAAAATTGAAGAAACCCTGGGACCTTTTTGGAGAATTGAAAAAAAAGATGGCTTCCGAACAAAAAAAAATGGCCGCCATACAAAATTGGATCTTCAATAGCTCGGGAACGGTACAACTTGGATGAAGAGTGTTTGACCAAATGTCATAGGGAATCGAGAGAGCTACCTGGTGGGGTCGATGAAAATTCAAGATGGCGGATTTTTTTTTTTTTTTACCTTCGCCATACATTGGTTCGAAAGTAGTTTTGATGAAACTATTAGAAATGACAAAAATTTTTTTTTTTACAAAATAACAAAAGAGTGCCTCGCGGGCCGCTTGCGGCCCGCGCACCGCCCCAAAATACTAGTTATACTATATAAAGCTTAATTACCACTGACTCACTGACTGACTGACTCACTGACATAGAGAAACCTAAAGGGTATAAGGGGGTGTGTGGGGGGAAAAGTGAATATAGGGTCATGTTGGGGGTGGTTCACAACCTCTGGGAAAAATCCGAAATTGGAAGAAAGTCGTACCCTGATGGTGAGATGCCCTCGTATCTCGAAAACGGTAAACAATTTTGCGAAAGCACTTGAACTAAAAATTGATAAAACCCTGGGACCTCTTTGGTGAATTGAAAAAAAAGATGGCTTCCGAAGAAAAAAAGATGGCCGCCATACAAAATTGGATCTTCAATAGCTCGGGAACGGTACAACTTGGATGAAGAGTGTTTGACCAAATGTCATAGGGAATCGAGAGAGCTACCTGGTGGGGTCGATGAAAATTCAAGATGGCGGATTTTTTTTTTTTACTTTCGCCATACATTGGTTCGAAAGTAGTTTTGAGGAAACTATTAGAAATGACAATTTTTTTTTTTTTTTACAATATTTAAAAAGAATGCCTCGCGGGCCGCTTGCGGCCCGCGCACCGCCCCAAAATACTAGTTATTATACTATATAAAGCTTAATTACCACTGACTCACTGACTGACTGACTCACTGACATAGAGAAACCTAAAGGGTATAAGGAGGTGTGTGGGGGAAAAAGTGAATATAGGGTCATGTTGGGGGTGGTTCACAACCTCTGGGAAAAATCCGAAATTGGAAGAAAGTCGTACCCTGATGGTGAGATGCCCTCGTATCTCAAAAACTGTGAACATTTTTGGCAAAGCACTTGAACTAAAAATTGAAGAAACCCTGGGACCTTTTTGGAGAATTGAAAAAAAAGATGGCGTCCGAACAAAAAAAAATGGCCGCCATACAAAATTGGATCTTCAATAGCTCGGGAACGGTACAACTTGGATGAAGAGTGTTTGACCAAATGTCATAGGGAATCGAGAGAGCTACCTGGTGGGATCGATGAAAATTCAAGATGGCGGATTTTTTTTTTTTTTACTTTCGCCATACATTTGAAATGAAAAATTTTTTTTTTTCAAAATAACAAAAGAGTGCCTCGCGGGCCGCTTGCGGCCCGCGCACCGCCCCAAAATACTAGTTATTATACTATATAAAGCTTAATTACCACTCACTCACTGACTCACTGACATAGAGAAACCTAAAGGGTATAAGGAGGTGTGTGGGGGGAAAAGTGAATATAGGGTCGTGTTGGGGGTGGTTCACAACTTCTGGGAAAAATCCGAAATTGGAAGAAAGTCGTACCCTGATGGTGAGATGCCCTCGTATCTCAAAAACTGTGAACATTTTTGGTAAAGCACTTGAACTAAAAATTGAAGAAACCCTGGGACCTCTTTGGAGAATTGAAAAAAAAGATGGCCCCCGAACAAAAAAACATGGCCGCCATACAAAATTGGATCTTCAATAGCTCGGGAACGGTACAACTTGGATGAAGAGTGTTTGACCAAATGTCATAGGGGATCGGGAGAGCTACCTGGTGGGGTCGATGAAAATTCAAGATGGCGGATTTTTTTTTTTTTACTTTCGCCATACATTGTTTCGAAAGTAGTTTTGATGAAACTATTAGAAATGACAAAAAAATATTTTAATGAAAAAAAAAAAAAGAATGCCTCGCGGGCCGCTTGCGGCCCGCGCACCGCCCCAAAATACTAGTTATTATACTATATAAAGCTAAATTACCACTGACTGACTGACTGACTGACATAGAGAAACCTAAAGGGTATAAGGAGGTGTGTGGGGTGAAAAGTGAATATAGGGTCATGTTGGGGGTGGTTCACAACCTCTGGGAAAAATCTGAAATTGGAAGAAAGTCTTACCCTGATGGTGAGATGCCCTCGTATCTCGAAAACGGTAAACAATTTTGCCAAAGCACTTGAACTAAAAATTGAAAAAACCCTGGGACCTCTTTGGAGAATTGAAAAAAAAGATGGCTTCCGAAGAAAAAAAGATGGCCGCCATACAAAATTGGATCTTCAATAGCTCGGGAACGGTACAACTTGGATGAAGAGTGTTTGACCAAATGTCATAGGGAATCGGGAGAGCTACCTGGTGGGGTCAATGAAAATTCAAGATGGCGGATTTTTTTTTTTTACTTTCGCCATACATTGGTTCGAAAGTAGTTTTGATGAAACTATTAGAAATGACAAAATTTTTTTTTTTTACAAAACATTTAAAGAATGCCTCGCGGGCCGCTTGCGGCCCGCGCACCGCCCCAAAATACTAGTTATACTATATAAAGCTAAATTACCACTGACTCACTGACTCACTGACTCACTGACTGACTGACATAGAGAAACCTAAAGGGTATAAGGAGGTGTGTGGGGGGAAAAGTGAATATAGGGTCGTGTTGGGGGTGGTTCACAACCCCTGGGAAAAATCCGAAATTGGAAGAAAGTCGTACCCTGATGGTGAGATGCCCTCGTATCTCGAAAACGGTAAACAATTTTGCCAAAGCACTTGAACTAAAAATTGAAGAAACCCTGGGACCTCTTTGGAGAATTGAAAAAAAAGATGGCCCCCGAACAAAAAAACATGGCCGCCATAAAAAATTGGATCTTCAATAGCTCGGGAACGGTACAACTTGGATGGGGAGTGTTTGACCAAATGTCATAGGGAATCGGGAGAGCTACCTGGTGGGGTCGATGAAAATTCAAGATGGCGGATTTTTTTTTTTTTTACTTTCGCCATACATTGGTTCGAAAGTAGTTTTGATGAAACTATTAGAAATGACAAAAAATTTTTTTTTTTTAAATTCTAAAAGAATGCCTCGCGGGCCGCTTGCGGCCCGCGCACCGCCCCAAAATACTAGTTATACTATATAAAGCTAAATTACCACTGACTGACTCACTGACTGACATAGAGAAACCTAAAGGGTATAAGGAGGTGTGTGGGGGGAAAACTGAATATAGGGTCGTGTTGGGGGTGGTTCACAACCTCTGGGAAAAATCCGAAATTGGAAGAAAGTCGTACCCTGATGGTGAGATGCCCTCGTATCTCGAAAACGGTAAACAATTTTGGTAAAGCACTTGAACAAAAAATTGAAGAAACCCTGGGACCTCTTTAGAGAATTGAAAAAAAAGATGGCCCCCGAACAAAAAAACATGGCCGCCATACAAAATTGGATCTTCAATAGCTCGGGAACGGTACAACTTGGATGGGGAGTGTTTGACCAAATGTCATAGGAAATCGGGAGAGCTACCTGGTGGGGTCGATGAAAATTCAAGATGGCGGATTTTTTTTTTTTTTACTTTCGCCATACATTGGTTCGAAAGTAGTTTTGATGAAACTATTAGAAATGACAAAAAAATTTTTTACATAAAAAAATTAAAAGAATGCCTCGCGGGCCGCTTGCGGCCCGCGCACCGCCCCAAAATACTAGTAATACTATATAAAGCTGAATTACCACTCACTCACTCACTCACTCACTGACATAGAGAAACCTAAAGGGTATAAGGAGGTGTGTGGGGGGGAAAGTGAATATAGGGTCATGTTGGGGGTGGTTCACAACCTCTGGGAAAAATCCGAAATTGGAAGAAAGTCGTACCCTGATGGTGAGATGCCCTCGTATCTCGAAAACGGTAAATAATTTTCCCAAAGTACTTGAACTAAAAATTGAAGAAACCCTGGGACCTCTTTGGAGAATTGAAAAAAAAGATGACTTCCGAACAAAAAAAATGGCCGCCATACAAAATTGGATCTTCAATAGCTCGGGAACGGTACAACTTGGATGTGGAGTGTTTGACCAAATGTCATAGGGAATCGAGAGAGCTACCTGGTGGGGTCGATAAAAATTCAAGATGGCGGTTTTTTTTTTTTTTACTTTCGCCATACATTGGTTCGAAAGTAGTTTTGATGAAACTATTAGAAATGACAAAATTTTTTTTTTTTTTCAAAATAACAAAAGAGTGCCTCGCGGGCCGCTTGCGGCCCGCGCACCGCCCCAAAATACTAGTCTCTATTATATAAAAATGAATCGTGGTTGTTAGTCTCACTAAAACTCGAGAACGGCTGGACCGATTGGGCTAATTTTGGTCTTGAAATATCTGTGGAAGCTAAGGGAAGGTTTAAACGCGGGTGAGAAAATTTAAAAATGTAGTGAGTAAAATAATAAAGACATTCATTGAATTTTCCCATACAAAATGTTCCTGTATGTAAAAGTTGTCATTAACAGTTGACAGATGGTGAGATGAAGTTCACCGGGTCAACTAGTTTAAACATAAAATTGTCTTATTATATGTCCTTAAAATTCAAAGTGGGTACAAATGATACTAAGATGGCCACAACCGGTGCATCTACCCTAGCACTAAATAATACCTATGTTATAATTAAAATTTCAACTGACTTACCATTCACCACAACGAAAAAATTTCAATAAATCCTTTTCTTGACAAAATTGTTCACGTAACCACTAAACGTCACAACTCACAACACTGTTTCAAATTCAATAATTCGTAAAAAAAAGTTCAATATTTTGTAAAAATGCGTTTTTTGTTATTTATTTAGAATAAAATTAAATGCACAATTAAAAATCAGTTAAAGTTAAATATCTTTTAAATATGGCTGACAAGGACGTCTGACTGACGCGTCAAATAAAAATAACTAACTAACAAACTTTTTCACGTGCTGTCTCTGCGGCGGATTGACGCGTAATGCTATAATACTACACAAACATCGAAACATGAATGAAATCATAACAGACAAAACGTCTTAACAACCAATCCACAATAATAAACCTTATTCGATCACAATACGTTCGAAATTACCAACAACCTTCTACAGTCTTTTTCCTAATCAATGAAATAGAGTTCACGTTTGCTTGAAAATCGTTTCCAGCAGTTTTAAATGCGGGCGCTCGCGTCTCTTTCTAAGTTCAAACGACGGAAAGAGATGAAACGGTTCGAATTTTGAAAACCGATAATGAATTCTTCGCATCCTGTCAGCATGTGGTCGAGACAAATCGTTTCCGCACTTATTAACATGTACGAAACGTCTTAATTCCATTCGATTTCGAAGTTAAAATGTATTCTATCTTTATTGTAGTAAGGTTCATTTTCTAAGAGAAAATTGTTTTGCAGTTTCAAAGGACGTCTGTGAAACGTAATTAGGTAGACGTGTTTCCGGTCGCTATTTCGGCTTCCCGCGCAATTCACTATTTTTAGTCAATTGGCGGCAGTTTCTTCCTTTTCAACTTTTTTTGGTGAAATAAATCATAGCCTACTAATAAGTAGGTACGTGCCGGTCGGTCGGTCTAGGGTTCCGCAAAGCCTCTGTGGGGGCTCCACGAGAATAATCTATTCGCACGGAAGAAGTGAAACTTCGACGCTAAAGTGCTTTTATACCCGCTCCATGGTGGCGTTAAACGTTTAACGAAACTTTGTTGGAAGTCGTATTAGAAGTTTCACTTCAAAAATAATCTTTTAGCTCTACTCATTGCAGAAATGTTTGACGGCGATAATTATATTTGAAGATTTTGTCAAATAGGTATTATATCTCACTTATTGTGCGCTTCTTTTGAGACATTTTTCCAAAGAACAGAGTACAAAAAATACATTTTTGTTTACTTGAGGGTTCCGTCAAATATTTCACTTTTCAAAAGGGCTCCGTCACCTAAAAAGTTTGAGAACCGCTGGTATAGTAAGTTTATACTTGTCACAGTTGCTAAACCGCAGTTGATAGTGTTTGTTATGTTACTTCGTTATTATTTCTATTTATGTAGTATATATGTTAACGGAAATGTATGTAATCCGTCATTGTATACAATTCCTAGGAAATGTATGTAATTCCTAAAATCGCACGGAAATGTGTGAAATAAATTGTATTAGACACATTTCCTAGGAATTCTATACATTTCCTAAATAGCAATCGGAAATGTAAAACACTTGAGATAGGGCCTGATCTACGTATAACAGACTTCGACGGTTTAAAGGTCTTTAAGTTTCATTTGACGCTTTTCTCTATTGCAGCTTACCGTTTCTTTTAAAATAGCCGTGTTTAGTATTCAAGTGGTGCGTGATAAAAATACATCATTCTTTCTTTAGTTAAAACAATTATATTCTCGATCTCAGATTAATGTGTGTCCAAGAGATCTTCTTGATGCAGAGGATGCACCGAGTACGGAGATTGCACTACAGTCAGTTGCTAACCTACGATCCACTGGAACCGGCCAGGGATTTAAAAACTGCCTTTGCAAGAAATATAATTATGCTACAGCAAGATGTCTGTGTTATAAAAATAAATTATTCATATTCATATCTGCCTCGTTTACATTTGACATAGTATAATAATATACATACTTATACTTTAATATTGTGACATTTATAATTACTTAAATAACAGACTGATTACTTACCAAATGTAAGTTTGTCTTTATAAGAATAAAGTATAAGTTGATTTTGTGAAGCTGTAATTAGTAAGATATTATGAAGATATTATATTTTACGGTATGATTGTTACCTGATTGTCTCAACGAGTGCTTTAATAAAAATTATTATTTTCATTTTAACAATGTGTTTTATTACAGAAAGCATTATTTTTATACATTTCCTAATACGATATCGGAATTACATACAATTCCTAGGAAATGTACACATTTCCCAGGATATCCATGTATTAAATAGTTTTTGAAACAATATTTTATACATTTCCTAAATAGCTTCGGAATTGTATACATTTCCTAGGATTTGTATAAAATTCCTAGATTTCATACATTTCCGTTAACATATATATAACTATGTACTTATTAGTGTATTTCTATTTTTATTTTATTTTTTACTAGACGACCCGCCCGGCTTCGCACAGGTGTATTATACATATAAACCTTCCTCTTGAATCACTCTATCCATTAAAAAAAACCGCATCAAAATCCGTTGCGTAGTTTTAAAGATTTAAGCATACAGACAAACAAACAAACGAAAATAGCGACTTTATTTTATACTATGTATGTAAGGATTTAAAGTATTTAAAGTATTTGTGTGTACTATTTTTTGCAAGAATGTATGTTTATTTGCCTATTATAACTTCGTCAGTGTCCTTTCATTCTTTTTAAAGCACACCCCGTCGTTTTTTATCTTCAAATACGTTTCTCTATACTAAGGTTGCCTGGAAGAAATCGCTTTTAGTGATAAGGCCGCCTCTTGTTGCCACTAGTATTTTTTAAGTTGTTTTTTCTTTGTTTATATTATCTGGTGTGAACAATAAAGAATTTATCTGTCCATCTAGAGATCACTACTAGTGGCAAAGGGCAGGGCACATAGCGCGGAGGACTGATGACCGATGGGGTCGAAAAGTCCTCGAGTGGAGACCACGTACCGGCAAGCGCAACGTAGGACGTCCATCGGACGGATGACCTCATTAAGACCGCAGAATCGCGCTGGATGATATCTAGACTAGATTGAGGACATAATCTAGGATCCTTACTTCCTTATCCTTATTAATATTATAAATCCGAAAGTGTATTTGTTAGTTTATTGAAGTGAAACTTCTAATACGACTTCCAAGTTTGCGTTAAACGTTTAACGCTACCATGGAGGAGGTATGAAAGCACTGTTGCGTCGAAGTTTCACTTCTTCCGCGCGGAGGGACTCCACTTGCATTTTTTGGTTTCTTCTTCTTTCATGAACATAAATTATAGAAAAGCGGTGACAGGCTACGAGTACTTTTTATCCAAGAAAAGTAAAATGTTCTATGGGAACGTTTTATAGCACATGGCTTGGCCCGCGTTACGTTTAATTAAAATACCACGCGGGCCAAGCCACGGGCAGAAACTAGTAAGATTATAAATATTCAATGCCCTTTGATAAAATGTATGGAACTGAATAGAATAATGAGTCCACCGTTTAAAAATAAATATATGTAATAAAATAAATAAATACAAATTAGAGGACATCGTTGAGTCACTATGGGGGACATCTTACACACGGCCTCTGACCCCAAACTAAGCAAAGCTTGTGATATAGCTGCCAGAGACTGATATACTACATACTATATGTACCTATTACATATTTTGAAATACATAGTACATACTTATATTGATAATACCTACCTAAATACTCCCTGTAGGTATATGGGAGGCCTATATCCAGCATTCGACGTAATATAAGAAGCTGATGGAGCAGATAAGTTCTCGAATGGAGACCACGTATCGGCAGGCGCTGTGTAAGACGTCCTCCGACCAGGTGGACCGACAATAAGACCGCAAGAGCGCGCTGGATGCAGACCGCTTCCAACCGGGCATATTGGAAATCCATAGTGGAGGCTTATGTCCAGCAGTGGACGTCCTAGGGCTGATAATGATGATGAGACGTAACAGGGCTGATGACGATTTTAGCTAGTTGATTGAATACTTTGCGGAAGTTCATCTTCGAATCTTTGTTTTGAATAAATATTTCGTGTGTTTCTGTTGTGTTGTAGATTATACCTAAGTTTAGAGGTATTATAATTTAACTAGCTGCCTGTCCTGGCTTTGCCCTGTTACGGATAAGTTATAACTATAAACCTTTCAGAAGAAATGTTCTAAAAAATAGTGAAAACCGCATTGCATCTGTTGTCTCGTTTGGAAGATCTAAGCGGATATACAGACAGACACACAAAAATAGGGGTTCTGCTTTATATTATGTAAGTAGTGATAAATTAATTAATTATTTGAAACAAAACAAAATTAGTAAACAATAATCCTGTACTTATCTGAAATATTACTAGGTAAGTCACTCCTGTCATACTCTAGGTAATCGAGTCAACCTGAAGTAAAATTTTAATAAATCCATTAAAAATTGAAATAATGTACTGTATTTTAAACAAGAATAATTTTACAAAATATTGAAAATTCTTAGTTAAAAAATAGCACCCTTATTCTTACTGTAGGTACTCTATTAGACACGTGTTTCGCCTCTAAACGAGGCATCTTCAGGACGTGTTGATTTTGTTTTTTGTACGTAGGTACCTATTTAAGGACACTTGGGTTTTTGTGGAAAAATTACCTTAATTACTTACCTTAATTGTCAAAATCCATCCAGTCTTTTGGGAGATACATAATTAAATTTACAAATACAAGATAGAGTTTGTGCAAAAAGAGATACGTCGTGGCGTTACGGTGAACTTTTAATCAGCAGCCAAGGTACCGACTATATTTTGTAGACGGGAGTACTGATGAAAACTGAATTGGTGTCTACCAAGTATCAAACACTTTTAGTTGTACTACTTTTACTTTTAGTTTACACTCTACGCTATACAATTACAAAATACCTGCAAAAAACAATACCTATCCTTGGTAGTCGAGAAAAAATACACAGCGGTATATAACAAAGAAAAGGAACACATCGGAATGCCCACAGTCCAGACCGGAAGTCCGGACAAACCACCGGACGTGCGTAAACACCTTTACAATCCATCTCACAAAAAACCTATACCTGACTTGATTTTGTTTGAGCATTGTTATGTCACGTTGTTGTCTTAGGTCGCGATCAGTGGTCATCGTTTGAGCCATTGGATGTCCACTACTGGACATAGGTCTATCCTTTAGATCTCTTATAGACGGGTTGATAGCGGCTTGCATCCAGCGCGATCCCGCGGTCTTTTAGAGGTCATTTGTACAAATGTACACCTTATAAGTGGACGTCGTACGCTGCGCTTGCCGGTACGTGGTCTCCAATCGAGAAATGTTCGACTCCATCGGTTATAGGTCTTCTGTGCTATGCTGCTCAATGCCATTTCAACTTGCCAATCAGCTGGGTTATGCCAGTAACCTTTGTTCTTCTACGTATCTGTACCTGCCTAATTCATTTTCCACTGACTGATAAGCCTACGCACACGGAAATACCAGAGGCACGGTAATAAGATATCATTACCGTGCCGTGATTGTGGTCGATCGAGAAAAGAAAGAATAATATACATTGACTAGACGACCCGCCCCGGCTTCGCACAGGTGTATTATACATATAAACCTTCCTCTTGAATCACTCTATCCATTTAAAAAAACCGCATCAAAATCCGTTGCGTAGTTTTAAAGATTTAAGCAAACAGACAAACAAACAGACAAAAATAGCGACTTTATTTTATACTATGTAAGGATTTAATATGGCAAGAGTTAGAAAGAGACATGAAAAATATCTCGATTCAGTAGCTATCTACCATTATACTTTTTTGTAAAACTTACCGTTTACGATTTATGGACCATTTAATGTTTTAAGGTCCATTTAATGAAATTTCATTAAATGGTCCATAAATCGTAAACGGTAAGTTTTACAAAAAAGTATAATGGGAACAAAAGATGCGAAATTTTATTTTCTACAATAATGATCTTAATGTTTTTTGCCCTTAAGTACATAGTTTCCGAGATATCGGCCAACAACATTTTTTCAAGATGAAGTGTCAGGAACGCATTCTCTGAACGGCCGAACCATAGTTGCCGTGTTTTTCTGCCAATAGTCAAATTCTTGTCATATTACTATACATAATTATATTTGACAGTGATAATACTGATAGTGATTGTCCATACATTTGTGAGGTTGAGAATTGCACAAGAATTGCCTCAAGCGAAAACAGCGCTATCTCTCTGGTTGTAACATCTCTGTGCCTACGCATGAAGAACGCGTGAATCAGATCAGCCACATCTGCAAAACTGAAACAGTGTCAAAAATAGCTTATGTCACATTCCAAACTTTGAACTATGAACTATACCCAAGCCAAAAATCAAGTCAATCCGTCACTCTGTAGCTACTTGACAGAAAAACAAACCAACAAACGCTTTTGGATTTATCTTTATTATTAGTAGGGATGTAGAAACAAAAAAATGATCCGGAAACTGGCTCCTAACATAGTCAATAGACAGTTTGTCGCCTGCGCGGGTGCATCTTTACGATATGACGTATGCATAATGGCGTCTTCCGCCACCGGAAGTCACAATTATTTCGGCTCGACCGGAAGTCGATTGTAACTGGGCTTTTGTTAACGGTTACATAATGAATATTGTGATACAGGGGGGTTCTTTTGTAAGGTTGATATTTTTAAAGAATTAATTAAATAATAATTGGCTTGCATCGAATATCAATATCTTTATTTATCAAAGCTTAGCCTAATTACATAAGTACTCAAAACAAAGCAATATAAACAATCTAGGTAGGTAATTGTTGATTTTTCAAAAACCAATTAACTAATTGCGATAACATTTAAAAGGGACCAATTAAAAGGTATATTTTTTCAAAAATTAGACCTCTGTAAAAAGTAAGGCGTTAGTTTCATACATACAAAAAATATAGTCAATAGTTAATTGCAACATTTGTTACGTTTACTTGTTACGGTTTTAAGATTTTTTCACAATTCAACTTTTTAATTTTAACTTTTATGTTACCGACGACGTGCAGCGTGTCGCGGCCCCGCCCCGCCCCGTTCCGCTTCTCAATACAATTCAATTTCTTTATTTTCTTAATAAGTAACTTAATGAATCCTAATGTCATAGCACCGACTTAATTGTCACATACAGAGGTCGTTGTTTCATTTACTTACCTGTTAACTTGTTATAGGTATAATATTTGACAAAGGTCTGCTAATGGTAGAGACAAATTAAAATTTTAACTTGTCATTCAATTGTAATTGGACATTTGTTTTAGTACTTATTCTCACATTTTTAAAATTCCTATTCCAATATAATTTTATAATTACTAGGTTTTATTTCAATCGTAATCTTTAGATGGATAAACTCTTTATTGCACACCAAGTAATAAACAAAAAGAAGAAAAAAAGTTAAATAAAAAGTGTAACAATGGGCGACTTTATCGCTGATAGCGATTTCTGCCAGGCAATCTGTAATGTATTTTGTTGGACATTTACATGTATACATATTGTATCTATGTTGAGAAATAAATGAAATGAAATGGACCCAACCTGTGCATGTACCTACTATAGGTAGGTACTAGAATATTCCAGTCGTTAAAGAAACATCCTGTATCATCGATAGGAGGCAGTAAAACCAGTTTTTACAACTTCCTAAGCAATGTTCGTAAAAGTGAGACATCCTCTTTTTTGTTTAAGTACAGAAAGGATGGCCGGCCGGCCTCGGCCACGAGATAGGAAAAAAAACTGGCGGTTTCCGGACCAAATAATAACACGTCACGTCTTACCTTCTCAATGATTGCAAAAAATGTGTTAGGCGACAGACTGTCTGGTTTTTTAGGGTTCCGTACCCAAAGGGTAAAAATGGGACCCTATTACTAAGACTCCGCTGTCCGTCTGTCTGTCATCAGGCTATATCTCGTGAACCGTTACAGCTAGAAAGCTGAATTTTTCACAGATGATGTATTTCTGTTTTCGCTATAACAACATATACTAAAAACCGAATAAAATTAATATTTGAGGGGGTTTCAAAATCAGGTTTGTTGTATAACAAACCTGATTTTTGAGCCGTTTTTCGCTAGATACATATTTATAATGGTAACAGGTCGCACCCTTAGAATATAAGTGGCACTATACAAAAAACGCGGTTATTTATCCATGGAGAAGCATTTAAAAAAAGTTTTGCTATTTTTTCTGCTTAATGACCTCTAAATTGTTATTTTACCTACATTGAATTTATTGAATTAGTGGCACTAAACACAAAGTGCCATTTTTTACTCACCTCGACAAGAGTTCCCTCCGGCAACTTGTCGCGAACTGGCGTAGTGCGACCGCACAATTTGTTACAAATTCATAAGTGACACTAGCGACATCTAGCGAAAATTAAAGTTTTACAGCTTTTTCGACGGCGGGAGCGATGTTAACTACAGGTTGACATGGTCATAGCTGAGTGAAATGCAATGTCAACTACCTGTTAACACGGGCAAAGTTATGTTAACTGCTACTTGACATGACTTACTTATATTCCTAGGTCCCCAGGGTGGGGCAGAGGGCGTCTACAGAGACTCTCCATCGCAGCCTGTCTTGAGCTTCACGCTTCACCTCCGGCCATGTTTTGCCAATTTTCCGGATGTCCGCCATGATAGAACGCCGCCAGGTGTGCTTTGGTCGGCCCGGTCTTCTCTTGCCTTGCGGGTTCCAGTCCAAAGCTTGTTTTGGAATGTGGTCTGGAGTCCTACGGAGCGTGTGACCAATCCAGTTCCATTTACGGCGTTTTACCTGGTCTTCAATTGGACTTTCGTGGCATCTCCGATGTAGGTCTATGTTAGAGATTTTGTTAGGCCAGAAAATCCGTAGTATTTGGCGAAGACATCTATTGACAAACACTTGGAGCTTCAGCATAAGGTCTTTTTTCACCTTCCACGTCTCGGACCCGTAGAGAAGAACGGTTTTTACGTTGGACCGGAAAATCTTCAACTTTATCCGTCTGGGTCAGTTTCCGTGATTGCCATACGGGTCGAAGTTGAGCAAAAGTAGCTCTAGCTTTAGCTATTCTTGAATTTATGTCCTCTTCCGTTCCTCCAGTTTCAGTCACGACACTGCCAAGGTAGGTGAACTTCTGAACGCGCTCTACCTTTACTTGACCAATATGTAAAGGTGTGGTATTCTTCGTTCCAGATCTCATCTGTTTTGTTTTTCTGATGTTTATCTTTAGGCCTGTTGCTGCTGCTTCTTGTTTGAGGTCCTCGATTTTAGCTTGCATATCTGCGCACCTGTGACTAAGAAGGCAGAGGTCGTCAGCGTAGTCTAGGTCGTCCAACATTTCCGACAGCCCCCATTCTATACCGCGACGCTTATTCTTGTTCACTCGGTTCATTCTGCCATCGAGGACTATTAAAAACAGCAAAGGTGAAAGAAGACATCCTTGCCGCACACCAGCCTGTACCGCGATGCCGTCTGATATGAGTCCTTCGTGACTAACTTGGCAGGTGTATTGTGCGTACATAGCTTTGACCAATTTTATGATCTTGCACGGAACTCCAATCTCCGCTAAACGTGCCCAAATACTGGACCATTGCACAGTGTCGAAAGCTTTTTCGAAGTCAACAAAGGTCAAATAAAGTTCTCTTTGCCATTCAGACGCCTGTTCAACTATTATGCGAAGAGTGTTGATTTGGTCTGTGCAGGATCGATTTGCACGAAAGCCTGCTTGCTCTTTGCGTAGTATGGGCTCTACAGCTTTCGAAAGTCTGTCCAGGATGACTTTGCTTAGAACTTTAGAAGCGACGGGCAGTAGTGTGATACCGCGCCAGTTATTACACTGGCTGAGGTCTCCCTTTTTTGGTAGTGTAATGAGCAGTCCTTTGTTCCATTCATCTGGCAGTTTCTCTGATGTCCAGACTTTCTCTATTAGCGGAGTGAGTGCTTCCACGGCAGAAGTTAGGTCGGCCTGCAACATTTCGGGCGTGATTAGATCAAGCCCTGGCGCCTTTCCTGTTTTTAGAGAGCAGATAGCTGTAGCAATTTCTTCTCTGGTAGGTGGATCTTCATTAATATCAAGATTACTTTCTTGACAGACAAAGGGTGCTTGCGCTGGTTCTGAGACAGCAGGGTTTTGACGGAAGACGTTTTCGAAGTGCTCCTGCCAACGACGTAGCCGCCCTTCTGATGTTGCGATGGGCTTCCCGCTACTGTCGCGTATTGATGGTATTTTTCTCATGCGCTGTTTTTCAGCAAGCGTCTTAGTAGCTTTGTATAGCTCTCTTAAGTTTCCGCTATTTACTGCTAGTTGAGCATGTTTTGCTATCTGTTCTGCCCACGCTCTACGATCTTTGCGAGTGCTGCGATATATCCTCTTTCGCGTTAGCCGATATTCACTAACTAGGTTTTTGCGTAGATCTGGTGCAGCGTCAAGTAGTTTTAAATTAATCTCTCTACGCTTGTTTATGAGATCCCAAGTTGCATCCGACATCCAGTCCTTACGCTTTGTTATCCGGTGGCCCAGTACATCAGAGCTGGTTTCTGTATAAACAATTTTTCTTTTTTTTAATTTAATTTAATTTAATTTATTTACTTCAGACAAAGTCCATATTATTATCCATATATAATATTATTTGGTTCCACTCTGTGTCTAAATCTGTGTTTTGGAGGTTGAGAGCAGCGAAGCGGTTACGAAGTTCCAACTGAAACTTTTCTCGAGTAGCGGTCCCTTTGAGCTTATCGACGTCGAATCGTCTTCCGATCTTATTGGGATTGCTTTTAAGAGGAGCTTTTGCTACTCTCAGTCGTAACTCTGCTACAACCAAATGGTGATCACTGTCTATGTCTGCGCCCCTTCGGTTTCGCACATCTAGCAATGACGAACGCCATTTCCTACTAATGGCAATGTGGTCGATTTGGTTTTTCGTTCGTTTGTCGGCAGAGTTCCATGTATATTTGTGTACGTCCTTGTGGGGGAACAAAGTACCCCCGATGACCAGGTCGTTATTCGCACAAAATTCAACAAAAAGCTCCCCGTTTCCATTACGAGTACCCAGACCGTGCAATCCCATTTGCTGTTTATTGGTCGTGTTGTCGCTCCCCACTTTGGCATTCAGATCACCCATCACCATTACGATGTCTTGTTTTTTGATATTTTTAAGGACTCCTTGAAGAGCACTGTAAAAATCTTCTTTATCCTCTGCTGATGCGCCGTCAGTAGGGGAGTAACACTGCACAATGCTGATTTTGCGAACCTTAGAGTGAAAACGTGCTGTGATGATGCGTTCAGAGATTGGCTTCCAGTCCAGAAGGCTTTTCTTTGCCGCTTCAGAAAGGAGAAGGCCAACACCGTACTCATGCACATCGTCTTCATTCTCCTTTCCAGAGTACAGGAATGTCGAGCCCTTCGGTGTCCTTACTTCACCAAAACCGTTCCATCGCACCTCACCGAGACCGAGTATAGGTATCTTGTATTTAAGCATTTCTGCTTCCGCTTGGGCTAGTCTACTACTGCTGTCATTACTGTGTAACGTTCTGACATTCCAAATAGCTATTCGTGTCCGGTATTTCATGCCAAAGGTCGTTGTTTTAGGATCGGTCCGGTTTATCTCTGTTTCGGTTTCTTTAATCATGTGTTTTCAGACGAGCAGGTGATTAACCCACTGCGCCCAAGTGCGCGCGAGTGAAGCCACGGGCAGAAGCGTGAGCAATTGAGCATTAGAAAAAAAAGTTCTCTACCCCAGTGGTGCCTACAGTCAGTGGTTGCTAGGCAACGCTTTGTTGGTAAACATTTCACATCGAATTTGGCGGAAGTATAGAAGAATTTCTTATGAATTTGCAGGCACATTCTATTTAAGAATAATAATAAAAAACATATTTTATCAGTAGGTACATTTAATAAGATAAGTACTTACATCAACAAAACAAAATAGTGAATAATATTTACAATATTGCACCATTTCCGGTACTACCTAAATATGGCGATATTACACTTGTTAATTTAATGTATTTGTTATCACAGTGTTTTCAGAATTTACTGATTAGGTTAATGTGAATTAAACTTGACATTAGATATTAAGTGGCAATTTTCCGGGTATTGTTTAAAATGTTTTTGATGCACTAGAAAACAAAATAGAGTGACATATTAAAAAGCATCACTGGACTATAGGTTTGGAGACGCCAAACTCGGCTGGCTGCACTCATTTCCCCCGCAAAAATTGTATCCGTGGAATTCTTCATGGTGTGCGTTTGATGGTTGCATATTGATCAGCAATTGGCTCTTAGAGCGAAGCTACTGGCTTTCTAGTGAAGAGATAACACCATTCGTAAGTCCGTGATAAATTGCTTCAGGAATCCTCCAAGTCATAATGGACCTTTATCTTCCGATACCTTCAAGGGAAGACTTACTATTTTGGACTATAAAAAGTTGATATGGTAAGTATAAGTTCGTATAGGTAGGCTGGATGGCTAGCCCTGGTGTCAGAGTTTTGAAGGCCTCTGGCTTGGCTGATATGGTATGGTATTAAAACTTTGAGGGCACGGTGTGAACTCAACAGCACTTGACACAAACGATTGATGATTTGTTGGTGCCTGTCATCTTGTGGGATATGGTACACCCTCTGGAAGATTTCTTTATCACGCGTCATTTTGTCTTCTACTGCAGCCGGGGTTAGTGAATCTTCTCTTCCCCGTTCCTATGTCTCGCACCAGCAGTTGACGTTGGCGAAGCTGCCGCAGTGTCCCCCCCTGTACCCGCGGCGCTTGCACTCCGCATTACAGTTGGAGTAATAGTTGACCGCGCCCCACACGCAGCTGCCGAGGTGGACGTCGGCTAAAGCGGCATTTTGCGGAGACGACACTATCACCAAGAACGTGACGCACACCAACACCAGCAGGGAACGGCTGTCCTTCACCATTTTGATTATTCTTTTTGTCTTGAATTGTTAACTGATGCTTCTGTGTCGAGACACGAGCTGTTAATGATTTACATACAACGTCTCTTCAGTATATATAGGCCTAGTCGCTCTGCCAGAGACAGTTACATGATGAGGAAAATGCGGTTCTTTGACATGAATGCGAAATGTTAAGACAATATGAGGGAAACCCATACAGCGTTTTCCTTGTTTACTACCACGTCAGCTTTCCTGGTTTTCTGTCATACAATTAGTATATCTTTTCAAACACATGGTTGCCTAGTCGGGCACCTCAAACTTTACAAGTCTGGGTTCAAACCCCGACACTTACCCTATTTGTTCTTTGAAATTTATGTACAGACTTACTTTTTAACCGACTTCCAAAGAGAAGGTGGTTCTATATTCGTATGTTTTTATTTTTTTGCATTTATATGTCATCGATATTTTCGCCAATTGAGAACCAAATCAATAAATGTTTTTTAGTTAAAAGAATACACTTACTCTCGAAGTGATCCCATAAAATATTTATCGAAATCGGTTGAGCCGTTTTTGAAAAATCAATAATAATGTACCTAAATTTATATACATCAATTCGAGCGAACTATTCGAATTTTGTACACGATAAAAGTAGGTTTTGCCATTTTTTGCGGGTTCCGTAGTAAGTCAAGGAACCCTTAGTCTTAACCATTCGTCTGTCCGTCCGTCCGTCCTCATATCACAAATCCAAATTCATGACACATTGTGGTTGACTCGGATATTTTGAAGTAGCTAATAATATAAACATGAATAAAAAATGATGACAACATAAAAGTGGATAGATTTTAATACAAGTAATTCTTCTTTATAGTTATAATACCTTTGATTTATCTGTGTTATTGTTGTATTGTTATTTATTCTATTCATAAGTACATAGTTACCTACCTAAATATTTCCAAGTTCAGTTTTACTTTCGTATAATATACTCGTATTTATTAAATATATCGACTAATAAAACTAGATAATTACTAATCAATGTTTGTTGCGATTGATAAGTAAACCAGAATATCAACCTATGTGGTGCTAAAAGTACAAAGAATATAGTAGTTTATGCAACTGTCATATAATGAAGGGTATTAAAACACGAGTGTAAGTTTATGAAACGAGCGCAGCGAGATTCATAATAGTAACGAGTGTTTTAATGTTGCAGTTGCATACACTACTTTATCTTCACTAATAAAAATAAAATAAAAAACATATTGCGAAACATTAAATTCACGCGTACGTGTATTGTCACAGTGAACTTGGCGCCATTAAAATCTAACCAATGAGAGCGCAGCTGCGCGCGCAGGGCCAATCAGGAGCGAGCGCGCGATGTTTTAATGAGATTTTACGATTTCGATGTGGATATTATAACATCATGTGAAATTGCTTAAATTGAGTGTTTTGTTGTCTGCGCTATAACAGTACTTAGTCATTATAAGTCAAGTATTGGAAACATAAGTAGAATGTTACAACATTAGTGTAGATAAAAGTTATTACTTATGTGTTACTAAATAATAATGTCGAAACTGGTTTATTTATTATCAGCGCGTCAGCGTCATTTTGTTATCAGATGGCCACAGTTTGCTTATGTAGGTTTCTATACAGGGTTATTTCTAATCAATTAGCATCCTTTTAGGGGCTTGTTCTGTACATCAAAACTAACAACTTTGGTTTAGCAACTTTTGTCAAAACTCAAAAAAAATGTTGTCGTTCCATACAAAAATATCGTTCAACCTCGACAAAATGTATGGAACAGCTGTTTTTTTTTAGTTTTGAGAAAAGTTGTAGAACAGAAGTTGTTAGTTTTGATGCACAGAATAAGCCCCTAAAAGGATGCTAATTGATTAGAAATAACCATGTATAAGTATTGTTTATGTAGGTAGGTATGAGTATTGTATTATGTTTCTCAGTGAAATTAATCGTAAGCCATTTTTGTTTACTTAATTTTGCGTTTGTTTTACGATATTAATATGCATAAATATGTATCAAATTTTTATGAAATGTTATGTTTACCTACACTGATGATTTACTACAATATTTCTGTATAAAGATTTATTTTTATTGTGTTTATGTTGCGCGGAGGAGAATCCTGTGCCTATACAAACCTACAGTGGTTTTTTGGTACAATATGTTTATATATATATAAATTTATATCATGTATTGAAATTAAATAAATAAAAAACGGCCAAGTGCGAGTCGGACTCGCGCACGAAGGGTTCCGTACCGTATGGGAGCCCCATTCCTCTTGCCGTTATTAATAGCGAGCAAAAAATCTCCTAAAAATAACGTTTGTTGTACTCGTATGGGAGCCCCCCTTTAATATTTATTTTATTCTGTTTTAGTATTTGTTGTTATAACGGCAACAGAAATAGGTACCTACATCATCTGTGAAAATTTCAGCTGCCTAGCTATCATGGTTCATGAGATACAACCTGGAGACAGACAGACAGACGGATAGCGGAGTCTTAGTAATAGGGTCCCGTTTTTACCCTTTGGGTACGGAACCCTAAAAATCAACTCTGTAAATTTCAATTTAAAAGAAAAAAAAACTGAAAATCTTTCGAATTTATAATATTAAATAGGTAAGGATTTACGCAATAATAACATTTCATTAAAAGAAAACGTGAAGCAACTTGCATACGACTACGTCCGAATAAGAAATTCGATAGCGTATCTGGGTCTCTGCAGAACTGATGAACTAAACTGAAAGGAGGAGATGCACCATCACTACAAATAACTTTAAAAAAACACTTTTACTATAAGGTCAACGCGGAATTCGAGAAATTAAATCATTCGCCATTTTGTCGATCCTAAGTTGCAATTTTGTTAGTAGTTTGCACGGAACAGCTGATATTTTTTTCTCGAATTTCGGATTGGCCCCATATTAAAAGTAGTTCATAAAGAAAAAAAAAGGAAAAAATAATAAATAAAAAAACAGACAGGAGCAGATGACCCTGGCTCAGCGAGATAAATATTTATTATTTATTTACTATACTGTACCAGCCTTTTTGATAGTCCACTGCAGGACGTAGGCCTACCTACCCACGAAGGGTGATTGGGCTATTATCCACCACGCTGGCCGCTGGCAGTGCAGGTTGGTGGATTCACATACTTACGCCATCGAATTTCTTCTACGGACGTATGCAGGTTGCCTCACGATGTTTTCCTTCACCGAAAAGCTAGTGGTGTAAAATTCCGTACATAAATTCCAAGGAATTCATTGGTACGGGACCGAGATTTGAACCCACGACCTCACGATTGTAAGGCGAGTGTCATTACCACTAGACCACCAAGACTCAAAATTATTTATTTATTTTTACCGTGTTACGGTAAGAATAACCAATTACATTAATGATAATGATATGGCCCATTCGCCCTTCTCGGATATGCCTGTGTCCAGCAATGGACTATTGTAATCAGCCAATTGCGAGTCGGACTCGCGCACGAAGGATTCCGTCGCGTATATGGAAGCCACTCATAATATATTTTAATTTTCATACCACCTGCTCGAAAATTACCCATTATATGTCATAGAATCTCAACGTAAAACGAGTCATTATTATCTTAACACAATCTCAAGGGCTATGGCAGGTCAATAATGTTGTATGAAACTCCCTAGGGGTTTAAGTGATTTAAATTTGGAACGTCTTATTCGTATGAAAATCTGATGAACAGTTAAGGACATCGTAAATAGTTTTCATTTTGCAAAATTAAATTTAACCTCTTTACATTGATAGATAGATAGATTCATTTATTTTCAGTAAGGATAATTACATACATTGGTATGCAACAATATACTATGAGCAACACCTTACGTATTGTCAAAATAACAATTATTATTCATTATATACTCAACAGAATTATTAGGCATAATTTTACAATAAAACAATTTGTACGAAATTGTACGACAACTGGCATTGCAAGGAGGTTCTACTAGACTTCACAGGATAAAACCTCTTTGGTGCCCGTATCAGTTCGTTTTTATAGAATAAAACCTTTGCAATTCCCGTGTTAGGCTATGATAATCGAGCTGGCCATGGTCTTATTTTTTCATGTAGTATTTCCATTCTCTTTTTTATTACAAATTGTGTGCGATTCTATGAAAATTCGTAGGTACATTCTAATTTGTTTTAATTTATTGTGAAAAATACCGAGTACCTACCTACACTTGTAAATATATAACGTAAATATTACTCATGTACCTACTTGGGGTTATATTTTCTCGCAGGATGTATGAAAAGTAGAGTATGGACCTCTAGAACCAAGTTTGTCTTCGTCTTGGGCGACTTGAACCCCTCGCTTCCCTCAGGACTCTAAATATTTTCTTTAACTTAATTAACTTAAAACACCCTCGCTGCACTCGGGAGTTAACTGTAGAGTCTCTCGCTACGCTCAGGGTCTAATTGTCGCCCGTGACATAAGTCACCACTTGGTTCTCTTAGTACATAATCTACTTCCTACTAATGATTTATTTGTGAAGGGAACAAAATACAACTTAATAATATGTGAATATTTCAAACATCTTCCTGTCACCGTTATTACTATCGAGCGAAAAACGCCTAAAAATTCAAATTTGTTTTATGGGAGGCCATTCCATTTGAATTTTTTTTTCTGTTTTAGTATTTGTTGTTAAAGCGGTAACGGAAGTACAATACGAGTACGTCATCTGTGAAAATTTCAACTTTCTATATAGCTATCACGGTTCATGAGATACGGCCTGGTGCCAGACAAACAGACGGGCCACGGAGTCTTAGTAATAGGGTCTCGTTTTTACCTTTTTAAGGGTTCCGTATCCATGGGGATAATAAAAAAAACAATTAAAAAAAGTCAAAAAACCCGACTGCGTAATACGTGAACCAAACTACGTACTTACCTAAATAATAAAAAAAAACTGAAAAGAAAAAAACAAGCACTCAGATGTCAGGTGGTCTAGAATTCTGTATATATTATTGAATGAATACTATTGAAGAAAATAAAATATATTCTAATAATTGAACTTAACAACTGAACAGTCGGGATTCATTATTCCCTTTCGGCCACTTCGACAGCCAATCTAGTTTTTCAATGTATCACGACTGTTCAGTTGTTATGTTCAAAAAGGCCGTTACAATTACAATATAATAAAAATATATGTTCAAATGCATGTCAATAAAGAATAGAGAGGTATGTGTTAGCCCAAAAATGCTATTAGTAAGTAGGTCTTCATCATTTTCGGGGAATTTCTCACTGATAAAAATATTTAGACTGACATGAATAATATCTACACTAATTCAACTTTGACAATTACATAATCACGGTCTTTGCTTTGTAGGTACTTTATGAGTTTTTTTTTATTTATTTTTGACCTAATATTTTATCTCTTCATTTGTCACTAGTTGCCCGCCCGGCTTCGCCCGGGTACGACTGGTTATAGAAGACATATTTTTGTATTGTGCCCATTTACCTACCACGTATTGAAGATATGTCCCACACATGAACACAGTTATTTTAGCGCGTTTTCATATTACAGTAGCATAAAAGCAAATATTTTCGCCATAGAACACCCACTGCTTAACATTTATTAGATCTTGAATAACACCGAATAAAACCATTGCAGGAAGTTTGCATCCAGCGTAGAAGTTTGCATCCAGCGTCCATCGAATCCACCGATGTTTTTCATTTTGTATGTAAGTATGTTACGCGATCATTCCGTCAATTATAAATCAATTTTGTCGTAGAATCGATTGATACTTAGTCTTAATCTGTTCGACTATTTACATAAAATAAAGATAGTATTTGCTTATGAGTTTTTAAACGGTTAGAATATTAGAGACCCGCAGTCCATCTACATTCTACCAATTTAAGTTAGTTGATGTTCTACTATGCACTTATTTTTGACCGTTTCTTCATTTGAGTACTTTGTAAAATATTGGCCATCATTTCTACTTCTACGAATTGTGAGGCCCTTAGGTAGGGGCCTCTTCAACTTGTTAACCCAAAAAGCTGTGATGGAACCGATGGAAGCGCTGGCATCCAACGCGTTCCGGTGGTCTTTAACCAGATCTTAGTTTCACGTGAAGATCTTCTCTATACTTGCCAACACATTGTCTACATTCGAGAACTTTAAAGCCCCATCGATCATTCGTACTATGTGTCAGGACACTCACTCCACTCACTACCACTACATCAGAAATTATAAATCGTTTGTATGTCGGTTCGCCTAATTTAGGTTTTCCAAATACTACTTACATAAATCGACGCATTAATAGAGGCGTATATAACCGTGGTGGTCTACTATTTGCACTGTAGGCCTACCCACGAAGGGTGATTGGGCATATCCACCAAGCTGGCCCAGTACGGGTTGGTGAATTCACATACGCCATCGAATTTCTTCTAATGGCATATGCAGGTTGCCTCACGATGTTTTCCTTCACTGAAAAGCCAGTGGTTGTGAAATTCCGTACATAAATTCTGAAGAACTCATTGGTACGGGACCGGGATTTGAACCCACGACCTCACGATTGTAAGGCCGGTGTCATTACCACTAGACCACCACGGCTTGTTCGGACAAATATACGTAATATATTGTAATATAAAAAAAGACGTGTGGCACTCGGGGACTGCCGCGGTAAAGCTATTGCATTTCGGAGCAGCTCGTCTCGATTCGTGCGAGTTTCGTAGAGTCGTACAATACGTCTAATCGCACACAACGCCGTGTCGAAGACTGCCGAACTGAAACGACGTTAGACGATGCACGGCCTTCAAGCCACACCTCCTTGCCCGTCGGAGTGGGGAGCGTGAGGTTTTTTCGTTACGGAATTTCTGGATTCGGTCCCCGCGCTCAAGGCCCGCGAAAGAAGCTATGCAATAGCTTAAAATATACATCGATCACAAACAAAACGACCCAGTTGTTTGACATTGTGGGCGGTCCATGTACTTAGGTAATATTTTTGGGCCGTTTTGCCAAATCGGTAGTTATCTAGACACATACCTACATAATCAAAGGCTCTAATGCAGTCACAACGCTCTCCAAACAGCTCGCTCGTAAGATTTCTTCACATGAATAATTATGAGTATTAGACATGGTTAATCATCCGACATAGTGAATTAGTGACCACTTTAGTCTGAGCTCTTGTGGTTACTGGGTTCTGTATTTCAGTGGCTCAATGTACCTACACTGGTGTTGAGGGAGAGGAAAACTGTTGTTCTTTTTTAGTCGTAAACAAATCATAAGTATTTACCTTTTAGTACTTACCGGTGACTAATAAGATAAAAAACATGACACACGCGAAACTCCTAGTTAGGTAGGTAAGTAAGTACATATTAAGCCCGATTACAGAGGCGCCCAGCAGAAAGAAGGATGCAGCGAATGGACCTATCGTTTTTTTTTTTTTTTTGCAAGTAGGTAGAAAACAAAACATCATTTCTAAAAATGATATGTGCTTCAAAAATATAGTGATTTTTTGCTGTTTTCATATCACTAATTAAAATTAGTATTAGACCACCAGAAAAATTACAATGATTTTTTATTGTTTTTACATTATGGATTACATACATAAGAATATGACGGTATGACTTTAAAGGCTTTAGCCTGTCCAAAAATGGGCGAATTATTTTAAAAAAATGAATCTTTTATTACTGTTGCTGTCAAAAAAAAGGAAATGTCAAATTCAGTCGATCAGATGATGTTTTCAGTATTGACAGATTTCGTTTTACCTATTCCGACTTAGCTATTTTTTGGAGGTGTTGATATAATTATTTTCTTTTTCAACAACATCCGTAAGCTGCAGCCGAGGTTCGATTAGCTGTTTAACTTATATTCCTATCTTATAGTTGCGGTTCTTACACGATTGCGAATGAAATGGATGAATACCGAAATTGATTATCATTCATGTTTTCGTTTACTTTTTATATCGATCCTAAGCATTGAGCTTTTTTGACGTGATAACGTCTTATAAATCGATGAACTCCAAAACGTGGTCCGATATTACAGATAACCATTTTTATTTAACAAAATGAGAAACACTGATAAAAAAATCAATAAAAATATCATTGAGGCAAAATTAACTAAAATGATATGACTTCAAGTCTTTAAATATCTAGGACCATTTTAGCACTCTTTATATTACAAACCTGGCAATCCTTAATCTTTGGCCTATAATTATATACCTAAGTATTCTACATATAGCTTGAAAATTGTTTTCGGTTATTCTTATTTTAACTTCATTTAAAACGAACTCGTACATATCAGAACAGTTTTAGAAGCGTCATAAATTACTCTGGTGAACATAACATTTTTAGTAATGCACTTGGGAGAAACTGAGTGTATTCGTATAGGTACAACAGGTATTCGTATGTATGAGCTTCCGACATCCTTCTTTAATAGCAACGTAAAAAGCGTTCTTTCTATCGAATGCCTAAAGTGAAAAAGAAACAGATCCATGCTATTTAGCTAATACATATAATTACGATAGCGCCTCTGTAATCGGGTTTATAGTGTACTGTCTGCACATTCCGGCTTCGCCCCGGTACGGACAGATTTTTAAAAGTTCAAACAAATGCGATTACTTATAAATTGAGATATAAACTAACCTCTCAAGTTGTATCAAACTGCATTTAGTGTGCAAAATTTGGTTAAAATCGGTTAAGTAGGTGTAGGTATGGTGGTTTAGGAGTCACAACGTGACGCGTACCAACAGCGTACCGCCACCAGCCCGATGGGTCGACGACTTCAGACTCATCGCTGATCAAGCGTGGATGAGATTGGCTCAAGATAGGGAACAATGGCACATAAGAGAGGAGGCCTATGCCCAGCAGTGGGTCGACACAGGCTGATGATGATGATGACAACGTGACGCGTAAGGTATTAAGAAGAAAGATGGTGTAAGTATTCCTAGTACGAAATGAAATGATGATCATGGGACTACCGTCGGCGCGCGAGTTGAATGCAGAGCTTAGGAATGCGGTAGTGCTGTTATAATATATAATATAAATATACATATATATAATATCGTAGTATATTATGTATGTTTACATAATATACTACACTGCAGGCGCGTGAGATGGGGCGTGCGGATAGCGGGGGGAGATGCTCCCGCTCTTTACCCAAAGAATATATAATAATACTACGCTTTACCTCAGACCCCGACTGCATTCAACTCGCGCGCTAGCTGTAGGTACTTAATGCCGTACTGGTATTTTTTATCTGTAAAACAGATTTTGCAAATGTTATGAAGGAGGCAATTTTGGTGAAATCCGGAAAATTAACAAAAAAATAGATGGTCAGGGATTTTTTGGCCAACTTGTATTCTCCAAGTGGGTCCCCGAACACGCCCATTTGGTTTGTCGGACCCTCTACAAAACACCCTATACCTATATAGACTTGGTGTTTGAGATTATGCGATAAGGCCCTAAAATAAAAAATCGGCCAAGTGCGAGTCGGACTCACGCACGAAGGGTTCCGTACTGCATAGGAGCAAAAAACGTCTAAAAATTCAGGTTTATTGTAGGGAGCCCCCCGTAAATATTTATTTTATTCTAGTTTTAGTATTTGTTGTTATAGCGGCAACAAAAATACTTACATCATCTATGAAAATTTCAGCTGCCTAGCTATCACGGTTCATGAGATACAGCCCGGTGACAGACAGACAGACGGACATCGAAGTCTTAGTAATAAGGTCCCGTTTTTACCCTTTGGATACGGAACCCTAAAAACGGCCAAGTGCAACTTGGACTCGCGCACGAAGGTCGAAGGGTTCCGTACCGTTTGGGAGCCCCCCTTAATAAACATTTATTTTAAATTAACTAAATATTTTTGAAGTGAATATACAACTAAACATTTTGTGAATGTTTGAAACGTCTACTTGTTACAGTTAGATATTCATATTGAGCGAAAAATGGTTCAAAATTCTGGTTTATTGTATGGGAGCCCCCCTTAATATTTATTCTGTTTTTAGTATTTATAGTCATTGCGGCAATAAAAATACATCATCTGTGATAATCTCAACGTTCTAGCTATCACGGTTCATGAGATACAGCCTGGAGACAGGCAGACGGACAGATTGACGGCGGAGTCTTAGTAATAGTCTCGTTTTTACCCTCTGGGTACGGAACCCTAAAAAGTAAAGCCGTGGTACCGTGTCCGAGTTTTAAGGCCGCCTGTAGGCCTCTGACATGGCTGAACGGTTGAAACGAAACGTAAAAGGAGTCACACAACGGAAGAAGTGAAACTTCAACGCAACAGCGCTTTCATACCCCCTTCATGGTAGCGTTAAACGTTTAACGCAACCTTGTTAAAAGTCGCATTAGAAGTTTCACTTCAATAAACTTTATTGTGTCAGATGCCTTCATTTTAACGTGTCATCTGAGCCACGGTAGCGCTCAGTTGTAAATGCCACCCGCGGTCACCCATCCGCAGACTGACTGTGCTGAACGTTGCTTATAATCGATGATCGCTAACGAACGCCTAGTCACTAAGCATTTCATTCGTGCTCCTTCCACCACCTTCTTTGGCGTGGTGAGTATTGGCCTCGGGGTCTCTCCCCTTTGCCAAGGCTGGGCGCCAGAGGCTACGATCTCTGGGGAATATAGTTTGCCGCCGATACCGTATCCTTTTTAGAAGGCCTTTTAGCGACTTTTAGGTGTGAGACGTGTCTTTGCGATTCCGTCCATTTTGTTATACCTACATAACTTTTTTTAGTCACTATCGTCGTCAGTTTCGTCTGGCGGGGGAGCGTGCGATATGCTTTAACGTCAGGACGGCGTGTGTGTAGTGGGGCAATATTTCTCAGATGGGGTGCGGCCCGTTGTCGGCGCGGTCGTACACACCGCGAGCCAATCGCGCCACGAATTCCCCCACTCGATTCCAACGTCCCGAGCGAATACGTCCGTATTGCCCAGCTCCGGCGTTCTAGACATTGTGCTATGCTAAGCTGAAGCAGGTACCGAGGCAACTGCCTACATCGGATAGACTCATGGGGCCGATTTCTTTAAATGTAATTATTGTAATAAAAAAAACTAAAATAGGAGAAGTAGAAGGTGGATGGAGCCAGGTAAAAGTTTATTGGTACTGAGCGTATTTTTACAATTATTTTAAACTTAGCAGTTGGTTATTTCGTTATGTATGATTGTTAATCACAATATGTACCGTAATTAATATATGCAATTACATATATAACGGGACAATAGCTTTAAGTTTAATTTTAAATAGTGCCACTTAGTATAATTTCGAAGGACTAGGAATGGAAGTGGCAACATTCCTGGGGTAACGCTTGTGACAAACGCTGTTGATTGATTCTATGGAGGTTTGAAGTGACACTGACATCGCATGATCGGCCGATGGGCGGGAAAATGCGAGGTGACATGTCAGACAGATGTCAGTGAGTAGTAAATAGAGCTTGTTCGGAAGAGGTTGTGGAAAACTGAGATTAGAACGGTTCAAGTCTGGTGATTCTTGATAGAATGGTAGCAGCGTGCGTTACGCTGCGGAACGCCATGTCCTTCGCTTAAAGTTCTCTATAATTGTAATCATACGTAATCTTCTGTGAAATAAACTGATTGTTCGTGACGTCGCCTTTATCTCCTCGCCCGCTAAACCCACGCCACGCCACACTGAAGCATTGTTGGGTCAGTGGTATAAAACATTACCACATTGAAGCAGAATCATAACTGATGCGGTGCCTTTTTATGGATCCGACATATATATTGTTTTATTTACATAAATACCGCGAATGGAAACAGTATCAAAGGTATTTTAGGGACTTAACTGTTCCTCGGGTAGGTAGAAGGTAATGGACTATTGGGTGTTACGTAACGTAAAGAGAACGAGGGTACAGAAAATCGTTATGGCGCGTTACACAGGGGGTAGGGGGGGTCAAAAAAATCCGTAGATGGCTGGTTGTCGGTTAGGAACAAGATTCTTAACACCTACGTGGATGGCTGGTGGTTGGTTAAGAACAAAATTCCTAACCGACCACCCAGGTGGATGGTTTGGGTGGATCGTCAGGAACAAACCCAAAAATCTTCAAAAATGGCGTTACGTAATATTAAGTATTACGTAACGCAATTTTTGCGTATCGCATAATCTCAAACACCAAGACGCGTTAAATAAAAATGCAAATGTATTACTAGGTATTCATATTATCTTTTATTCATATGGCAACACAATACAATATTTATTTTTACATGGCTACTTCAGAAACTCATATGATTTTCACTAACCAAAATATTTGTAAAAACCTTCACAAAATTTTCAAAATAATTAGTTTTCTACTTTTTGGGAATATTTAAAAATCGAACGAGTTCCATAAATACCACCGCAGTCAAAAAACGTTATTATTATTATTACAAATCGCTTTTTCAACCTTTCCACACTAATACCTACTATATTTTACATTTTGCAAAATAACTAACAAATAACCAAGTTTTATAACAAAAGAGAGATTCTAGCATTATAATGACATACAAAATGACTCATAGTTATTGTAAAGCGCCACCTGTTGGTCGAAACCGTGAACTAAAAATGCGTCTACATGCGTTTCAAGTTTATTTAAGCAAAGGAGATCTTGCAAAGTGGGACCAGACTGTGTACAGTAACTCATAATATGGTAAATAAAAGCGCAGAGTAAAATAAACACATTGAATGCTTATTTTGAATGGATTTCATATTTTCTAATTTGATTTTTGTTTAAGGCCGCCATCACGCCTCCCTCTACCATATATTTTACAAGCAATGTCAAAAGATAATAAGATCCGAAAATATGAAATTTCTTTAAATGAAGATTGTTATGAAAAAAAATAATAGGAAAATCATTTTCCATGCAAATAATTGAATACTGTACAAGGTAATGATATATTTTTATAAATGCAACATAAATAGAATTAACGAAATCGGTCCAGCCGTTTACGCGTGATGCCGTGACCAAGGAAATTGCGATTCATTTTTATATAATAAGATTGTAATAGTTCACGCAAACGACTAACAGATGGAGCTTATAACAATTTCACAATTCAACCAACCCAATGCCATAGCACAATCAATTACAAAACTATTAAAATATTTCAATTTGTGATAAGATAATAACATGACAGATCAAAAAAGGGTCGAAATGTTCTCGAATAGAGACCACTTACCGTCAAGCGTAGCGTAAAACATCCACCGAGGTACGAACATTTTTTTAAGTGTAATACAAATTAAGTGAGGAGTGAGGTCTTGCACAGCTTGTAGCTAACTTCACTTCCATTAAGTTTGATTCTACCTATACTTACAATACTGAATTCAGATCTTTCTATATTTAATATAGTTGGTGTACTGGTTGTGGCCACTGACCCGGTTGTGGCCATTTCGTGTCAAAATTATTGCATAAATGATAATTATGGACAATGTAATACCATTAATATTGTTATGTAATACCATTAATATTGTTATGTAATACCATTAATATTGTTTGTGTAATAAATGTTTGGAAATTTCTATAAAAATATTATTTTTTACATTAAATTGTTCTATTAATCATTAAAATTCAAAGTGGTCACAAATGATACTGAGATGGCCACAACCGGTGCATCTACCCTATTGTTCAATTGTTTATACCACGGTTATTGAATTCAAACTATATATTCACATATTTATCTTTTAAAGTCTCACATATTTATATTCTCATCACAAATCGAAATATAAGATACCTACGAATGAATAAAAGTCAGGAAATGTAACTCCATTAAAAAAAAGAAATTCATTTGATGAATTGAAAGTGCCTCTCTATCGCTTGTTCTGCGCACGTTCGGCTCAAGCGGAACGTGACACTTTTACGTGCGTGCAACCGGCGCTCTTGGCGGAAATCGCGTTTAGCGTTCATCGATTTATAAGACGTTATCACGTCGAAAATGAAAATCCACCAAACTGCACTGGGCCAGCGTGGTGGATATGGCCCCATCGCCTTCCTTTTATAGATAGGCCTTAGTTCATCAGTGGACTATTAAATGGTATAAGACCACTTATTCTATTAAAAAAGTAAGTAAGTTCGTATAAGCCGGGTGGCTATGTAGCCCTGGTGTCAGAGTTTTTAGGCCGCCTGAAGGCCTCTGGCATGGCTAAACGGTTAAAACAAATGCGTACAATTTAATGTCTCATCCGAGCCACGGTAGCGCTCAGTTGTAAATGCCACCCGCGGTCACCCATCCGAAAACTACCCGGTTAAAATAACGAAGTCACTTATTGTACTGTTTTTTTTTTCTGATTTACAGTTCCCGACTATTATTTATTTTATTTGTAGTAGAAAGAAACTCAGAAATAAAAATAATAATACTTTCAAAACTTTGTGTGATGATTCCGGTAATAAACGAACGTTATTATTAAATCGAATTACAATAATAAATAACTTAACATAATTATAACAAAACTTATAATTATTTTATTACAAGTTCATATCAATGCATTTATAAGGCTTTGACAAAAATAAAATTAGTCCGTCAGTTAGACGATAAAAAAACAGGGTAACCCAGAACTGATGTACCTAGCCGAAAGGAGGTCATTCAGACCATCATTATGAACAACTTTTACTATGAGGCAAAACCGGAATTCGATAAATAAAAACTTAAATTTAAAATTTAAAAAACCCCCGACACAAAAACCTACCTAAAAAAAGTACGAAATTATAAAGGCGTCAGAAATAGATAAGGCAGTGGTACTCACCCAGACGGACCCCTCAGGCTAGACAGAGTCCTACCACTGATAAAATATCTTATCTTTCATTTGACAACCATTTTGGGCACATTTGTAGAATTTTGCTTCTTCCATCCCCACTTTAACCCACCATAACTCTTAAACGGCTCAATCGATTTTTATAAAACATAACTAAGAACACTCTCGATTAAGTATCCTTTCATCCAAAAAAAACTAAACTGAAATCGGTTCAGTGGTTCGGGCGCTATGATGCCACAGACAGACACACAGACAAACAGACACGTCAAACTTATAACACCCCTCTTTTGCGTCGGGGGTTAAAAAACAGCTGTTTCATCCATATTATTGTCGATTCCAAGTTGCAATTTTGTACGGAACAGCTTATTTTTTACTCGAATTTCGGGTTGGTCCCATAGTTCATAATGGTCTTAATCACTCAATTTTGGCTTAGTGTAGGACACATTTTAGCATTTGTCGATAAAACAAATAATCGGCCAAGTACGAGTCGGACTCGCGCACGGAGGGTTCCGTACTGTATGGGAGCCCCCCTTAAATATTTATTTTATTTTAATTTTAATTTAAAATTTTTAATTTTTAAAATTAAAATTTTAATTTTATTATTTATTATTGAAGGAAATATAAAACTAAATATTCTGTGAAAATTTGAAGCATCTACCTGGTACCATTATTAATATAGAGCGAAAAACGTCTAAAAATTCAGGTTTGTTGTATGGGAGCCCCCCTTAAATATTTATTTTATTTTGTTTTTAGTATTTGTTGTTATAGTGGCAACCGAAATACATCATCTGTGAACATTTCAGCTGCCTAGCTATCATGGTTCATGAGATACAGCCCGGTGACAGACAGACAGACGGACATCGAAGTCTTAGTGATAGGGTCCCGTTTTTCCCTTTGGGTACGGAACCCTAAAAATGATGAAGATATAGCCCCTTGAAGTTTCGCATGATGTCACACCTAGCTACACTTTTTACATAGAAGTAACGTCACGAGCCCCACTCCCGTTCTTTGACGCGCTTTATCTTTGCCATGATTGACAAAAGAAAAAATACGTATTCAATATTTTTTGATATACTAACTATAGGCCGCGTCACACAAGTTGGCGGATGTGAAGTTAACTACAAGCTGCTGCAATATCCAATCATCGCGAAGCTTTATGTGAGCTTCAGTCCGAATTCTTCCAACTTCACATCCGCCGACTTGAGTGATTCGGCCTATAATTCAATATTTTGTGATAATCTAACTAAGGGACTAATTATAATTGTTTTCTTTCATGCCTATTATTTTATTAAAAGTTGAATCAAACTTAACGGCGTCTGCGAAACACGCGGCGAAACGTTGCGCAGTAGAAAATTCATATGACAGTGAGGGGTGGGGTTTAGCGCAGCTTGTGCCTAACTTCACACACGTCATTAAAATTTAATTCTGCCTTTACAAGTTCATATTAATGTACAGTCAGACAAAATCAGCACGTTTTTTTGTTTACGGTATTTTTGATAAGGAAATTAAAGAGGTAGAACCGTTCGAGCAAATTTCTATAGAGTCACAATCGTCCAAGAAAGTGTCCGAAGCAAAACTCTGCCCAAGCTACGTAATGGGCAGGCTTTTTAGTTAGTCGTAAGGCGGTTGCAAGTCGACTACAACGCCGCGCGATGCCAAAGTGCTCGGTTACAAGCACTAATTAAGCGACATAACATCAAGATTAGAGAAAACGGGTCATTGTGAAGTATTTAATGTAAATATCTAAGTCGGTATGTATGACGACGCTCGGACATTTTTTTACTACTTTCACTTAAGGACTGTGGCTCACATTTTCGATTCAAAATTGTTTGATAATAAAACTTGTTGATATAATGGTTTGACTCACCTCCTGTCAGTTAAGTGCATCAGTTCTGAATAACCCTTATAGCTAGATTCTTGTTTCTACATTATTCCGGTTAAAAAATCGCTAAAAGAGTTTTGCTTTATTAGTAATCTTACCTATTATTTTCTTTGTATATTCTCTTCAGGTTTACATATAAATAGCTCGACCAAAACCTCTTTGAAACAAAATGATCTTATAATGATTATGGGAAGTACTTTTTCAAGGTGGAGCACTAGCGCGCGGGCTCGTCTCGTATTTATATTCTACTAGGCATGATGGCTGAAAAAAAACCACATACACAGTTTCTGAAACATCACGTAGATGTTTCCAGGAGCTGATTTGTTTCAGTGTTCCACACGGTAGTGTTTACAGAAACAAAATAATTGTATCTGAAACATAATTTTTTGTTTCGGAAACACGTATATTTTGTTAACCCCCAACGCAAAAGAGGGGTGTTATAAGTTTGACGTGTCTGTTTGTCTGTGTGTCTGTCTGTCTGTCTGTGGCATCATAGCGCCCGAACCACTGAACCGATTTCAGTTTAGTTTTTTTTGGATGAAAGGAGACTTAATCGAGAGTGTTCTTAGCTATGTTTTATAAAAATCGATTGAGCCGTTTAAGAGTTATGGTGGGTTAAAGTGGGGATGGAAGAACCAAAATTCTACAAATGTGCCCAAAATGGTTGTCGGGGGTTTTTTAAATTTTAAATTTAAGTTTTTTCTTATACAGAGTTTTTGAACAAATGTTGCTCAGTGAATACATGGCTAAACAGTGACAGTTCGAAAACCATTCGCCCTATTTGTTTTGTTAGTTTTATTTCCAATTAACGTTCCATTTCACGGTTTTCTATGCTCCTTTGCAGTCTATGGTTTCTTTTCAAACTGTCATATCCAGTAGGTACTAAATTGTTGCGTGAAATGGATCATCTGTACATATAAATTAAATTGGAGTGTGTGTTTGTAATATTGAAATAACCATTTTTTACTACATGTATATAAATACATATATATAACGGTACATACACCAAAATAACATTTTTTACATTTTTTGTCTGTCTGTTTGTTCCGGCTAATCTTTGCAATGGCTGGACCTATTTTGACGGGACTTTTATTGGCAGGTAGCTGATGTAATAAGGAGTAACTTAGGATACGATTATTTTAAAAAAAATCTTTTTATCTCGGGCTACCGCGGGTAGCACCGCGGGGCGCAGCTAGTTGATAAATAAATTTCGAGAACAAGAAAGTCGTCCGTAAAAATAAGTATAATTATGCCCTGAGCGTTCGAATTTCAAAAATAGAGCTTCAGAAATCGCAAAGTTCAAAAATGTCGAATGAATTTTTCAGTTTTTACGAGATTTTGGTCGAAAATAGCGACTTTCTTTACAATACAGATACAAGTTTATAATATTAATAACAAATGAGTCTGCACAGGCGCGTGGCGGTTTTATACAATAATTTCATATCTTTAGGCGCTTTTACACGGGAATTATTTATGACATTCTTGCGATTATACAGGGTTATTTCTAATCAATTAGCATCCTTTCAGGAGCTTATTCTGTACATCAAAACTGATAACTTTTGTTAGAACAAAAATTGTTCTGTACATCAAAACTTAGCGTGGCCAACGTGGAAGACGTTGATTCGACTCCGGACCCAAGTTGGCCGCTGCAAGTATAGCATGGCCAAATGGGGTTTCTCTGATGTACCCTCAGTGGAGTGCGACTGTGGAGCTGTGCAGACAATGCAACACCTACTGTCCTGTCCTCAGTGCCCAAATACTTGCACACTGAGCGACCTAGTGGAAGCCAACCCTCCTGGAGTAGCAGTCGCTAACCACTGGGCGAAGCTTATCTAGATAGATCATCACCATCTAGATCTATCACCTTAGAACCATCGACACGAAGAAGAAGAAGTCATTGACATAAAAAAACAATCATTTTGTTACAATTTTAGGTGTGAAAAGAGTTTTCTCCCGGAACGTACCTAAATTTTATCAAAAACTAGACGACCCGCCCCGGCTTCGCACAGGTGTATTATACATATGAACCTTCCTCTTGAATCACTCTATCTATTAAAAAACCGCATCATTCAAACCGCTTCTATCTTTAAAACTACGCAACGGATTTTCGTTCCGTAGTTTTAAAGATATAAGCATACATGGGGACAGACAGCGGGAAGCGACTTTGTTTTATATAGTGATGATGTATCGAAAATTATCTCGATGTTTTACAGAAATCGCAAAAGTATTAGTCGATTAATTTCTCTTAAATTGAGATTTGATAATATAACCCGTGTTAAAGCACCTAAAGAATACAGCGCCTCAAGCATTATATCATAAGATTTTTTTCGAAAAGCGACCGCCACGCCATCTCTTATCAAAAAATGGTAATTACAAGTGGAGCCCACTCAACCGTTGTTGGTGTTTTGAGTTTTCTGCTCGAACAACGCCGCCATGTCTCGTATGTTGAACGAAGGCGACATTTTCTCTTTTCTACTGAAAAAAAAAAATACAAAAATAATCATCACAAAATTATACTTTCATTTGTATCTATCTATACAGGGTTATCTGCTTGCCCTGTACTAAGTCGAAAGAGGATGATTCAGGGCATTCCGGTCGCTCGAATTCCGGTTTAGCCCCATAGTAAAAGTTATTCATAAGATGATCTTAATTACCCCCTTTCGGCTTGTACACCAGCCCAGATAACCTTGTATACCTAGATATAGGCCGAATCACACAAGTCGGCGGTTGAGAAGTTAGCTACAAGCTGCGCCTCGCCTTGCGTTCACAGACACCATTCAGTTTGATTTCCTATATAGGATTTGTATACTGAGCGCCACACAAGTCGGCGGATGAGAAGTTAGCCGCAGATGACACTTCACCGTGATTCGCTAATTATTGCGCATGTGTGCACAATGCCGACACCGCGTGGCGTAGTGGTGAGCTCGGGCGTAGGGAGCGCGCGGGAGGCATGGGGTTGGCGGGCGTTACACAGCGTACTTTTGCACAGCGTTCTGCGCATAAGTTTCCATCCGCCGATTTGTGTAGCGCTTAGTATTAGTTATTTCTAATCAATTAGCATCATTTTTGGGGCTTATTCTGTACATCAAAACTAACTACTTTTGTTCTGCGACTTTTGTCAGAACTCGAAATAAAAACAGCTATTCCATACATTTTGTCGCGGGTGAACGATTTTTTTCTTTGGAAGAACAAAATTTTTTTTTTTACTTTTGACATGAAGTCGCAGAACAAAAGTTGTTAGTTTTGATGTACAGAATAAGCCCCTAAGAGGATGCTAATTAATTAGAAATAACCCTGTATAGTAAATTGGACTTGAGGACTGGAAATTGTACTAACGAAAAACCTTGTTTTTTTAAAGTAACTTAACAGTAGCTTTGTAATTAAATTCATACGAATATAAAACCTTGTTCATAAAATTATTCTATACTAGCTTTGGCCGCGGCTTCGCCCGCGTGGTATTTTATTTTTTGTGCTATTTCTTGAAAACATTATATTTATCTGGATTTTTCTGGGATAATACGTAGCCTTTGTCACTTTCCGTCTTTCAAACTATAATATGTCCACGCCAAAATTAAGTCAATACGTTGCTCCGCTGCTGCGTGAAAGAAGAACAAACCAATAAACACACTTACGGATTTATAATAATAGTAAGGATTTTTTGTTTGAAAATAGATATCAGGCCCAATTTTAAATGCGCCATCGTTAATTTAATAGCAACTTAAAATAGTGTTCTCTCTATCAAATGCATATAGTGAAAAAGAAACGGGGCTACTCTAAATTGCTATTATAATTGCGATGGCGCCTCCAAAATTGGTCCTATTAAATATATATTATATAGTTTATTAGTTAATTTCAAGGCGGGATATAAATTGAAGCTAATATACAGTGTGTTCAACATTTAAAACAAAACGTGGTGTAAAAAAGTTTCCATATATAGGCCGCGTCACACAAGTTGGCGGAAGTGAAGTTAGCTACAAGCTATGCAATATCCAATCAATGCGCGGCTTTGTGTGAGCTTCAGTGTGGAACGCTTTGCCTGGGTCTGTCTTCCCGCTAAAGTACAACGTGGGTGTCTTAAAATCCCGAGTAAATAGGTATCTTCTAGGTAAGCGTGCTACACCCTAGACCGAACATCTGCTCAACATCAGGCAGTATGTAGTCGAACGCGAAGCTGTTTGGAATAAAAAAAAGTCAGCATTGGATATTGCGCAGCTTATAGCTTACTTCATTTCCGCCAACTTGTGTGGCGCGGCCTATAACCAAGGTTAATATAAAATTAGTTCCTATATCATACAGGGTTATCCAGAACTGGTGTACTAAGCCGAAAGGAGATGATTCAGACCGTCACAACTTTTACTATGGGGCCAAACTTAATTCAAGAAATAAAAATTGCTCTTTCATACATATACAACCCGGTCAGAATATCTGTGCACCTCGCTGGAATGCGGCGCCTCTCCCGCTTCCCCTGTCACCTCTCCGCGCACTCCCCGGTGCGACAGTACGGTTAGCATCTTCGTTGCCGATACACGTCCCGATAATAATTTACGTCCGGACGGTATACTAGACGTCCGGTAATGTATATACGTCCCGATAATTCGATATGACGTCACGAAGTCAGGTGCACCGATATTGTGACCGGGTTGTACATTGTGTCGATTCCGCGTTGCAGTTTTGTATGGAATAGCTGATATTTTTTTTGAATTTTGGGTTATTCCCATAGTAAAAACTATTCATAACGATTGTCTTAATCATCTCCTTTTGGATTACGGCTATTTTTGAAGTGAACATTTCTTTAGCAGCGTTGTGCACTTTAGGGGATGGGTAAAAATGTTTAACTCGCGTCAGGACACGTCACCTGATAGAAAGTTCGTAAGACGGAGGGAGAGTAAACCGCTGGAGCGGCGTAGGAGAGGAAGTAATCTCTCCCTCTCTTTCTACCGCGCGGCGGAAAATGTATGCCTACTCTTGCTGTTTCATTTCGCGCGGCGCAGGGCGCTTGCGCGAGTGTGCGTGTGTGATATTGTATTTTACTACATACATGATAGTACTTTTGTACTGATAAATAAAGCAACTTGTGCGAAAATTCCAAACCATTCCAAAATATTAAAAAATGCACAATGTTCAAGTTCAAGTTTTCACTTCTGCCGGTACTCCCGGAGTGCAACCCGTTGTTTTTTTTCTAACCTAACCTTACTATAGCCGAACCATGATACAGTTACAGGATTAATTACTAATTTCGTTTGTGATTTAATTTGATTTGTTGAATGTTACCCTTAAACTTATATGCCTACGACAGAGCGGAAATATACTAAATATTTATTCAAAACAAATATGTGATACTCGTAGATGAACTTCGGCAAAGTAACAAACTAATTTACAATATCTTTATTTTTTTACAAAACATAATTATACCTATTTTATCTAATTGAGAGGAGTATACCTATCTGTTAATCCAATCACCAACCATTTGAAATATTTATACAGGGTTATTGGTAATTAATTAGCATCCTTTAAGAGCATATTCTGTGCACTACAATTTTTCCCAAATCTCAACAAATTTCCCAAAATTAAGTTTTGTAAAGTGGAATCGGCATATTATAATTTGTATAGTCCGCGCCACACAAGTCGGCGGATGGGAAGTTAGCCGCAGATGACACTTCACCGTGATTCGCTAATTATTGCGCATGTGTGCACAACGCTGACGCCGCGTGGTGAAGTGGTAAGCACGGGAATAGGGAAATTATTAAATAATATTAATATATTATTTTGCGCAGTGTTCTGTGCATAACTTCCCATCCGCCGACTTGTGTGGCGCGGACTATACAAATAATTGTTTTTTACATACCCAACTTATATTTACACTTGTTTGCATATTTAAACATTATCTTCTCGGAGGTACAAGTCTCGCGGGTAGCGGTGCGGGCGCTTTTAATGTTTTTAAATTATTTTTTATTTTTTGTATGGAAGAAAATAAATAAGAATTTTTAGAATTTCTTTTTGATTATTATTATATACTACGGGACTAATCGCGCACTAAAACCCGTAACCACGATCGATGCAACTCGGTCGAAACGTCGGGATGAGGAGGTATTTATTTATCTCGTAATGTTAGTACGCGATTAGTCCCGTAGTACATAATAATAATGAGTTCAAATCGCGAAAGTTTAAAAACAACAGTCGTTTTTGATGTACAGAATATGCCCTTTAAAGAATGCTAATTGATTACCAGTAACCACGTATAAGCGAAACGACCAGGCGTTTGACCACAACTCACCTGATGCTAAATGTCGGTGTGGTCGGAGATGGTAAGCTCATTTAGCCTGGAATTGAGATATTTGATTTTCAACAAAAAAAAAAAAGGAAATTTACCTGTAATGGGGTAAAAACGCAAGAAAATTTGAATTTTGCTCACTATATAAAACCGCCTTAACCTTTATAAGACATATGAAAACTGTGATTCAAAATATCATTTTACCTCGTATGACGTTTGTACATTTATCTACAATCCTTGAAATTCTTAATTTGGGTATGCTTGTTTAAACATACGTCTACTAAAAACGCAGGACTTTTAGGCACATAACAAAATAAGATATCAAATTTTTTTTTTTTTTTTTTTTTATATATATAAGTAGTATATCAGTCTCTGGCAGCCATATCACAAGCTTTGCTTAGTTTGGGGTCAGAGGCCGTGTGTAAGATGTCCCAAATATTTATTATTATTATTATTATTTAAACCCAATTTTCAGTTCCATATGAAAATAATTTTCCGCCAAATTAAGAGATAATTGATACTAACCTTTCATAGTCTCGACTCCTTCCACTCTCCCTGTCTCCCTCCCTCCTGTGCTCCAATCTTCGACAAACATCATCAGGACTAGTTGGTGACTGTATACTGTCTAAATTACTAGCACTCTTTGCTAAGGAAAACCTCATCCTCTGGCCCAAATCTACAGTATTCCTCCTTTCAAATTTGGGCCCATCTGCTTCCAAATTAGTCGTTTCATCCTCTTTTTTTATCTTTATTCGCGTCAACTGCTCAGGATTACTTCTGAACGATTGAGAACTGTATTTCTCCCTGAGAAAGTTACGCCGTTCTTCTTTGTACTTTTCGATCCGTTCTCTACTTAGTTTCTTTTCCGTATCGAAATTAATTAGCTGTTTAATATCAGTTGGTCTTTTTTCGCTGAAACGCTGTATTAACGATATTTTATTTTCCGTTGTAGGGGTTATGCTTTCTTTGTTCTCGTTTTCGACTGGATTTAAGTTCAAATCAGGTAGGTATTTGGTAGGTCGCTTCCCGTCTCTTACTTCTAGACTTTTTCTCCTGTCCTTTTCGTTGCCGAATTCTTTTATGAAAGCGTTTTCGTCTAAAGATCTCGCGGAGTTTTTGGATAGTTTATAACTTTTAGGGGAGTTGGGGACTTTGATTTCGTCTTTCTTTAACTCGTGAGTAACTCGATCGCTTTGAGTGTCTTGACCTCGTTCGAGGCTGGGATACTTGATTTCCGCTTTGAATTTCTCAAAAGTAAACGGACCTTTCTGTTCCGTTGGACTCTCAAAACGAATCGCCAGCTCTCTAACATTCAAATTCTTTGCTTCTACAGCTTTTATAGTATTCCCGTTGTCTTTTTCAATGTCTTTACCGTTTGGAATGTCTTTCGCGTCTAACTGATCGCAAATCTTTAACGTATCCACGTTAATATTCTCATAATCGTTCAAATCGCTCGATCTATCAAAGGAGACGTTTTCGTAATGTCTTTCCTCAGATTTCTGTGGAATTAAGACGTCTTTGGGATCTTCTTTGTTTGGAGATTCTAGTATCATAGCGTTCACTTCCTCTATACTCTTTTTGAAGAATTTCACTTGACTGTAAACATCGATGTCATCGTCTATGTTACTTTCTTGCGTAGGCGTTTCTAGTATAATCAAATCTTTGTCAAAGTCGTCAGGTTGGCACGCCTGTTGAGTAGGCAAAGAGGCGTCAGTTTGCGGAACAGAGGCCTCCTCGACTATCGACAAATTTTTCTCCAAATCTATGTCTTCGTAGACCGAATCTCGATCGCTATCTTTGGACTTAGTCGGAGATCTGAAAGTTATACTTATAGTTGACTTTAAAGGACTTTTCAGTGGACTTCCCGGCGAGCTTTTACTGCTAGACGATTGTAAGTTTATATAATTAGGCCTCGTGAAGTTATAGCATTCGTACAGCTCATCATGCTTCAGACTAACATTGGAATAGCTCGAAGAGCTTTCATGCGATGAAGTCATGATTTTCATATCATGTTTTTTATCTGAATTATGATCTGAAGATGAGGTGGAGACCGCTGAAAGTCTATTTAAATTTTGATAACTAATATCCGAATGTATCGGGCTCGGCTCGGAGGCGGCTTCTACGTTGACATGCTCGTAATCCGCCGCTTTCAGTTCACATTTGAGACATTTGTCCTCTGTACAATTAAGACAGTCATTGCTTTCAATTTTTATCGTATGTTTATTACTTTCGCTGATTTCTGAATCAGTTTCCAAAGGATCATATACGGGAGTGACCGGCGTTATAGGACTAGAATTTAAAGTACTCGTCGTAAGGTTACTTATTGACGAATTTTCAATAGGCCAGTCAATTTTTATTAAGGTAGAATGGCCATCTTTTCCGTGCCAGCTGAGTCGGCTGACTATATTTTTGTCCTCGGGATGGTTCATGCCGCTATATCGGGTGTTTTTGCCTTTCCGTGGCGAATTCCGTTCTCTGCAAGCGTTAGTGAAGCGATGATGTAGTTACACTGTGTGGGGTCTAGTGGGGAATGCTGGATGGACGTGTACGCTTGGCTAGAAAAGGCTTTGACGCGTTTGTAAGAACTGTAGCTCAACTGTTTTGCAGGTATATTATTACGGATATGTTAAAATTACTTAATACTAACCACTAGTATTTTTTTTTTTATACTAGTGGCTAATATTAAAATAAAATATACTAAAATAAATATAAAATTACTAGTGGGTAGTTTTTCTATGTGTATTTATCTATACATACATTAATAATTATCTACTTACATTACAAACGAGTAAAAACTTTTTTAGAACAACTACACAAAATGTTATACAGGGTGACTGCGAATTCCTTAGCAATACTCTGGGACATGTTCGTGTTTGTGATCAATTTTCACAGTTGGACCAAATTTCACCATCTGTCAACTGTTAGTACAGGAAAATTTAATTCACATTTTGACTATTTTACTCCCTACATTATTATATTTTCTCATCGTTTAAACCTTCCCTTGACTTCCACAGATATTCCAAGACCAAAATTAGCCTAATCGGTTCAGCCGTTCTCGAGTTTTAGCGAGACTAACAACCACGATTCATTTTTAGGTTTCCGTACCCAAAGGGTAAAAACGGGACCCTATTAAGACTAAGACTCCGCTGCCCGTCTGTCCGTCTGTCTGTCTCCAGGCTGTATCTCATGAACCTTTATAGCTAGAAAGCTGAAATTTTCACAGATGATGTATTTCTGTTGTCGCTATAGCAACAAATACTAAAACAGAATAAAAAGGGGGGCTCCCATACAGTACGGAAACCTCCGTGCGCGAGTCCGATTCGTATTTGGTCGATTATTTTTATATATTATATAGATATAGAATATAGATAGGACAGCTGATTTTTAACTTCGCTATACCGGAGTTGGGCCCATAGTAAAAGTTGGTCACAGCAACGAACACAACTTTATCCTCGAGTATTGCTCATGGATTTACAGTCACCTCGTACATTTTGTATTTGAACTACATAAAATGTTATACATTTTATACTTCAACTACATAAAATGTTATTCATTTGTACTTCAACTACATAATAATTTGTTAAACTACATTCCACCAACATTCTCCACTAGTCATGATTTATCGAGAGAGGTCACACAAAATAGAACATTTCACATAAAACAAAATGCAATAGTAATGAAGAGAAAATGATCAGTTCAGTAGGGAAATTATTATATTTGGAGTGGAGTTAACATGTCACTAAAAATAGTATTATTTTCATACAGGGTGACCAAGTACAAAGTTACATTTATAGTATTGAAAAAAAAATATTTATATATATTTGGCTAGCTTTTGCCTGCGGCTTCGCCCGCGAGATATTTTGACTTTTGTGCAACTTTTTTTTTCGGGATAAAAAGATGTCTTCGTAATACTCCAACCTTTAAACTATATCTATGCCAAAAATCAAGTCAATCTGTTGTTCTGTTGCAGCGTGAAAGAGTAGCAAACCAACAAACACACTTTCGGATTTATGATATTTTTAAGGATTGAATAAGAAAACTCTGTGGTATCCTACAATTTCAAAGTTATTTATTTGCTTGAACATTAATTTGCTTGGCATATAGATAGTATATGTTGCAAAAGATTATACATTTTACCCAGTTATAAATGATAATTATTATTTCACTTTGTAAATCGTTTATAGTAATGTACCCACAATATTCAGACAAATAATTTGAACTATAAAGATATGAATATTTTATGATTATTTTGAAGATGATTTGAATGATTTGTAAGATATGAATAAAATATTCATATCTTTATAACTAAGATATAGCACAGCTCACGTATTGAAATGCGGTCTAAGCTTGAGTAGATATAACTCAATAATACGTGAGTAATACCTGTGCTTTATTTTAATTACAATGTGGGGGAAACCACGTTAGTTTTCACAACAATCAAATATTCCGTTACTTGTGACTGGTCACCCTGTATAGAAAGAGATAAGACTCGAAGTATATAACAATGCAACAAATACAGGCAAATAATTCGTATATTTTCTCACCTAAGTTTCACGCTTCCTAGTGACGTCTGAAAGTCGGATAGCGACGCTTTGGGGCTATCTCTGTCTTTGTCTTTACACAACCTGAAATATAGTCAAATAATAATGGTAAGATATTATGATAAATTTTACTAGCTTCCAAGTATTCTTAATATTAATTAGTAACTTAAATAGTAAGTTTTTCCCGGTTGTTTTAACCGTTTAGCAAAGTCAGAGGTATTCAGGCGGCCTAAAAACTCTGACACCAGGGCTAGCCACCCGGCCTACACGGAATTACTTTATTTAGTAACGTAAATGTGCTTGTCATAAACAATTATTTTTCATGTTTAAAAAAATAAAAGAAAAATAAGTTGTTACATAAATGCAGAGCCTAGAATGCATAAAATAGACAGATATTATACTGAGAATTTATAAGTATTTGCACAATAATAAATACAACATGAACAGAAGCTGTAAAGAGGCTTTGACAACTCAGACATTTCTACAATCGAAATAATAATCATGATGTCTATTGTTTCGTGTTTGTTGTCGCCGTCGTTTCAGCCATAGGACGCATGATGGACGTCGACGGATGACCCCACGAAGACCGCCATAATCGCGCTGGATGTAAGCCGCTTCCAACCGGTCTTACAGAATATTGTCTTCAATTTTGTCCAGCTTGTAGGCGGACGACATCTTACGCTGTGCTTGCCGTTATGTGATCTCTACTCGATAATTTTTTGATCCCATCGGTTATCAGTTCTCCGTGCTATGTCGCCCTTTCTTTAGTGGCTATGTCATTGGAATATGATAACATAAGTTTTCCGTTCTGACGCTTGCTAACTTATTCTTACGTAGCCTAATATGTGTGTTATGTATGTTATCTGTATGTTATGTATGTTATCTGTATGTTATGAAACTGACCGTTTAGCGACGTCTCTATTGCTGTTATTGGGCGGTCGCGCCGAGTGCCGTTTCTCAGGCGGAGCGCGCGCTCGGGGGGACTCCCCGTCTATGTAGCCTATCTGTATGTTATGTATGTTATCTGTATGTTATGTATGTTATCTGTATGTTATGAAACTGACCGTTTAGCGACGTCTCTATTGCTGGTATCGGGCGGTCGCGCCGAGTGCCGTTTCTCAGGCGGAGCGCGCGCTCGGGGGGACTCCCCGTCTATGTAGCCTATCTGTATGTTATCTGTATATTCTCTGTATGTTATGTATGTTATCTGTATGTTATCTGTATATTCTCTGTATGTTATGTATGTTATCTGTATGTTATGTATGTTATCTGTATGTTATGTATGTTATCTGCATGTTATGTATGTTATCTGTATGTTATGTGTGTTATCTGTATGTTATGTATGTTATCTGCATGTTATGTATGTTATGTATGTCATCTGTATGTTATGAAACTGACCGTTTAGCGACGTCTCTGTTGCTGTTATCGGGCGGTCGCGCCGAGTGCCGTTTCTCAGGCGGAGCGCGCGCTCGGGGGGACTCCCCGTCTATGTAGCCTATCTGTATGTTATCTGTATGTTATGTATGTTATCTGCATGTTATGTATGTTATCTGTATGTTATGTATGTTATCTGTATGTTATGTATGTCATCTGTATGTTATGAAACTGACCGTTTAGCGACGTCTCTGTTGCTGTTATCGGGCGGTCGCGCCGAGTGCCGTTTCTCAGGCGGAGCGCGCGCTCGGGGGGACTCCCCGTCTATGTAGCCTATCTGTATGTTATCTGTATATTCTCTGTATGTTATGTATGTTATCTGTATGTTATGTATGTTATCTGTATGTTATGTATGTTATCTGCATGTTATGTATGTTATCTGTATGTTATGTATGTTATCTGTATGTTATGTATGTTATCTGTATGTTATGTATGTACGAAGTACATGCATTGTAACTTTGTGCCGATGCCGCAAAACCGCGTGCGGCGGTGTCTGTACCTATCATATTTTCTATATTAATAAATCAGTTCGCTTTCGACGATGAACTCGGGTGGTTTCATTTACGCCGCTCTATATCATTACTTTCCCCGGTTATCATTTCGAGTGTAAGGGCTTACAACCCCTACATTAGTTTGGTCCTTCGAGCACTTCTGGTGCGGGACTGCGCGTTTTTTTGACCTTCGTGCGTGTGTTGGTCATTTTATCAGACTAGCGTGGTTCACACTGTGAAGTTAACAGATCAGTGCAGTGAGCTATCCGAATGCAGTGACATAACTGTGTACATCATTATATCATCTTATCAAGCGTTTTGAGTACAGAGGCTCAGGGCGCGCATATCATTATCAAGCGTCTTGGGGTCTGGAGACCCAGGGCGCGCACCTTATCAGTTTCGGGTGGAGCCCCGAAACCAGCACCAGCAGCTCGGGCTAGTAACAGCTCGAGATATCATCATATCAAGTAAGACCGTTCCATATTACTTTAAATAATGGAGGATCTTATACAACGACAATCGGAGATCGTTTCTATCATCAGTGGCATTAAGTCGAATTTCGGAAAGGATTCGGCGTCTCGTAAAACTGCTGAATACCTAAAAAAGCGGTTAGAGACTATTGACAATCTCTGGGGAGAGTTTAACAGCAATCACACCAAAATCTTCGTTGGGGAAGGAGGTGTGCCTAATCATGATCATGAGTATTTTAAAGAAAATATTTATCAGTTTGCCAAGGATTTGTATGGCGGCTTGCGTAATACATTATCAGATCATAACAAAACAGAAACATCTACTCAACCTGATGGCGAGGTAGATGAACTACTACGTTATCAAAGAACACATTTCAGGGCATTTGATAGGACATTGAGTCGCATACATTTGGAAGACATGACAGAAAGGTGGGAGATAGAAGATAAATTAAATACAATTCAAAATAAGTGGAAGGTAATAGAGGACTTACATATTAAAATCGACAACATTTTGTGTGGTGGTGACGTCGCGTACGATGACGAATATGATCATATTGAAAAAAGTTTTGACAACATTAAACGTATATTGAACAGAAAATTGTCTTCAAAAATTCACCTACATAATTCGACAGTTCAACTAGAAATTCCAGTTTTCACAGGAAATTACACTCAGTGGCCAACCTTTTTTGACTTATTTAACGAGGCAATTCACCAGAACAACTCGTTTACAAATGCTCAAAAACTTCAATATTTAAAAAGTAGAATCAAAGGGGAAGCGGAACGGCTCATTCAGCATCTGCACATTTCAACCGAAAACTATGACACGGCTTGGGAAATTTTGATACATAGATACAACAATAAAAATATTCTCTTTTCCAAACAAGTAGAGCTATTTTTAAACCAGAGTAATATTCAAAAACAGACAGCGTACGAGTTAAGAAAACTATACGACACGACAACGGAATGTATTCATGCTGTCCATAACCTTGGGGTTGATACATCCTCATGGGACCCGCTGCTGGTCCACCTACTGTGTAAAAAATTGGACACGCAGACATACTCCGATTACAAGGAGTCCCGAAAATCGCCTAGGCAATTAGCCAGCCTAGACGAGTTTTTAGCATTTATAGAGAGCAAATTCATTGCATTAGAGCCTATCTCTAGAAGGGAAAGAGAAGTACCTACAACTTCTACGTCATTATCAAACAGCGCAAAGGTTCCACCTGCAAAGAATTATCGACACTATTATCAAGAAAACAAGAACACTAATTATCAAGTTATGACATCGCTTATAAAGAAGTGCCCTTTATGCAAATCTGAACACGATTTATATCAATGTGTGAAGTTTCTTGATATGACACCGGAGACTAAATATAATACCGTTGAGAAACTTCGCATTTGTATAAACTGCTTATACAACCACAATACAAAACAATGCACTTCTACAAAACGGTGTAAAACATGTAATGGGTATCATAATACGATCCTGCACGAAGCGTGTGAACATTCTTTGGACATGAAGCCCAACTTATCACCATCATCATCTTCAGCACCAAAACAGCAATACAAACAACATCAAAATGCTAACATCAAACCTGGTCCATCAACAGCTTTTCAACAGCCTAGCAATCAGCGACATGTATTTCATGTTGCCACCGAAAACAGAGAAACTCTTCTACCAACTGCGGTCATCCAAATTCAAGCAGCAGACGGTACATATGTAACAGCTCGCGCTCTTTTAGATCAAGCAGCTCAAGCTTCACTCATATCTGAAAATCTAGTTCAGCGCTTAGGTCTGAAACGACATTACCCCCTGTTGCCGGTATCGGTATCTGGTATTGATTTATGTGAGAAAAAATGCAAGGGTATCGTGCAAGTTAGAGGAAAGTCAGCTTATGACGATCATAAGTTTGACGCCGAGGCATACGTCGTGTCCAAGGTCGCCTATAACTTACCTCAAGTTTCGTTTGAACCCGAAACTCTGGCGCATCTGCAAGATCTGCCGCTAGCAGATCCACAGTTCAACGTATCACAAAAAATAGACCTGCTTCTGCACAGCGATGTCTATTCAGAAGTCATCAGAAAAGGTCTTATCAAGGGTCCGCCAAGGTCACCAATAGCACAGGAAACAACATTGGGATGGATCATATCAGGGAGTGTAAGGACAATGAACTGTTTTAATGTCGCGAACAGTAAGCTTGAGAGCAATTCATTATCATTATCAACTTATCATGAAGCTCAGACCACGGATAACACAGATTTATCTAAGTTCTGGGAAGTAGAGGACATTAGTAGTACTTCGTGCGTCTTGACAGAAGACGAGAAGTACTGCGAGGAGTTGTATCAGCAGACAACAGAACGATTAAAAGACGGAAGATACGTGGTTGCACTACCGATGAAACCAGGATATGAAGAATACTTGGGGCCATCAAAAGCAAAAGCTGTTGCTCAATTTAGACAACTTGAAAATAAACTGAACAAAAACACGGAATTTTCAGAAAGCTACAAACAATTCATGAGTGAATATATCGCATTAAACCATATGCGCCCAGCTGAACCTTCAGATAAACAACAGCATTTTTTACCTCATCATGGAGTGCTCAAATCAGATTCAGAAAATCCTGAAAGGGTAAAAATCCGTGTGGTGTTCAACGCATCATCAAAAATCGCTAAATCAGGCAAAAGTCTTAATGACTTAATGTATGGCGGTTCTAACCTTCAACAAGATCTTCAAGCTCTAATTTTGAAATGGAGGTCGTATAAATACGTATTCACGGCAGACATAGAGAAAATGTTCCGTCAAATCCTTATCAGAGATGTTGATCAACATTTACAAATGGTGGTATGGCGTGAATCTCCGTGTGACCTTTTGCAAGAGTATCAATTGACTACACTCACATACGGAATGAAAATCAGTCCATTTTTGGCTTTGAGGACATTACAAATGCTGGCCAAGGATGAAGCCAAGAACTTCCCGCTCGCAGCGGCTGCCATTAAATCCTCATTTTACATGGATGATTTACTATCAGGACATAATTCGCTAGAAAAGGCAAAAGAATTGCAAAGCGAATTCATACAAATATTCCAATCTGCCCAGATGAACCTCCGAAAGTGGAGTAGTAATGACCCGCAGTTACTAAGCAACTTGACACTCGATCAACTCAATGACAACTTTCAGTTTAAGTGTGCGGAATCTCGAAAGACACTTGGACTAAAGTGGGAACCAACAACTGACTGTTTCACCTACCAAAATCCAATCACAGCTGACAGTGATAAACACGTTACGAAACGGCAGTTGTTATCAGAAATATCAAAGTTATTCGATCCCGAAGGCTGGTTATCAGGTTTATCAATCAGAGCAAAGCTCCTTTTTAAAAAAACTTGGAGCAAAGATATGACATGGGACGACATAGTATCAGAAGACATTCAAAAGGAATGGAATCAACTTAGTAACGATCTCAAGGAGATCGGTGACTTCAAAATATCACGACATATCGGTGACACAGACAAGGAATGTCACCTACATGCATTTTGCGACGCAAGCGAAAATGCCTATGCATGTGCATTATATATGGTAACAGACAACAAAGGTGTGATCACATCGAAGCTGCTAGCAGCAAAAACAAGGTTGACTCCACTGGCTAAAACGATGTCCCTGGCCAGAAAAGAACTCTGTGGAGCTCTCCTTCTTTCTAAATTCCTGAAAAAGGTTTTAAAATCATTTTACGACATAAATATCAAGATACACGCCTGGACAGACTCGATGATCGTTTTGGGATGGCTTAACGGAGACATATCACGCTGGAAGCAATTTGTTACAAATCGAGTGCAGCAAATAAATGACGTCATTCCGCCCTCGTGTTGGGGTCATGTAAAATCGGAGGAGAATCCCGCGGACTGCGCAACACGTGGATTGACGAAAAAGAAGTTATCAGAGCATACATTATGGTGGGAAGGTCCTCAATGGTTACCTTCATACAAATCAACCGACAAGAACATTACCTATGAAAGTCCAGGACTAGAGTTAAAAAAAGCATGTGTACACACCACTTTACAGAATAATAAGTCATCACTTGTAAATGAATTACTTATGCAACACAGCTCGCTCACTCGTACTACAAAGGTACTCGGCTGGGTGTTACGTTTCATCAGCTGTGTCCGCGATAAGCAAGGTGCATCGAGAAGCGAAACGCTATCGTCATCGGAACTAAACAATTCTTACGATATCATTATCAAGGAGTGTCAGCAACAGGAGTTCAAGGACAACCTACCGCCTGGAAAATGGGCGCTAGGCAGAGTCCAAGACACTTTCCCAGGACAAGGCGGAATCGTACGCGTCGTGTCCTTAAAGACAAGCAACAACATTATCAAAAGGCCAGTCAGCAAATTGATCTCTCTACCCGTCCGAGAAGAAGATCAGAACATTAATCAGCAGGCACCAACTCAGCCTAATGATCAAGCACCATCACCATCACCTCAAAATACAACCCCTTTGCCACAAAGACAAAGGCAGGGAGTATTTAACGCCAGGAACATCAAGAACTTTTTCATGATTATCATGCTGATGACTATAATATCACCAAGCTCACAAAACGTCGATCAATCACTCTATAATAAAACTATTTTGAACAGCACACAAGGGCTATTTTTCGACAAGGTAGCCGACCTGTATTACGTCAAGGACAATTGGAAACTCGTCGTTTATTACAACCTATCTACATATTGGCAAGGAATGACAACTATCGAAAACTATGTTAACCACCTTCAAATCATGTCACAAAAACAAGAACCGCATTTAAAAGGTATAACGTTACAGTTAAAACAAGATCTGAATGAAATTGAGCATTACAACACTCTGCTAAAGGGACAGAAAACTAGAAGACAAAAGAGAGGATTTATAAACGGAATCGGCAACATTGCAAACTCATTATTTGGGGTATTAGATAGCACATTTGCGGAGAACTACAAAGAAGATATAAAGAAGATAGAGAAGAACGAAAATCATCTACAAGAATTGTTAAGAAATCAAACGTCAATCATTGAATCAGAATATAATATTTTAAGAAGACACGAAGACATAATGACTAAGCAATTTCAATTTATAAATGAGCGGTTAAATAACATGTCAATAAAAATTAATCGCATACAATTTGACAACGAAAACTCGATGTATATCACATCATCAGCACTAGCAGCCAGTTTCATTCTATCAAACCTGAGACACATACAACAAACTCTAATCGACACCATCACAGATATCTACCACGGCCACATTGACACGCATTTATTACTTCCGGAGCAACTAGAACAACAGATGAACATAATATCAGGCCAACTCCACAGAAACCTGATGCTACCCGTGGACAATGATATCACGGAGTTATACAAGTTACTTAAAGTATCGGCGAGGGTAATCACTGACTACCTAATTATCGAGGTCAAGATTCCACTTCTTAGCAACGATGTATTCGAACTTGATAAAATTATCTCCTTACCACAACAGAAAGACAACAATACCTATCATATAATACCCATTGTGCCCTACATTGCCTACAACCTTAAAAAGGACGTCGCGGCATTGATGTCCGAAAACGACCTAATGACATGCACCTATATCTCTAAAAACAAAATATTATGCCAATTAGACATGCCGTTTTACAATATTAAATTAAAACAATCATTATGTGACATTCAATTAGTAAACACCGCCGCTGATAAGGCTTGTTCTACAACAATAACAACCTGCCGGGATCAGTGGATCAGGTTACATGGCAACAACCAGTGGCTATTCACGTGCTGCGCGGAATGCCACGTCCGCATTCACTGCCCAGCTGGGATGTCAATAGAAGAGATAAACAACACTGGAATCATATCATTAAATAATGGATGCACTCTAATGGGAGAAAGTTATTCAATTTATGCACACAATAATTTACAAAATAAAATTAAATACAAACCCCAGACTGTCACAGCCCCAGAGATTTCGATGCTAAATAAAATGGTAAACACTCGGCTCTCTGAGATAGACCTCGAGCCTATATCAGAGCCAGCTTGGAACAAACTGAAGGCCGAGATCGACAATGCAAAGGAACAGTCTTCAGGGAATCTCAGCATACATGACGTCCATCATTACACTACATCATACATCATCATCGGGTTGATGCTCGTCGGAGGCGCTGTCGCCGCCTACCGCAAGTTCAAGGGCAGGGCGGTCTTGGCGCTGCCGGAGCCGGCATGTGCCCGGCCGCAGCCACGTGCGCGGCTCTGCGACTCACGTGTCAGTGTTAGTGAATGTGTGCAAAGTGCGCGAAGTGTAGAAAGTGTCAATATAGGCACGTCGCCTATGCCTATCAGGGCTCGTTTCGGTATCAGTGAATAGTATATAATACATGTGTGTGTCAAGAGAATTAGACTCGTTTTATAATCACTTTTCATGTGTACTTACTAACACCTGACATTGTTAATCATCATTGTATCATCTAATATTTTAGCATTATATCATTTAGCACTTATTTTTCATTTTCCTTATTGTTTAGCTTATCAAATCATCTTAGGCCTATTTGAGTGGGCAAGATGTACGAAGTACATGCATTGTAACTTTGTGCCGATGCCGCAAAACCGCGTGCGCCGGTGTCTGTACCTATCATATTTTCTATATTAATAAATCAGTTCGCTTTCGACGATGAACTCGGGTGGTTTCATTTACGCCGCTCTATATCATTACTTTCCCCGGTTATCATTTCGAGTGTAAGGGCTTACAACCCCTACAATGTATGTCATCTGTATGTTATGAAACTGACCGTTTAGCGACGTCTCTGTTGCTGTTATCGGGCGGTCGCGCCGAGTGCCGTTTCTCAGGCGGAGCGCGCGCTCGGGGGGACTCCCCGTCTATGTAGCCTATCTGTATGTTATCTGTATGTTATCTGCATGTTATGTATGTTATCTGTATGTTATGTATGTTATCTGTATGTTATGTATGTCATCTGTATGTTATGAAACTGACCGTTTAGCGACGTCTCTGTTGCTGTTATCGGGCGGTCGCGCCGAGTGCCGTTTCTCAGGCGGAGCGCGCGCTCGGGGGGACTCCCCGTCTATGTAGCCTATCTGTATGTTATCTGTATATTCTCTGTATGTTATGTATGTTATCTGTATGTTATGTATGTTATCTGTATGTTATGTATGTTATCTGCATGTTATGTATGTTATCTGTATGTTATGTATGTTATCTGTATGTTATGTATGTTATCTGTATGTTATGTATGTCATCTGTATGTTATGAAACTGACCGTTTAGCGACGTCTCTGTTGCTGTTATCGGGCGGTCGCGCCGAATGCCGTTTCTCAGGCGGAGCGCGCGCTCGGGGGGACTCCCCGTCTATGTAGCCTATCTGTATGTTATCTGTATGTTATGTATGTTATCTGCATGTTATGTATTTTATCTGTATGTTATGTATGTTATCTGTATGTTATGTATGTCATCTGTATGTTATGAAACTGACCGTTTAGCGACGTCTCTGTTGCTGTTATCGGGCGGTCGCGCCGAGTGCCGTTTCTCAGGCGGAGCGCGCGCTCGGGGGGACTCCCCGTCTATGTAGCCTATCTGTATGTTATGTATGTTATCTGTATGTTATGTATGTTATCTGCATGTTATGTATGTTATGTATGTTATCTGTATGTTATGTATGTCATCTATATGTTATGAAACTGACCGTTTAGCGACGTCTCTGTTGCTGTTATCGGGCGGTCGCGCCGAGTGCCGTTTCTCAGGCGGAGCGCGCGCTCGGGGGGACTCCCCGTCTATGTAGCCTATCTGTATGTTATCTGTATGTTATGTATGTTATCTGCATGTTATGTATGTTATCTGTATGTTATGTATGTTATCTGTATGTTATGTATGTCATCTGTATGTTATGAAACTGACCGTTTAGCGACGTCTCTGTTGCTGTTATCGGGCGGTCGCGCCGAGTGCCGTTTCTCAGGCGGAGCGCGCGCTCGGGGGGACTCCCCGTCTATGTAGCCTATCTGTATGTTATCTGTATATTCTCTGTATGTTATGTATGTTATCTGTATGTTATGTATGTTATCTGTATGTTATGTATGTTATCTGCATGTTATGTATGTTATCTGTATGTTATGTATGTTATCTGTATGTTATGTATGTTATCTGTATGTTATGTATGTCATCTGTATGTTATGAAACTGACCGTTTAGCGACGTCTCTGTTGCTGTTATCGGGCGGTCGCGCCGAGTGCCGTTTCTCAGGCGGAGCGCGCGCTCGGGGGGACTCCCCGTCTATGTAGCCTATCTGTATGTTATGTATGTTATCTGTATGTTATGTATGTTATCTGCATGTTATGTATGTTATCTGTATGTTATCTGTATGTTATGTATGTCATCTGTATGTTATGAAACTGACCGTTTAGCGACGTCTCTGTTGCTGTTATCGGGCGGTCGCGCCGAGTGCCGTTTCTCAGGCGGAGCGCGCGCTCGGGGGGACTCCCCGTCTATGTAGCCTATCTGTATGTTATGTATGTTATCTGTATGTTATGTATGTTATCTGCATGTTATGTATGTTATCTGTATGTTATCTGTATGTTATGTATGTCATCTGTATGTTATGAAACTGACCGTTTAGCGACGTCTCTGTTGCTGTTATCGGGCGGTCGCGCCGAGTGCCGTTTCTCAGGCGGAGCGCGCGCTCGGGGGGACTCCCCGTCTATGTAGCCTATCTGTATGTTATGTATGTTATCTGTATGTTATGTATGTTATCTGCATGTTATGTATGTTATCTGTATGTTATCTGTATGTTATGTATGTCATCTGTATGTTATGAAACTGACCGTTTAGCGACGTCTCTGTTGCTGTTATCGGGCGGTCGCGCCGAGTGCCGTTTCTCAGGCGGAGCGCGCGCTCGGGGGGACTCCCCGTCTATGTAGCCTATTTGGGACAGCTGCTCTTCGAGCGCCAGACGTCGTCTGAAATAAATACATATACTTCGTTATAAAACAAACAGAACCATTTCATAATTAAATAAATACAGGCACAGGTACAGGTCCCGGAGTCTGTAGAGTGTAAAATGCAAAGTTAATAAAAACATTTCTTAAGTCTTCGTTTAAACTTTCGCGTACGTACTTGTCAGCCATCTCGTTGGCGGTTTGTATGTCGACGCGTAGATTCCTGCGCGGCGACGGCTCCGCGCTGCACAGCCCCGACTCTGGCGGAGTCGAGCACACGGAATCACCCTGCAATATATCGTGACGTCACATTACACAATAATAATAAAATGAAAATTATTTACTGTCATAAGATACAAATTATACAATTATGCAGTCACTATTACCCAAACTGGGTACAATAAAGCACTCGTATCTTGGGGCCTAGGCCAAGTACGAGTCGGACTCGCGCACGGAGGATTCCTTACTGTATGGGAGCCCCCCTTAAATATTTATTTTATTATTTATTATTGAAGTAAATATACAACTAAATATTCTGTGAAAATTTTAAACATCTACCTGTTACCATTATTAATATAGAGCGAAAAACGGCTGAAAAATCAGGATTGTTGTATTTTATTTTTTCTTATTTTAATTATTTTTTATTTTATTTTATAACATTTAAGATCTTTAAATTATAGACATTGTAATTATTTTTTATCAATTATTACATTATTACTTTTACAATTTGACATTCTATTTCATTTATACTGACTGACTGACGAAAATCTACCAAATTGGATAGATTTGGTAGGTTTTCGTCATTCATGCAACTGTCACCTTGCTGTGTTTACAATGTAATAATATGTAATGAAATGTGATTTAATTAATTGTGAATTAAATTGAAATGGATGATTTATTTATGTAAGTAGTTGATTTCTTGTAATACTGTTATTTCTTTATTTCAGGCAAAACTTATGAAACTTATTTCTTGTTAAGTTTTTACCATTGTGATTTTTGTGTAGATTTTTGTTGACTATTCAAAAGTGTGTCTCTGACACCGATTTATGGAATAAATGAACTATGACATGGTGGTATACCTGCGCGACGGCGTGCAGTATAGTGTCGTCCTCCTCGCTGAACATGTTGGTGTCCCGCTCTTGCGGCGACAGCCGGAGCCTCATGTCGGCCAACTCCGCCTGCCACGGCTCGAAGTATGAATCACACGACGATGACCTGGAATATACATAATCAATTATATATATTATGATCGATTGCGAGTGTAAACGCATAAGAAATATTTACAATACAGAAAAAAATGTATTCGTATTCTGGCAAATATCAAAACTCCCGACATTACCAAAAAGAACTTCCATAAACCATATTTTATAAAACTTGAAATTATGTCCCTGGTGTTTATCTATATATCCGAAATATGTTTTCGTCATTCATACAATTGGCACCTTGTTGTGTTTACTTGTATTTATCATTAATTATCTAATGTGATTATTGTGATTTAATTGATGAGAATTAAGTTTAAAGTAATGATTGATTGTTTAGCTGTAATTAATATTTATCGTAAGTATTTAGTTTCTTGTTAAGTTTTTACCATTATGTAGATTGTTGACTATTCAAAAGTGTGTCTCTGACACCCGAATATCGAATAAATGAACTATGTAAATTTGTCAAAAAGCACCCTGACTATTTTAACAAAGCGTCTGATAAATCGCTCAAAATTAGATCACAATACAGACAAACTCGTGGGAACAAAGACCAACTTAGCAATGCATAGTTCCAGCCCGCATTCTATGGCTATAAAATATTTAATAAACTGCCAAATAATCTAAAAGATATCGAAAAGGAAAACTGTTTTATAAAACAACTAAAAATTATTCTATTATCCAAATATTATTACACATTAGACGAATTTTTAACGATAATCTAGAAAACATAATAATAAATCGTTCCAATACAAATAAAAAAATTGCCATACCCTTATAGGGTCATATGTATAACTATACAAAACATGTTAATTAAGAACCGCATGTAAATTTCATATGTTGCAATAAATGATTTGAGTTTGAGTTTGATTTAGGGATGATTTATATTAGCCCTTCACAATCGGCTCAAATTAAGCGTGAAAGTGACAAAAAAATTGGCGCGTAAGCCATAACGATCTTGTAAGCCCAGTGATGTTCCCGATACGGCAATTGCTGTATTATACGGCTTTCAGGCTCCGAAAAAGGTAAATACTCACTCTCACGTATGCTGTATAACCAGATATGAATAAGACAGCTGTAAGGTAGTTTTTATTTGAGTAAAATTTAGCAATACTTCTATCACTAGTCATTCTTCTGAGGCTAAGACAATCTGTCTATGACGTCATGTCAACGTAGTCAGCGCGCTGCCTACTTGGTTCAAAACGAATCGAACAGATGGCGCGCATGGTAAAGTAACTATTGTTTATTCTGTGCCAAAATCGCCGAGAATGTTTGTGGGAAACAGGGCCTTCATGCGAGAATGAAGATTCTGTGAGACGTAATTTTAGGAATTTATTTAGCGAGTAAAATAGATTCAACTCAAAAAACTCACACTTCGCTTGAAGTCATTCATTCCAGATTGATTATGCTATTAATATATTGAACATGCCAATCTTGTTGTAAAACCCTTGTTTTTGTACTTTGCTCAATCTGGTCAGAGATTTGATAAATTCTTCATATATTTGACATTAACGTGGATGTTTGTAATTATTTTTAGTCAAGTTTGTGTTTCTCATCGTAAAGTTCTAATAGATTATTGTGAATATACGTATACTAAGCGCCATACAAGTCGGCGGATGGGAAATTAAGCGCAGAACACTGCGCATAACCCGAAATATAGGTATGCGCTCCCGCGGCGAGACCCGCGCCGGGACACACCCGCCCGCCAACCTCATGCCTCCCGCACGCTCCCTACGCCCGTGCACACATGCGTAATAATGAGCGAATCACGGCGAAGTGTCAGCTGCGGCTAACTTCTCATCCGCCGACTTGCGTGGCGCTCAGTATATATATGTAAGGTCCTCCGGTTTGGTTCGTCGGTCAAAAATGTAGCATTACTTGTATTAGTTGTCATTGTTCTGAAGTAGTATGTAAGCTACGTGGTCTGACCTGGTGTGGTGCTTGAGTGGTACAGCGGGTCGTACGGCGAGCGGCGCGATGGTGTCGCACTCCGACGTCAGAGATTCACACGACTTGACGGGACGCACTGTCGCACATAGCGCCACCTCCTGTACATTACATATGTAAGCTACGTGGTCTGACCTGGTGTGGTGCTTGAGTGGTACAGCGGGTCGTACGGCGAGCGGCGCGATGGTGTCGCACTCCGACGTCAGAGATTCACACGACTTGACGGGACGCACTGTCGCACATAGCGCCACCTCCTGTACATTACATATGTAAGCTACGTGGTCTGACCTGGTGTGGTGCTTGAGTGGTACAGCGGGTCGTACGGCGAGCGGCGCGATGGTGTCGCACTCCGACGTCAGAGATTCACACGACTTGACGGGACGCACTGTCGCACATAGCGCCACCTCCTGTACATTACATATGTAAGCTACGTGGTCTGACCTGGTGTGGTGCTTGAGTGGTACAGCGGGTCGTACGGCGAGCGGCGCGATGGTGTCGCACTCCGACGTCAGAGATTCACACGACTTGACGGGACGCACTGTCGCACATAGCGCCACCTCCTGTACATTACATATGTAAGCTACGTGGTCTGACCTGGTGTGGTGCTTGAGTGGTACAGCGGGTCGTACGGCGAGCGGCGCGATGGTGTCGCACTCCGACGTCAGAGATTCACACGACTTGACGGGACGCACTGTCGCACATAGCGCCACCTCCTGTACATTACATATGTAAGCTACGTGGTCTGACCTGGTGTGGTGCTTGAGTGGTACAGCGGGTCGTACGGCGAGCGGCGCGATGGTGTCGCACTCCGACGTCAGAGATTCACACGACTTGACGGGACGCACTGTCGCACATAGCGCCACCTCCTGTACATTACATATGTAAGCTACGTGGTCTGACCTGGTGTGGTGCTTGAGTGGTACAGCGGGTCGTACGGCGAGCGGCGCGATGGTGTCGCACTCCGACGTCAGAGATTCACACGACTTGACGGGACGCACTGTCGCACATAGCGCCACCTCCTGTACATTACATATGTAAGCTACGTGGTCTGACCTGGTGTGGTGCTTGAGTGGTACAGCGGGTCGTACGGCGAGCGGCGCGATGGTGTCGCACTCCGACGTCAGAGATTCACACGACTTGACGGGACGCACTGTCGCACATAGCGCCACCTCCTGTACATTACATATGTAAGCTACGTGGTCTGACCTGGTGTGGTGCTTGAGTGGTACAGCGGGTCGTACGGCGAGCGGCGCGATGGTGTCGCACTCCGACGTCAGAGATTCACACGACTTGACGGGACGCACTGTCGCACATAGCGCCACCTCCTGTACATTACATATGTAAGCTACGTGGTCTGACCTGGTGTGGTGCTTGAGTGGTACAGCGGGTCGTACGGCGAGCGGCGCGATGGTGTCGCACTCCGACGTCAGAGATTCACACGACTTGACGGGACGCACTGTCGCACATAGCGCCACCTCCTGTACATTACATATGTAAGCTACGTGGTCTGACCTGGTGTGGTGCTTGAGTGGTACAGCGGGTCGTACGGCGAGCGGCGCGATGGTGTCGCACTCCGACGTCAGAGATTCACACGACTTGACGGGACGCACTGTCGCACATAGCGCCACCTCCTGTACATTACATATGTAAGCTACGTGGTCTGACCTGGTGTGGTGCTTGAGTGGTACAGCGGGTCGTACGGCGAGCGGCGCGATGGTGTCGCACTCCGACGTCAGAGATTCACACGACTTGACGGGACGCACTGTCGCACATAGCGCCACCTCCTGTACATTACATATGTAAGCTACGTGGTCTGACCTGGTGTGGTGCTTGAGTGGTACAGCGGGTCGTACGGCGAGCGGCGCGATGGTGTCGCACTCCGACGTCAGAGATTCACACGACTTGACGGGACGCACTGTCGCACATAGCGCCACCTCCTGTACATTACATATGTAAGCTACGTGGTCTGACCTGGTGTGGTGCTTGAGTGGTACAGCGGGTCGTACGGCGAGCGGCGCGATGGTGTCGCACTCCGACGTCAGAGATTCACACGACTTGACGGGACGCACTGTCGCACATAGCGCCACCTCCTGTACATTACATATGTAAGCTACGTGGTCTGACCTGGTGTGGTGCTTGAGTGGTACAGCGGGTCGTACGGCGAGCGGCGCGATGGTGTCGCACTCCGACGTCAGAGATTCACACGACTTGACGGGACGCACTGTCGCACATAGCGCCACCTCCTGTACATTACATATGTAAGCTACGTGGTCTGACCTGGTGTGGTGCTTGAGTGGTACAGCGGGTCGTACGGCGAGCGGCGCGATGGTGTCGCACTCCGACGTCAGAGATTCACACGACTTGACGGGACGCACTGTCGCACATAGCGCCACCTCCTGTACATTACATATGTAAGCTACGTGGTCTGACCTGGTGTGGTGCTTGAGTGGTACAGCGGGTCGTACGGCGAGCGGCGCGATGGTGTCGCACTCCGACGTCAGAGATTCACACGACTTGACGGGACGCACTGTCGCACATAGCGCCACCTCCTGTACATTACATATGTAAGCTACGTGGTCTGACCTGGTGTGGTGCTTGAGTGGTACAGCGGGTCGTACGGCGAGCGGCGCGATGGTGTCGCACTCCGACGTCAGAGATTCACACGACTTGACGGGACGCACTGTCGCACATAGCGCCACCTCCTGTACATTACATATGTAAGCTACGTGGTCTGACCTGGTGTGGTGCTTGAGTGGTACAGCGGGTCGTACGGCGAGCGGCGCGATGGTGTCGCACTCCGACGTCAGAGATTCACACGACTTGACGGGACGCACTGTCGCACATAGCGCCACCTCCTGTACATTACATATGTAAGCTACGTGGTCTGACCTGGTGTGGTGCTTGAGTGGTACAGCGGGTCGTACGGCGAGCGGCGCGATGGTGTCGCACTCCGACGTCAGAGATTCACACGACTTGACGGGACGCACTGTCGCACATAGCGCCACCTCCTGTACATTACATATGTAAGCTACGTGGTCTGACCTGGTGTGGTGCTTGAGTGGTACAGCGGGTCGTACGGCGAGCGGCGCGATGGTGTCGCACTCCGACGTCAGAGATTCACACGACTTGACGGGACGCACTGTCGCACATAGCGCCACCTCCTGTACATTACATATGTAAGCTACGTGGTCTGACCTGGTGTGGTGCTTGAGTGGTACAGCGGGTCGTACGGCGAGCGGCGCGATGGTGTCGCACTCCGACGTCAGAGATTCACACGACTTGACGGGACGCACTGTCGCACATAGCGCCACCTCCTGTACATTACATATGTAAGCTACGTGGTCTGACCTGGTGTGGTGCTTGAGTGGTACAGCGGGTCGTACGGCGAGCGGCGCGATGGTGTCGCACTCCGACGTCAGAGATTCACACGACTTGACGGGACGCACTGTCGCACATAGCGCCACCTCCTGTACATTACATATGTAAGCTACGTGGTCTGACCTGGTGTGGTGCTTGAGTGGTACAGCGGGTCGTACGGCGAGCGGCGCGATGGTGTCGCACTCCGACGTCAGAGATTCACACGACTTGACGGGACGCACTGTCGCACATAGCGCCACCTCCTGTACATTACATATGTAAGCTACGTGGTCTGACCTGGTGTGGTGCTTGAGTGGTACAGCGGGTCGTACGGCGAGCGGCGCGATGGTGTCGCACTCCGACGTCAGAGATTCACACGACTTGACGGGACGCACTGTCGCACATAGCGCCACCTCCTGTACATTACATATGTAAGCTACGTGGTCTGACCTGGTGTGGTGCTTGAGTGGTACAGCGGGTCGTACGGCGAGCGGCGCGATGGTGTCGCACTCCGACGTCAGAGATTCACACGACTTGACGGGACGCACTGTCGCACATAGCGCCACCTCCTGTACATTACATATGTAAGCTACGTGGTCTGACCTGGTGTGGTGCTTGAGTGGTACAGCGGGTCGTACGGCGAGCGGCGCGATGGTGTCGCACTCCGACGTCAGAGATTCACACGACTTGACGGGACGCACTGTCGCACATAGCGCCACCTCCTGTACATTACATATGTAAGCTACGTGGTCTGACCTGGTGTGGTGCTTGAGTGGTACAGCGGGTCGTACGGCGAGCGGCGCGATGGTGTCGCACTCCGACGTCAGAGATTCACACGACTTGACGGGACGCACTGTCGCACATAGCGCCACCTCCTGTACATTACATATGTAAGCTACGTGGTCTGACCTGGTGTGGTGCTTGAGTGGTACAGCGGGTCGTACGGCGAGCGGCGCGATGGTGTCGCACTCCGACGTCAGAGATTCACACGACTTGACGGGACGCACTGTCGCACATAGCGCCACCTCCTGTACATTACATATGTAAGCTACGTGGTCTGACCTGGTGTGGTGCTTGAGTGGTACAGCGGGTCGTACGGCGAGCGGCGCGATGGTGTCGCACTCCGACGTCAGAGATTCACACGACTTGACGGGACGCACTGTCGCACATAGCGCCACCTCCTGTACATTACATATGTAAGCTACGTGGTCTGACCTGGTGTGGTGCTTGAGTGGTACAGCGGGTCGTACGGCGAGCGGCGCGATGGTGTCGCACTCCGACGTCAGAGATTCACACGACTTGACGGGACGCACTGTCGCACATAGCGCCACCTCCTGTACATTACATATGTAAGCTACGTGGTCTGACCTGGTGTGGTGCTTGAGTGGTACAGCGGGTCGTACGGCGAGCGGCGCGATGGTGTCGCACTCCGACGTCAGAGATTCACACGACTTGACGGGACGCACTGTCGCACATAGCGCCACCTCCTGTACATTACATATGTAAGCTACGTGGTCTGACCTGGTGTGGTGCTTGAGTGGTACAGCGGGTCGTACGGCGAGCGGCGCGATGGTGTCGCACTCCGACGTCAGAGATTCACACGACTTGACGGGACGCACTGTCGCACATAGCGCCACCTCCTGTACATTACATATGTAAGCTACGTGGTCTGACCTGGTGTGGTGCTTGAGTGGTACAGCGGGTCGTACGGCGAGCGGCGCGATGGTGTCGCACTCCGACGTCAGAGATTCACACGACTTGACGGGACGCACTGTCGCACATAGCGCCACCTCCTGTACATTACATATGTAAGCTACGTGGTCTGACCTGGTGTGGTGCTTGAGTGGTACAGCGGGTCGTACGGCGAGCGGCGCGATGGTGTCGCACTCCGACGTCAGAGATTCACACGACTTGACGGGACGCACTGTCGCACATAGCGCCACCTCCTGTACATTACATATGTAAGCTACGTGGTCTGACCTGGTGTGGTGCTTGAGTGGTACAGCGGGTCGTACGGCGAGCGGCGCGATGGTGTCGCACTCCGACGTCAGAGATTCACACGACTTGACGGGACGCACTGTCGCACATAGCGCCACCTCCTGTACATTACATATGTAAGCTACGTGGTCTGACCTGGTGTGGTGCTTGAGTGGTACAGCGGGTCGTACGGCGAGCGGCGCGATGGTGTCGCACTCCGACGTCAGAGATTCACACGACTTGACGGGACGCACTGTCGCACATAGCGCCACCTCCTGTACATTACATATGTAAGCTACGTGGTCTGACCTGGTGTGGTGCTTGAGTGGTACAGCGGGTCGTACGGCGAGCGGCGCGATGGTGTCGCACTCCGACGTCAGAGATTCACACGACTTGACGGGACGCACTGTCGCACATAGCGCCACCTCCTGTACATTACATATGTAAGCTACGTGGTCTGACCTGGTGTGGTGCTTGAGTGGTACAGCGGGTCGTACGGCGAGCGGCGCGATGGTGTCGCACTCCGACGTCAGAGATTCACACGACTTGACGGGACGCACTGTCGCACATAGCGCCACCTCCTGTACATTACATATGTAAGCTACGTGGTCTGACCTGGTGTGGTGCTTGAGTGGTACAGCGGGTCGTACGGCGAGCGGCGCGATGGTGTCGCACTCCGACGTCAGAGATTCACACGACTTGACGGGACGCACTGTCGCACATAGCGCCACCTCCTGTACATTACATATGTAAGCTACGTGGTCTGACCTGGTGTGGTGCTTGAGTGGTACAGCGGGTCGTACGGCGAGCGGCGCGATGGTGTCGCACTCCGACGTCAGAGATTCACACGACTTGACGGGACGCACTGTCGCACATAGCGCCACCTCCTGTACATTACATATGTAAGCTACGTGGTCTGACCTGGTGTGGTGCTTGAGTGGTACAGCGGGTCGTACGGCGAGCGGCGCGATGGTGTCGCACTCCGACGTCAGAGATTCACACGACTTGACGGGACGCACTGTCGCACATAGCGCCACCTCCTGTACATTACATATGTAAGCTACGTGGTCTGACCTGGTGTGGTGCTTGAGTGGTACAGCGGGTCGTACGGCGAGCGGCGCGATGGTGTCGCACTCCGACGTCAGAGATTCACACGACTTGACGGGACGCACTGTCGCACATAGCGCCACCTCCTGTACATTACATATGTAAGCTACGTGGTCTGACCTGGTGTGGTGCTTGAGTGGTACAGCGGGTCGTACGGCGAGCGGCGCGATGGTGTCGCACTCCGACGTCAGAGATTCACACGACTTGACGGGACGCACTGTCGCACATAGCGCCACCTCCTGTACATTACATATGTAAGCTACGTGGTCTGACCTGGTGTGGTGCTTGAGTGGTACAGCGGGTCGTACGGCGAGCGGCGCGATGGTGTCGCACTCCGACGTCAGAGATTCACACGACTTGACGGGACGCACTGTCGCACATAGCGCCACCTCCTGTACATTACATATGTAAGCTACGTGGTCTGACCTGGTGTGGTGCTTGAGTGGTACAGCGGGTCGTACGGCGAGCGGCGCGATGGTGTCGCACTCCGACGTCAGAGATTCACACGACTTGACGGGACGCACTGTCGCACATAGCGCCACCTCCTGTACATTACATATGTAAGCTACGTGGTCTGACCTGGTGTGGTGCTTGAGTGGTACAGCGGGTCGTACGGCGAGCGGCGCGATGGTGTCGCACTCCGACGTCAGAGATTCACACGACTTGACGGGACGCACTGTCGCACATAGCGCCACCTCCTGTACATTACATATGTAAGCTACGTGGTCTGACCTGGTGTGGTGCTTGAGTGGTACAGCGGGTCGTACGGCGAGCGGCGCGATGGTGTCGCACTCCGACGTCAGAGATTCACACGACTTGACGGGACGCACTGTCGCACATAGCGCCACCTCCTGTACATTACATATGTAAGCTACGTGGTCTGACCTGGTGTGGTGCTTGAGTGGTACAGCGGGTCGTACGGCGAGCGGCGCGATGGTGTCGCACTCCGACGTCAGAGATTCACACGACTTGACGGGACGCACTGTCGCACATAGCGCCACCTCCTGTACATTACATATGTAAGCTACGTGGTCTGACCTGGTGTGGTGCTTGAGTGGTACAGCGGGTCGTACGGCGAGCGGCGCGATGGTGTCGCACTCCGACGTCAGAGATTCACACGACTTGACGGGACGCACTGTCGCACATAGCGCCACCTCCTGTACATTACATATGTAAGCTACGTGGTCTGACCTGGTGTGGTGCTTGAGTGGTACAGCGGGTCGTACGGCGAGCGGCGCGATGGTGTCGCACTCCGACGTCAGAGATTCACACGACTTGACGGGACGCACTGTCGCACATAGCGCCACCTCCTGTACATTACATATGTAAGCTACGTGGTCTGACCTGGTGTGGTGCTTGAGTGGTACAGCGGGTCGTACGGCGAGCGGCGCGATGGTGTCGCACTCCGACGTCAGAGATTCACACGACTTGACGGGACGCACTGTCGCACATAGCGCCACCTCCTGTACATTACATATGTAAGCTACGTGGTCTGACCTGGTGTGGTGCTTGAGTGGTACAGCGGGTCGTACGGCGAGCGGCGCGATGGTGTCGCACTCCGACGTCAGAGATTCACACGACTTGACGGGACGCACTGTCGCACATAGCGCCACCTCCTGTACATTACATATGTAAGCTACGTGGTCTGACCTGGTGTGGTGCTTGAGTGGTACAGCGGGTCGTACGGCGAGCGGCGCGATGGTGTCGCACTCCGACGTCAGAGATTCACACGACTTGACGGGACGCACTGTCGCACATAGCGCCACCTCCTGTACATTACATATGTAAGCTACGTGGTCTGACCTGGTGTGGTGCTTGAGTGGTACAGCGGGTCGTACGGCGAGCGGCGCGATGGTGTCGCACTCCGACGTCAGAGATTCACACGACTTGACGGGACGCACTGTCGCACATAGCGCCACCTCCTGTACATTACATATGTAAGCTACGTGGTCTGACCTGGTGTGGTGCTTGAGTGGTACAGCGGGTCGTACGGCGAGCGGCGCGATGGTGTCGCACTCCGACGTCAGAGATTCACACGACTTGACGGGACGCACTGTCGCACATAGCGCCACCTCCTGTACATTACATATGTAAGCTACGTGGTCTGACCTGGTGTGGTGCTTGAGTGGTACAGCGGGTCGTACGGCGAGCGGCGCGATGGTGTCGCACTCCGACGTCAGAGATTCACACGACTTGACGGGACGCACTGTCGCACATATCGCCACCTCCTGTACATTACACATGATAAATCAAAACTAAACATCGAAATTGTGTTTCATTACATAGAAATTATGAAACGTACAGGCCGAATTCAAATTTCTTAGCGGCTGCACATTTTTGCTGTCCGCAGGACTATCGCATGTTCGATAGAAAATAATCGGCCAAGTACGAGTTGGACTCGTGCACGGAGGGTTCCGTACTGTTTAACTGTGCCCCTCCAAACAGTCTACTCAAGAGCCGTAACAGCTTCCTTAATACGAGTAAAACTGCCGCATCAACCGTTTGCCTGATTGAAACCCGTTTAAACTGTGGGAATCACGTGAACACCACCTCATGCCCGGGCAGCACGGCAAGGGGAGAAAACCATTTTATCCACTTGAAATGTCAGCTGTCATTGTCAATCCATACTTTATTTCCTCTTCGAGAGGATATAATGGTGGAAAAGACTACTATTCCCTTTGCTATGCTTCCCGTGCTGAGTTCCCGAGGCCAGCAGCGACCTCCCGCGGCCGCGTGAAGTCAATAAACCCACTCCGGAGCCGCGCGGGCCGCTGCAGGATAACCCTCGCCAACTGGGGATTCTCCGATACTGACAGGGTACAGTGCGATTACGGAGCCCCTGAGCAGAGCACGGATCACCTGCTTACGTGGCCACAGTGTCCGAGCCCCGGCACGATGGAACATCTACACCAGGCTACACCCTGCGGGCTCGCAGTGCCCAAATATTGGGAGAAAATAATATAATTTTGACGTGACAACGTCTTATAAATTGGTTTGCCGGGTGACACTTCAAGAAACTGCGTTACGCTCCGCTCACGTTATGCGCTCTCATTCGTCTCAAAGTCGTTGTCACGTAAAACTTTCGCCCGTATACCGACTTTACAGGCAACCAATTTTTATTTTGAACCATTGACACGACAAAGAAGAAGCGGCTGAAAAGTTGGCTACAAACTGTACGATTCTGTCTATAACACCCGACTCACAATCGTGGAGTTTAACCAATATCCCAAATATATTAATTCTCAAGCAACGGGCACGGGATGCGTGACTATGTCTGGCAGTGCGTGCTCGGTGTTGTTTGTTTAAATATTTACCCGACTGCCAAGGAAAGGTGTTGTTTTTTGCGCGTATCTTGTATGTATGTTTGTAAACTTCCCCCACGTATCTTGAATAAAATCCTGATTGGATATCGAAAGTTAATTAATCGTTAGATTAGTCTCGAAAATCCAAATTTAAAACAAAATGGCGGATTCTTGACGCCAAAATGCGAGTTATTCAATTAAAAAAAAAACTATCGATTAGGGTGTCAAAATGACATAAATTACAAATTACAAAAATAAATATACATTACTAGCTGACTCGGCGAACTTCGTTTCTCGCGATATTTTTATAAATTATAGGCTATATGTTATTCTGCTGTATGAGCATTACTATTGCAAAGTTTCATCTCAATCCGTTCAGTGGTTTTTGGATGAAAGAAGAACAAATATCCATACATACAAACTTTCGTGTTTATAATATCAGTGGGATTATATGTCACTAGCTGCCCCGCGGTGTTAGCTACCTTCATACCGAATGTCATCCAAATCGGTTCAGCCGTTTGTGCGTGAAAGAGCAACAAACATCCATCCATCCAGCCTTACAAACTTTCGCGTTTATAATATTAGTAGGATGTATTTAATGTAATCAGAAGTATTGTAATTACAACCATTTTATTCTTTTCAGTTATAAATTGTCAACATGGCTTAAGCCTCCATTGATTATTTAGTTCTGTTGTTTTTTTAACAATTTATTTTACCTCGGCAGCAACGGGCACGGGCGGCGTGATGGTGGCCGTATGTCTGACAGTTCTGGCTCGGTGTTGTTTGTTCCTGGTGAAGAGGCCGCGCCAACCGGACGGCGACCGCTTTAGACCACGTTTGCCGCCTGCAAAACCATATTATAATTATTTATCACTAGCGACCCGCCCCGGCTTCGCACAGGTGTATTATACATATAAAACCTTCCTCTTGAATCACTCTATCTAATAAAAAAACCGCATTAAAATCCGTTCCGTAGTTTTAAAGATATAAGCATATATAGGGACAGACAGCGGAAAACGACTTTGTTTTATACTATGTAGTGATTCAATAGACTTGATGACCGGCATCATCATCATCATCATGGGAAGCCATGGTGGTGACACCCGCCTTACAATCGTGAGGTCGTGGGTTCAAACCCCGGTCCCGTACCAATGAGTTCTTTGGAACTTATGTACGGAATTTCACACCACTGGCTTTTCGGTGAAGGAAAACATCGTGAGGCAACCTGCATACGTCCGAAGAAAAAATTCGATGGCGTATGTGAATCCACCAACCCGCACTGGGCCAGCGTGGTGGATATGGCCCGATCACCCCTCGTGAGTAGGCCTAAGTCCTGCAGTGGACTATAGTATCTTGATAACGATAACAACCGTCAGATACAGGCCGCGCCACACAAGTTGACGGATGTGAAGTTAGCTACAAGCTGCGCAATATCCAATCCCGACTGAAGCTCACATAAAGCCGCGCGTTGATTCGCTACTGCGCAGCTTCTAGCTAACTTCACATCCGCCAACTTGTGTGGCGCGGCTTTTACCTAGATTAAATTCAAAATATTAGACACGTAGTTTTTCTTTTGTCAATTAAACAAAAATTGACGAAGATGTAGCCCGTCAAAGTTCCGCGTGACGTCACAAGTGCCATACAAATGTATAGACTTCTGTGAGAGAGGTGACGTCACGACCCCCACTCCCAAACTTTGACAAGGTTTATCTTTGTCGTTTGTTGTTTGATTGACAAAAGAAAAATTACGTGTTTAATATTTTTTAGATAGTAATAAACCGGGGGGAAAATATCATAGGTGGGCGACAATCATGTGGGCGACTATCAAGTGTGACTATTTGTCAGGTTTGAGCAGCGTTTTATGAGCTGCAGTAATAATATTGTTACATACGGTTTCTTGCCTTTTCGAGGAGAATTACTTGGCTGATTTGTATGACGTCTCATTTTGTAGAATTATTGTTTATTATAATGACAAAAAAGTGTGGATCATTTATAATTTGTCTAATCTTTCATTATACCAAACAACTATTAGACGAATAAAGTTTCGTCGAATATCGTCACATTAAAATTAGGCGTGAAACAATAAATAGGTTAAGTTAGAACATGACAAATAACACACGAGCCGAGCGAACGAAGCAAGCGTGCCGCGGCAGCGGCCGGCTAGATGCCAGAATCGCTTTAGATTAGGTGTGAAACAAAAAGTAATCATTATTATTATCAGCATTAGGACCGATTGGAAGCGGCTTGCATCCAACGTGACCCTGTGTCACGAGTCACAATGAAACAAGTGGAACACTTAGTGTCTCAAATATTTAGTGTTTAGTCGCTGATTTAGACATTTGTTTTCGCTCGCTTTTTGTCGCCCATTCAGTATTTCCGTACGCTTTTAATTCGAATCGAATCAATTTTCGCTCGATTAAATAGTATAGGTATGTTACCCATATTTTTTGATAATCTAACTTACGGAGTAATTATAATAATGATTTTTAACCCAGTGAATAGGCCTGATTACAGAGGCGCCATCGTAATTATATTAGCTAAATAGCGTAGTTGTTTCTTTTTCACTTTACGCATTCGATAGAGGAACGCTTTTTATGTTGCTATTAAATTTACGCTGGCGCCTCTGAAATCAGGCTTAATTTGGCTATAATACAGACCTGAGAGTGGTAGATCCAACACGGTGTGGTACTGAGGTAGATTGTTGGGCCCGCTGCCGACCTGGGAACAAAACGATTCTCATTATTTCTAAACTCCCAATTTAAATTAATTAAAAAGATAGAAGACGGCTCTCGAAAAGTGATGCGCTATTGGAATACAAGCCATTATCTGTCGCGTGATTGGCTGCCTCTCATCTCTATATATTTATATAACTCTCACCTCGATATATTTACTAGATAGGTACCAGGACATCAGCATATGAAGGAGCGTATCTCTACGCGTTTACAATTGGCTGACATCGTGACACGTGATTGGCTAGTGCTATCGTCATGCCGCGGCCACATATTGGAGATATTTGCACCAACGTAACGTTTTACGCCCAATGCACCAATGTATGTATCGGTACTTTGACACAATGTAGACATTGTGTCCAATCACTGTCCAATGCCCAATACTAACGCGCTCGGTGTCGGTTTTTGATACACGTTCAAAGGAGAGGGGAATGAAAGGGGAGTGCTGAGGCATCTTGGACGCAACGCCGCGCTCGCGCCACACATTAGTCTCTGTCATTCGTCTTGAGATGCGGGTCCTGTTCGTATGTGTTTGCTCGTACCTACTCTGGTTTTTGTTATAATTTTATGTTTTTATTTTCGCAATGGCAACGGCTTCGACTGAATGGTCTAATGCAGAAGTTTTGAAGTTTATCGAGTTATACCAAGGAGAACCAGCGTTGTGGAACTCCACTAAAAAGTTGCACAAAAACAGAAACGCTTTGGCGGATGCATGGGAGTGCATGCTAGTGCAAATAAATTATCGTCCATCATCTTCGCTAGCTGCAGCTGGACTGGCCCAATGAGCTAGCTGTTTCCATTGTTTGGTTACAAAGTTGACATTGAAGCCAATGTATAGTGCAGTAGTTTGATCATTTCAAATTATAGCCAATATTGGACGCAAAGTTGAATCCAATGTGTGGCCGCGGCTTTACCTCTATATATTTATATTCTCACCTCGATAAATTTACTAGGTAGGTACCAGGATATCAGCATATGAAGGAGGTTATCTTTACGCGTGATTGGCTGACATCAAAACCACCCAGAAGGAAACCATACTAAATTACTAATATCATCTATTTATGTTACTCTTACCTCGATGTATTTACAAGGTAGGTACCAGGATAACAGCATACGAAGGAGGTTATTCTACGTGTGACTGGCTGACATGTAAACGCTCGGCGCGTGATTGGCTGGTGCTATCGTCTCACCTCTATATATTTGGGCGCGTGCGTGTGGGGCCGCAGTTGCACGCCGGCGGCGGCCGCGATAGCGCCGGACGCGGGAGGCGCCACTGGCACGGAGCTCGCTGTCAACACGCCGCCGCGACGACGCGCCTCTTCCAAACTGCACAAACATATAAACATTTTGTTATAAGTAGAAACTGCACAAACATTTAGTACATTATGATATAAGTGCGGTAAGTTGAAAATTACAGCCGAGGCGATATTGCTAGCACGAGCCGTAGGCGAGGGCTGTAAGGAAGCAGAGGCTAAAATTTTCAAAGCGCACGTATGTCATACGACGTTTTATAACATATTTGCGAGGAAATTAATAAAACTCTGACTTTGAGTGAAAGTCATGCATCAGTCGAAGCATCGTGCGTTATACATTACATTACCGCAGAAGTGCCGTAATGTCTCTCACTCTCTTGGAGAAACGAGACCACAGAGTTCTGCAGTCGGTGGCGGCGTGCGTTTTACATTACAATAAAGCACAAGTGCGTAATAAAATACATTACGATATTGAAATTGGTGTAACTACAGCCACTTTAGGAGCAAATATGTTATAAAAACATTTTATTATTTTCTGAGCGCCACACAAATCGACGGATGAGAAGTTCCGTACTGTATGGGAGTTCCCCTCAAATATTTATTTTATTTTAATTTAATTATTTATTACTAAAGTAAGCATGCAGTTAAATATTCTGTGAATATTTTAAGCATCTACCTGTTACCATTATTGATATCAGCGAAAAACAGCTAAAAATGTAGATTTGTTGTATGGGAGTCCTTATATATTATTTTTATTCTATTTTTAGTAATTGTTGTTACAACGGCAACAGAAATACATCATCTGTGAAAATTTCAGTTTTCTAGCTATAACGGTTCATGAGATACAGCCTGGAGACCCGGACAGACGGACAGCAGAGTCTTAGTAATAGGGTCCCGTTTTTACCCTTTGGGTACGGAACCCTAAAAATTACCTGAGTAGTTTAGTGGGGGGGTTGACGGGCAGGCTCTTAGGGCGCCGGCCGGACTCCGAGCCGCGCAACTCTACTTGAGATTCACTCGTCACCTGAAATACATATAACAAGTATTTTATTTAAAAAAAACTTTTTTTTATTTTAGCTTTTACTAAACAAGAACTCGCCAAGACGAATCAAACGAGCCGAAACTCGATGTGGTTGCGTCGTTTCATTACAGAGTTCCTATGTGTGACCACCTTCCAGCTCCATCATCAGACCCTGGTTACCATTGAAAGACAAACTACTCGCCAAGACCATTCAAATGAACCCAAACTCGATGAGGTTGTGTCGTTTCATTGCTAAGTTCCTTTGGCCACCTTCCAGCTCCATCATCAGATCAGCACCATGTCATCATAATATTGCATTGTCACGTGACTTACACATGTATGCACAATTTCAGCTCAATCGGTAACCGGGAAGTGGATTTAATTTAACTTGCAAGATTTGATTACAGACAGACAGACAGACAGGGACAGGTGAAACTAAATAATAAAAGTTTATAAAATACAATACATTTTACGCATAAACAAAACATTTTCAAACAAAAAATATTTTCTGTTAATCTGTAGAAAAATTAAAAAATCAAGCATATTAAGCAACGCACAAAAAAATCGGCCAAGTGCGAGTCGGACTCGCGCACGAAGGGTTCCACACCGTGTTGAAGCCACCCTTACCACCATTTTTCTTGCCGTTATTAATAGCGAGCGAAAAACTTCTAAAAAATCACGTTTGTTGTATGTGAGCCCCCGTTAAATCGTTATTATATTCTGTTTTTACTATTTATTGTTATAGCGGCAACCGAAATACATCATCTATGAAAATTTCAGCTGTCTGTTTATTTTGATAGGCTACTTAATAGGTTTGGTTAAAAAAAACTTTTTAACTATTTATAATTTGGTGCCGAAAATCCGCCATTTTGTTTAATGTATTTAAATCGTAAATATTCAATGAAACCAGGAGCGCGGCAGAATCAAGCAAGACTGATGTATTTAGCAAATAGATAATGGGTAGGTACATTCAATATATATGATGATCCAATGATTTTTATGTAGTAGTAGTGTAGTTTTGTTGTAGTATTTATTACAGGGTTATTTCTAATCAATTAGCATTCTTTTAGGGGCTTATTCTATACATCAAAACTAACAACTTTTGATCAGCGACTTTTGTCAAAACACAAAATAAAAAAAAATTCCATAGAAAAATATCGTTCACCCGCGACAAAATGTATGGAACAGCTGATTTTTTTTTTGAATTCTTACAAAAGTCGTAGAATAAAGTTGTTAGTTTTGATGTACAGAATAAGGCCCTAAAAAGATGCTAATTGATTAGAAATAACCCTGTATACGAGTATACATTTATATCTACCCCACACTAAATCCATCACATAAATATCTATCCTATAAGGAAATTTGAGCTTTTGGGACAAATCTGACAATACCTCTATTGTCGAAATCCATTCAGCATATTAGAAGATACGCGGGAATTGACAAATTTAAAAAAAACATACAAGATACGCGCGAAAAACAGTACCCTTCCTTGACAGTCGGTTAAATCAATGAACGCCGGCCGCACGCACGAATGTGTCACGTTCCGTCTGAGCCGCGCGTGCAAGCGAGAGCGTGAAACAAGCGATAGAGAGGCACGATCGGCCTGAGCGGTCGGCTTGTTTCAGTTGTTGATTCGACAATGTTTTCTTATGACGTTATCACGTAAACGTACGTTAATCGACTTTACAGACAAACAATTTTTTTGTCATCTAAATAGACTGTACTGTCCCCAGAAGACGACACCATATCTTAGGACCGACAAACAAATTATGATGAAACTAGCGACCCGCCCCGGCTTCGCACAGGTGTATATACATTTAAACCTTCCTCTTGAATCACTCTATCTAATAAATAATCGGCCAAGTACGAGTCGGACTCGCGCACGAGGGTTCCGTACTGTATGGGAGCCCCCCTTAAATACTTATTTTATTTTGATTTTATTATTTATTATTGAAGGGAATATAAAACTAAATATGCTGTGAAAATTTCAAGTATCTACCTGGTACCATTCTTAATATAGAGCGAAAAACGTCTAAAAATTCAGGTTTGTTGATTAGCTGTAATGGTTTGTTAATTAGACGTATGGGAGCCCCCGCTTAAATATTTATTTTATTTTGTTTTTAGTATTTGTTATAGCGGCAACCGAAATACATCATCTCTTAAATATTTATTTTATTTTGTTTTTAGTATTTGTTATAGCGGCAACCGAAATACATCATCTCTTAAATATTTATTTTATTTTGTTTTTAGTATTTGTTATAGCGGCAACCGAAATACATCATCTCTTAAATATTTATTTTATTTTGTTTTTAGTATTTGTTATAGCGGCAACCGAAATACATCATCTCTTAAATATTTATTTTATTTTGTTTTTAGTATTTGTTATAGCGGCAACCGAAATACATCATCTCTTAAATATTTATTTTATTTTGTTTTTAGTATTTGTTATAGCGGCAACCGAAATACATCATCTCTTAAATATTTATTTTATTTTGTTTTTAGTATTTGTTATAGCGGCAACCGAAATACATCATCTCTTAAATATTTATTTTATTTTGTTTTTAGTATTTGTTATAGCGGCAACCGAAATACATCATCTCTTAAATATTTATTTTATTTTGTTTTTAGTATTTGTTATAGCGGCAACCGAAATACATCATCTCTTAAATATTTATTTTATTTTGTTTTTAGTATTTGTTATAGCGGCAACCGAAATACATCATCTCTTAAATATTTATTTTATTTTGTTTTTAGTATTTGTTATAGCGGCAACCGAAATACATCATCTCTTAAATATTTATTTTATTTTGTTTTTAGTATTTGTTATAGCGGCAACCGAAATACATCATCTCTTAAATATTTATTTTATTTTGTTTTTAGTATTTGTTATAGCGGCAACCGAAATACATCATCTCTTAAATATTTATTTTATTTTGTTTTTAGTATTTGTTATAGCGGCAACCGAAATACATCATCTCTTAAATATTTATTTTATTTTGTTTTTAGTATTTGTTATAGCGGCAACCGAAATACATCATCTCTTAAATATTTATTTTATTTTGTTTTTAGTATTTGTTATAGCGGCAACCGAAATACATCATCTCTTAAATATTTATTTTATTTTGTTTTTAGTATTTGTTATAGCGGCAACCGAAATACATCATCTCTTAAATATTTATTTTATTTTGTTTTTAGTATTTGTTATAGCGGCAACCGAAATACATCATCTCTTAAATATTTATTTTATTTTGTTTTTAGTATTTGTTATAGCGGCAACCGAAATACATCATCTCTTAAATATTTATTTTATTTTGTTTTTAGTATTTGTTATAGCGGCAACCGAAATACATCATCTCTTAAATATTTATTTTATTTTGTTTTTAGTATTTGTTATAGCGGCAACCGAAATACATCATCTCTTAAATATTTATTTTATTTTGTTTTTAGTATTTGTTATAGCGGCAACCGAAATACATCATCTCTTAAATATTTATTTTATTTTGTTTTTAGTATTTGTTATAGCGGCAACCGAAATACATCATCTCTTAAATATTTATTTTATTTTGTTTTTAGTATTTGTTATAGCGGCAACCGAAATACATCATCTCTTAAATATTTATTTTATTTTGTTTTTAGTATTTGTTATAGCGGCAACCGAAATACATCATCTCTTAAATATTTATTTTATTTTGTTTTTAGTATTTGTTATAGCGGCAACCGAAATACATCATCTCTTAAATATTTATTTTATTTTGTTTTTAGTATTTGTTATAGCGGCAACCGAAATACATCATCTCTTAAATATTTATTTTATTTTGTTTTTAGTATTTGTTATAGCGGCAACCGAAATACATCATCTCTTAAATATTTATTTTATTTTGTTTTTAGTATTTGTTATAGCGGCAACCGAAATACATCATCTCTTAAATATTTATTTTATTTTGTTTTTAGTATTTGTTATAGCGGCAACCGAAATACATCATCTCTTAAATATTTATTTTATTTTGTTTTTAGTATTTGTTATAGCGGCAACCGAAATACATCATCTCTTAAATATTTATTTTATTTTGTTTTTAGTATTTGTTATAGCGGCAACCGAAATACATCATCTCTTAAATATTTATTTTATTTTGTTTTTAGTATTTGTTATAGCGGCAACCGAAATACATCATCTCTTAAATATTTATTTTATTTTGTTTTTAGTATTTGTTATAGCGGCAACCGAAATACATCATCTCTTAAATATTTATTTTATTTTGTTTTTAGTATTTGTTATAGCGGCAACCGAAATACATCATCTCTTAAATATTTATTTTATTTTGTTTTTAGTATTTGTTATAGCGGCAACCGAAATACATCATCTCTTAAATATTTATTTTATTTTGTTTTTAGTATTTGTTATAGCGGCAACCGAAATACATCATCTCTTAAATATTTATTTTATTTTGTTTTTAGTATTTGTTATAGCGGCAACCGAAATACATCATCTCTTAAATATTTATTTTATTTTGTTTTTAGTATTTGTTATAGCGGCAACCGAAATACATCATCTCTTAAATATTTATTTTATTTTGTTTTTAGTATTTGTTATAGCGGCAACCGAAATACATCATCTCTTAAATATTTATTTTATTTTGTTTTTAGTATTTGTTATAGCGGCAACCGAAATACATCATCTCTTAAATATTTATTTTATTTTGTTTTTAGTATTTGTTATAGCGGCAACCGAAATACATCATCTCTTAAATATTTATTTTATTTTGTTTTTAGTATTTGTTATAGCGGCAACCGAAATACATCATCTCTTAAATATTTATTTTATTTTGTTTTTAGTATTTGTTATAGCGGCAACCGAAATACATCATCTCTTAAATATTTATTTTATTTTGTTTTTAGTATTTGTTATAGCGGCAACCGAAATACATCATCTCTTAAATATTTATTTTATTTTGTTTTTAGTATTTGTTATAGCGGCAACCGAAATACATCATCTCTTAAATATTTATTTTATTCTGTTTTTAGTATTTGTTGTTATAGCGGCAACCGAAATACATCATCTGTGAAAATTTCAGCTGCCTAGCTATCATGGTTCATGAGATACAGCCCGGTGACAGACAGACAGACGGACATCGAAGTCTTAGTAATAGGGTCCCGTTTTTCCCTTTGGGTACGGAACCCTAAAAAACCGCATCAAAATCCATTGCGTAGTTTTAAAGATATAAGCATACATGGGGACAGACAGCGGGAAGCGACTTTGTTTTTTACTATGTAGTGATGTAATATTACCTGTTCCAAAGACTCGGGTCCAGAATCAGCTCCCTGTTCTTGCGCGAACAAATCTTCAGCATAGCAGATCAGGAACTCCGTCACCACGGCCTGGCAAATACAACAAATGTCTGTCAAATCAACTGTGTAAAACCTTTAGGAGTAGTTTCGCCATACCATGTCAAATATTTAATGCCTTGTTAAACCTAATAACAGACTGTTAACGTTATCGAGCGTCCCACTTTGCTGTAATGGTTTGTTAATTAAACCTAATCACTGAGCCCCGAGTTCACCAACACTTGTTTAAGTTAAACGTGTAATTACTGTATTTAACCAACGGTTTTTGCTTGCTGAACAGCAAAATTTCTGTTGGTGAACTAGGGTCTAAAACCTGAGTTTAATCGTTTTATACATAGTAATCACACGTTTAACTTAATCAAGCGTTGGTGAACTTGCGTCTTAGAGGTCCGTCAAACGTTAACAGGCTATTAAATGACAGATCTTACTCATTGTCAAAAGATCACTGTGCCTCCAAACGACGATTTTGCTCTCGTCAGTCCGGATGTTGTTTTTGTCTACAATAGGTACATAGGTTCTATAATTATCTTAATGTTTTTTTTTTGTCGTCGGTAATTTTCGATTAAGGGGGGTTGTAGTTTCAGGTTGTAGGTCAGTACGTCCACTATTGGACATAGGCCTCCCCTAAAGATCTCCAATAAAACCGGTTCGTAGCACCTTCCAGCCAGCGCGATCCTGCTGTCTTAATGAGGTCATCCGTCTACCTTGTGGGTGGACGTCCTACGCCGAGTGTAGTTCTGCGTTATCTCGAAGAAGATAATCAAAGTAATGTTCACATTTCCAAATATGTTCGTGTTCGGGCCCGATTTGTGTATTATTTGATTTTGTTTTTGAGCTGGGTACGCCGCTCGCTAAGCCGTGCTGGTCTAGAGGTAGTGACACCCGCTTTACAATCGTGAGGTCGTGGGCTCAAATCCCGGTCCCGTACCAATAAGTTCTATGGAATTTCACACCACTGGCTTTTCGGTGAAGGAAAACATCGTCAGGCAACCTACATACGTCCGTAGAAGAAATTCGATGGCGTATGTGAATCCACCAACCCGCACTGTGCCAGCGTGGTGGATATGGCCCGATCACCCTTCGTGGGTAGGCCTACGTCCTGCAGTGGACTATCAAAAAGACTGGTACAGTACAGTACGCCGCAGGTTGTGGTTCCAGCAAAAGTGATAATTTAGTTCCCGAATAACTCATTGAATCTGTTTTGTGTCGCAGTGTAAGAGTGACATCGGGCGAGACGGACCTGCACGGCGACCCCCTGCAGCGCGTGCTGCGGCGCGGGCGAGCGCAGCAGGTTGGGCGCCCACACGATGGCCATGTTGCGCGCCGTCATCCCGGTCAGCGGGCCCAGCAGGGACACGCGGCGCAGGTGCCGCATCAGGTAGGACAACGTCCTGTAACAAAATAAAAATGTTATAATCTAAAATTATTATTTATCGCAAAAAATAGCAAAACCATCTTCCATCGTGCACATAAGAATATTTCGCTCGTTATTTACATTATTGTTGATTAATCAAAAACGACTCGGCCGATTTCTGCAAAATTTAAATGGGACCACCTCGGGAGTATACTCTTTCGAACTAAAAAAGAATTTTTCGATTCGGTTAACAATTGGCGAAATTATCGATTAACATACACAGAAAAAAATACATACACACGAAGACACATAGAACCTCCTCCTTTTTGGAAATCGATTAATAATAAGTTTTTATTACCAGTTATTAGGCCGAATCATACAAGTCGGCGGATGTGAAGCTAGCGCAAGCTACGCAATTTCCAATCCTGATTGGGGCTCACATAAAGTTGCGCGTTGATTGGATATTGCGCAGCTTGTAGCTAGCTTTACTTCCGGCGACTTGTATGATTCGGCCTGTAATATAATTATTTAAAATGGCAAAACCACAACCGATTTTAAACGTGTACAAAACTATAATAGTTCGCTCAAATTACATCTATTTGATTATTAAACATTTTTTATCATTGTTGATTTTTCAAAATGAGCTCAGCCGGTTTCGATAAAATAAATAAGATTCACCAAAACAAAAAGATTTTTAAATTGGTCCAAAATTGGCGTTTCGTATCGATGAATATACACAAAAGGAATACATACAAACAAACATAGAACCTCCTCCTTTTTGAAAATCGATTATAATAGCTTGTAAAAAAGTTTCATATTTATCTTACCTATAGTGGGGCGGGGGTAGTTTGACGACAGTATCTCGCACTGCCTTGAGTCGCGCCGCCTCCGAGGGTTGCTGCACGGCGCTCACGAAACTCTCGTACAGCTGGTACGTGCAGAGGGGGTTCGGGAGCTCCCTGGAAATTACAACAGTTATTTATAATCCTGAAATTCAGTGGTCAAAGTCAAATTCTCTTTATTACGTAGACACATTACATGTTCTTGAAAACGTCCGATAACAATGCTTTTCATAAAGAAAGATAGACGAAAGATCCGTGATCTAAGAATTTCTCGAATCCTGGGTTGGCAACAAACTCCTAGGACCAACTTAGCATTTAACTCTCCTACACAAAGATTATGTCGTACCTATAATGATTTTAATGTTACTTTGGATGACCTTGATATCTTTAATGATTCTCTCACCGCTTTCAAAAATAAGATACTGAAGTCTCTACCTGAGACGTTTAATGTTTAATTTTCAATAACTTAACATTTTTTTTTAATATTTTGTGTTTCTAAATTGTGATAATAGTTTGTAACAACTAAATATGCCTAACCACTAAGTAGTTTTCTAAAAATGCTGTATACACCTATTAAAGGTGATCATATCAGATCTTTGTATACCTACCAATGTAATAGTTTAAGATTGTATTCAATATGTTCACTGTTGGTGTATCTATTTAAATAAAATAAAATAATAACATTACGATTATATAATTATTTCTTAAAAATTAAAATTAATTGTAAAACACACCAAAAAATTATCAAAATACAACAAATTAAATCCTTACATAGTATTAAAATAAAGTCGCTATTTTTGTCTGTTTGTTTGTCTGTATGCTTAAATCTTTAAAACTACGCAACGGATTTTGATGCGGTTTTTTTTAATGGATAGAGTGATTCAAGAGGAAAGTTTATATGTATAATACACCTGTACGAAGCCGGGGCGGGTCGTCTAGTACCATATAAATTACAAGCAAAAAATTAATGTCAGTGTCATTTGAGGTGACAATTTGGATGTCAACAGGTACCGGTAAGAAACAAGTAGCATTAAGAATACGTTATGTTATCGTTATCAATGTTACCATACTAATAACAGTTACGTTATCGGCAACAGTATGTTAGTATGCAATATGCCAGAAATTACTAATAATTATTAAAAAATGGTTTAGTGTGTTTTACATTAAGTAAGTTCGTAGCTGAGTGACAAGCCCTGGTGTCAGAGTTTTTAAGCCACCTGTAAGCCTCGACATGGCTAAACGGTTCGGTTGCGCACTTTTGCTGCAAATCATAAATAGTGTCCCATTTCACAAGCCAGATAAAGAGAGATAGGGATGATAACTCTGCGTAATGTGGAACGCAGATGTCAAACGTCAAGATTGACAGCGCCCTCTGCAGACGCGCCATTCCCGCCATGTTCGTCGTTTGCTTCAAGACTTCGAGTGCTTTCTAAAATATAATCGGCCAAGTACGAGTCAGACTCGCGCACGAAGGGTTCCGTACCGTATGGGAGCCCCATTCCTCTTGCCGTTATTAATAGTGAGCAAAAAACTCCTAAAAATCACGTTTGTTGTATGGGAGCCCCCCTTAAATATTTATTTTATTCAAGTTTTAGTTGTATTTGTTGTTATAGCGGCAACAGAAATACACCATCTGTGAAGATTTCAGCTGCCTAGCTATCATGGTTCATGAGATACAGCCCGGTGACAGACAGACAGACAGACGGACATTGAAGACTTAGTAATATGGTCCCGTTTTTACCCTTTGGGTACGGAACCCTAAAAAGGCTCGAATTTTTACAAGTAATTGTGCTATCACATACCTAAAACGCAAATCGAGAAGACAGAACAGAGCAGGAGTTATAAGCAGCCGGCCGGCCTGCCATCTTCACGACAAATCGATTGCATCACGGATCACGGAGTGGGCTGTTTTAAGACGCACGAGGTAAGTCCTCACTCCTTGTACTGGCTAGTGGCTTCTCTCAACTTGATTCTTATTCTTTCTCCCTCAAATAACCAAAATAGTGATATTTACGTCACCACGGTTAAAACAATCGCAATCTACAATTTAGTTTTACATTGATTTATACATTACGATTATAATTAACGTGAGTCTTAGATTTATACCATCAGCTCTCGGTGCATTGTGTGCACAAAGTATGTTTATATTAGAATAGAAAATATGATAGAGATAAAAATATTTAATAACACTCAAGGACACCAAAACGATCCAACAGAAAATTTTACATACAACGATATTCCGCCGTGTGCCCGGTACCAACAGGTGCCGATCTCGGGCAACTAATGTCGTTCTCTGGCATTTTATTTCAGGCGCTCAAGTGTAGAACTAAATAATAAAATATACCGTTGAAGTAGAATAAATATTAATCTAATCGCGACTAAATGTTAAACGATTACTGTTGGTATTTCCATCTGCGTCGTGTGTGGGGTCGCGTACAGTCAAGATGGCCGATTGTCCGATTCGCCATTTTATAACGGCGGCCATCTTGTTTTTACAATAATATTGAATATACCTACATAATTGTATTGTCACCAGAACCAAGGAAGTATACCAAATTTAAGAGCAATCGTTTAACAGGGAAAAGGGTAACATTTCAATGACTAAATTTGACCCAAGAAAACAAACGGGGTAAGCTAAATAAAGCGCTCCTGGCGAAAACGAGGAAGAACTAACAGAAATGTTTGGAGCCACACTCAAACGCACAAGTATGTTATGCAAAATCTGTACTAAAGGCTCTGATCCAATTTCCCAACTTTTTGGGGTAATCTGATTCAGATAGTAACATTACTTGTATCGTAGTGTGCGTGTTGCCGCGAGTAAATACGTATGACTCGCGCATACATCAATCGTGTTGATGCTTCACTCTCGAGATTTTTTTGATATGCAATTATCATTCTTGGCGTATGTGTAAATTATTTTATGATTTCCTTTGACATATTGATGACACATAATTAGACTTGTTGTTATTATTTTATTTATTATTGAGTATTATTATTAATGATTAAGAATTTTTAAATTTTATAGTTACTTATATTTCAATTCTGTAAACTGACTTGCCTTGTATGACTGACATGTTATAACTGGCCAATAAATGATCTGAATCTGAATTTGTTAAGGGCACTCACCTAAAGTACATCTTAAGCAGACTGGGCACAGCGTGTGGGTCTCTCTGCAGGTCGTGTGCCGACAGATCGGGCGCCGCGCCGCTGTCGAACGCGGCCCGCAGACGTTGCGTCAGCCCCGAGCCGCCCGAGAGACGGTACACCCCGTCCACCGCGCCGCGGGACTCGATCGCGCGCGCGCATTCCACTAGCACCAGCGGAACTGGAGAAGAACAAACACAAAAGTAAGTAAGACCAAATATTCTACATCAAATATCATGATCAGTCGCGACATGATGAAGATTCTATTAGTTTCTGTACTACCGGAGCACATCCCAATACAAACTATCCCAAAGACCACCCATACATCACTACAAACTTGAAGAACTCATCAAAAACATTTTTAGAAAAACTTTACACAGCGCAAAATCCAAACACAACTCACAAAATTACTGGCGCTCTAAGAATCGGCATTCCAAGATAGTCCCCAAGATCTAAAGAAGAATCTATCTCCACAAGATACCAAACGGCAGCTAACCTACACCGTCGAAATAATACAGTAGATGTTCCCCCAAATCGCAGCCGGAAGACCCGTTGTTCCCTCAAGATGCCCTGCTGCTGGAGGCTACAGATTTAACATAGAGAGGAAATCCCCCAGCTACCATACTTTCCCCACACACTGCCTTCACTAAACATCCCATACATTATTCCAAACACCACACATACATAACAGAAACAAATCAACGATCCAAAAACTTGTAGAAAAACTTACCACCAAACAAAACCCAGACGTCGCTCATGGGATTCGAACCAGCGCACTCCAAATCGCCAGTCCAGCGCTCTCCCACTGCACCAAACAGCACTTGGCTTACACCGTCAAAATTATCAATCACCTTCATGTCCGCAGTTCAGTAAATGCTCAGATCGTATCCGAAGATGCGTTCCCTCAAAATTTCCTGCCGCTTGAGGCAAATTATACCTTATTAAATAGAATGATCAACTTCTATACTTCTCACACATTAAGCTTCACCAAACATCCCAATACATACTATGCCACAAACCACAAACAACCGAACAAATATTGAAGAACTCATCGAAAACATGTATTGAAAAACTTACCACGAAACAAAACTCAAACATCGCTCATGGGATTCGAAGAACCGGCGCACTCCATATCGCCAGTCCAACGCTCTTCCACCGCACCAAACAGCACTTAGCTTACATCGTCGAAATGATCAATCACCTTCGTGTCCACAGTTGAGCAGATGCTCTCCGAGATCGCATCCGAAGACGCGTTCCCTCAGGATGCCCTGCTGCTTGAGGCTGCGGCGCGAGGGCCGCGACAGGATGAAGCTCCGGAACAGGGAGATCAGCTTGCCGTGCTTGCGCAGGACCGGCTTGATCGGCGCGACGGCCACCGACCTGTCATACACACACAGTACTACGTAAGACAACATTGGAGAAATAAATAAATAAAAGCCCTTACTTCGGATACTAATATTCTACATATATAAAAATCGGCCAAGCACAAGCCCCTGAAATATTTATTTTATTTTAATTTTACTATTTATTATAGTAAAGTGAATATACAACTAAACATTCTGTGAAAATTTCAAGCATGTTACCATTATTAATATAGAGCGAAAAACGGCAATAAAAAAACAGGTTTTTTGTATGGGAGCCCCCCTTAATTATTAATTTTATTCTGTTTTTAGTATTTGTTGTTATAGCGGTAACAAAAATACATCATCTGTGAAAATTTCTGCTTTCTAGCTATAATGGTTCATTAGATACAGCCTGGTGACAGACAGACCGACGGACAGCGGAGTCTTAGTAATAGGGTCTCGTTTTTACCCTTTAGGTACGGAACCCTAAAAAGAATAACTTACCCGACGATAGGAGGCGGGGTGGTCATATGTCTGGGCACTTTGTCCCCGATGACGGCGACGCAGTGGTGGGGGAAGAACCCAACTCGAAAACCGCGTTTACCGCGCCACCACACAGACTCTTGCGGACCTGCCGATACAGAACTATAACTATAGGGAAAATAAAAAACGGCCAAGTGCGAGTCGGACTCGCGCACGGAGAGTCCCGTATCATCATATATACATTGTATGGGTGCCCCCTTTAGTTTATTTTATTTTACTATTAAATTTATAGTAAACTAGCGACCCGCCCCGGCTTCGCACAAATGTATTATACATGTAAACCTTCCCCTTGAATCATTCTATCTATTAAAAAAACCGCATCAAAATCAGTTGTGTAGTTTTAAAGATATAAGCATACATGGGGACAGACAACAGGAAGCAACTTTTGTTTTATACTGTGTAGTGAAAACTGTGTACAGTGAGATCTCCACAATTTTTTAATACCAAGCACTTTACAGTTTTGTCGTTACAGACATGCAATATAGTGTTATTAGTACTACAAACGTTACTAATACAGTTAACTTACTATAGTTATAAAACAAGATTAAACAAAATTACATACAGGTCAAATTTAAGCTAAAAATAATTATTTTATTAAGTTAAAATCAAATTTGATGTTAGACAATGATATATATGTACAAAAATCAATATAAACCCAAAAATCCATTTATTGAGTAGAATATTTTCTCTAACAGCCAGGTTTTCAATTTAAATTTATTTTTTTAAATTTAATATAATTGATAAATTAAAGAACTATAATTATAGTAAAAATATAAAAAACGGCCAAGGGCGAGTCAAACTCGCGCACGGAGTCCCATACCATCACCTATACATTTTATGGGAACCCCCTTATTATATATTTTATTTTATTTTTACTATTATTTTATTAATATGTATCTTCTAGGTAAGCGTGTAACATCCTAGACCGCATATCTGCTTAACATCAGGCGGTGTGTAGTCAAACGCAAACCCATACAAAATAAAAATAAATGTAGTAAATATATCTAACTCAATATTCTGTGAATGTTTCAAGCGTCTACCTGTTGCCATAATTAATATCTAGCAAAAAATCGGCCACGACATCGGAGTCTTAGTAATAAGGTCCCGTTTTTACTCTTTGGGTACAGAACCCTAAAAAAACACGTTTGTACTATGGGAGCCCCACAATATTTATTTTATTCTGTTTTTAGTATTTGTTGTTATAGCGGCAACAGAAATACATCATCTGTGAAAATTTCTACATTGTATCTTATCACGGTTCATAAGATATAGCCTGATGACAGACGGACGGACGGATAGCGGAGTCTAAGACTCCGCTGACCTTAAAAAAGCCTAAATAATATAAAATGATTCAAATAAAATAAATAAATATTAGAGGATTTCTTACACACGGCCCCTGACCTCAAACTAAGCAAAGCTTGTGATATGGCTGCCAGAGACTGATATACTACGTACACGGTGTTCAGTAAGGAGGGGATAATACTTCCCCGGTTTACCCACTACTAACTAAATACACTAAAATTGTGTTCAGTAAAAGTGCCACGGTTTTCGAGATGTTTAACATTTTCTAAATTTGATATATTGTATTCAAATATGTACATAATATACAGGGTTATTTCTAATCAATTAGCATCCTTTAAGTGGCATATTCTGAACATCAAGACTAACAACTTTTGTTCTGCAACTTTTATCAGAAATCAACAAAAAAAATTGTTGTTCCATAGAAAAATGTTGTTCACCCGCGATAAAATATATGGAACAGCTGATTTTTTTTTTGAGTTCTGACAAAGGCTCGGAACAAAAGTTGTTAGTTTTGATGTATAGAATAAGCCCCTAAAAGGATGCTAATTGAATATTTTAATTGCATACTCATATAGATAGTACATAAATAACAACTAGACCAAATGAGGTGATTGTACGACGTACCTGGCATATCAATGATAGATATCATGTCGCCCACCTCGAAACTAATCTCGTCCCGAGCCTGCAACAACGAAACTAATTAATATTATTATACACACACAAACAGATGCTTGGAAACATGGTTTTAGAAATATTGCTCTGTACGATTATGATGACAGCAAGATCGCGATGGATGCAATCCGCTTCCAACCGATCTTATTATCTGGTAACTTAAGTGCGCTATTTGTCCCGCCCATAATATAAGAATAAGGTCTTAATAGAGGTCCATAGGACAGGCCTGTGTCCATTAGTGGATGGCTGTATGGCTGTAGGATGGGATAAAGCAAGTACCGTACCTGCGATACATATTTCCTGACAGAGTACGCCGCCGCGACAGCTGGGGTGTTTATAGAACTGGAATCTTCGTTTGCCACTAATAGTTTGTGACCTGCAAACAAAAAAAAAATTATTAAAAAACATGATAATAATTAAGATGAAACTTGACAAAATTTCGTAGCAGGTAACTGCTATAAAATTTTGAAATGGGGCATATATAGTGGGTGCCGAACCTCATTCCATAGTCCAATTTTACATAACATTTAATATTTCACCACAATAGCTCAGTTTCAATATTACAAGTCTTTTTATATTATTATGCAGTTTGTCTACAACACTATCCTTTTTATACCTACTGCTGTTTTTATATTTCAAATTGTATAAGGGGCCTCTCAATGTTGGCTTAGGCTCTATTGATGCCTACTAAAGGACCAAGCCAAGTCTGTGAATTCGATTCATTAAGATAAAAATTAGTATAGACTGTATAGTCCTATTAAATAAATAAATATTTGGGGACATCTTACACACGGTCTCTGACCCCAAACTAAGCAAAGCTTGTGATATGACTGACAGAGATACTGATATACTACATATACTTATTTTAAATACATACTTATATATATAGTAACTAAATAACACCCAGACACAGAGCAAACACCTATGTTCATCACATAATTACTTGCCCTGTGTGGGGATCGAACCCACGCCTCTGTGATCCAGAAGTCAGGCTCACTAACCACTGAGCCTCCGAGGCAGTCAATTAGGTAGGTTCATAGGACATAGCATCACCATGCAAAAAAGCAATGCTTATATTTGGGCCAAATAAATATTACTAGCTAACCCAGCGAACTTCGTTTCACGCCATATCTTTATAAATTATAGCCTATGTGTTATTCTGATATACAAGCATTACTATTGCAAAGTTTCATTTCAATCCGTTCAGTAGTTTTTGCGAAAAGAGGAACAAAGACATCTATACATACAAACTTTCGCGTTTATAATATTAGTAAGATAAGTAAGATTGTCATTCTTTAAACTTACCAATGAAATGTTCATGGTTTTAAAAATCAAGACAATTGTTACTAAAGTTGGGTATCACTAACAGAACAAAAAATAAAAAGTTTAAGTAAAAACATTAAATATATTAGACTTCTTAAAACAATAATGCAATTCAGATAGTCAACACTGTGCGCTAGTTCCGCAATAACTGATTACATATTTGTATTATTAAAAGGATAAAATATGAATAAATATTTATTTTAATGGACATAAGTAGGTAAGTACAGGATAAAATGTTTATATTTCCTCGTTTGCTACATTCCAAGCCATCATTATCTAAGCATTCTAAGCTATACTTCGTAATTTCACAGAATATTTTTGTGTAGTTTTTAGGGTTCCGTACCCAAAGGGAAAAACGTGACCCTGTTACTAAGACTTCGATGTCCGTCTGTCTGTATGTCACCGGGCTGTATCTCATGAACCATGATAGCTAGGCAGCTGAAATTTTCACAGATGATGTATTTCTGTTGCCGCTATAACAACAAATACTAAAAACAAAATAAAATAAATATTTAAGGGGGCTCCCATACAACAAGTCTGAATTTTTTGACGTTTTTCACTCTATATTAATAATGGCATCAGGTAGATGCTTGAAATTTTCACATAATATTTAGTTTTATATTCCCTTCAATAATAAAATAAAATAAATATTTAAGAGGGGGCTCCCATACAATACGGAACCCTCCGTGCGCGAGTCCTACTCGTACTTGGCCGATTATTAAAGTGTTACGATTTGTCACATTATTCATCACTATGGGACCAACCACACCCTGAAAATGCGAGGTGCGTGGAACCGAATACTTCACGATAGATAGCAATATATATTATCATTATCTCCAACTTTTCGGCAAAAGATTGATATATGTGTTCAGATGTGGAAGCTTTACTATTGATGGATGGATGGGGTTGGTACTATAGTAATAGTTTTTCATAATGATGACTAAAACAATGCTTGTCCAAGGAAACATTCCGTATGGGGTACATAACAGGGTTCTTTTTTTATCACACTGTAGGATCATATATCATATAATAACTGTCTTTCATCTAAGGAAACATCCCGTATGGGATATACAGGGTTATTCCTAATCAATTAGCATCCTTTAAGGTGCTTATTCTGTACATCAAAATTAACAACTTTTGTCTAACCTCAAAAAAGAAAATGTTGTTTCATAGAAGAATATCGTTCACCCGCGACAAAATGTATGGAACAGCTGATTTTTTGAGCATTGACAAAAGTCGCAGATCAAAGTTATTAGTTTTGATGTACAGAATAAGGCCCACTACAAAATTAGAATGATGCTAATTGATTAGGAATAACCCTGTATATGGGGTTCTTCTTTATTTCTTTTATTAAATGATCGTTTACTTTTAATATCCATTGGAAACGTTGTTCATAATGATGTGTACAACGATTTCATAGAATATGTTTTATCTACACTAATGTTTCCAATACTTGACTTATAATGACTACTGTTATAGCGCAGACAACAAAACACTCAATTTAAGCAATTTCACATGATGATAATATCCACATCGATATCGTAAAATCTCATTATAACATCGCGCGCTCGCTCCTTATTGGCCCTGCGCGCGCAGCTGCGCTCTCATTGGTTAGATTTTAATGGCGCCAAGTTCACTGTGACAATACACGTACGCGTGAATTTAATGTTTCGCAATATGTTTTTATTTTTATTTTTACTAGTGAAGATAAAGTAGTGTATGCAACTGCATATAACACGGGTATTAAAACACTCGTTACTATTATGAAACTCGCTGCGCTCGTTTCATAAACTCACACTCGTGTTTTAATACCCTTCATTATATGACAGTTGCATAAACTACTATTATATGGGGTTCTTTATTAATTACCTTTATTATCACATTGCAGCCAGTTGAGAACAGGCCCGCAGTTGATGGAATCGTCAGCTATGATGGACAGATGGTGCACGTAGTCCGCTATGAGCCGGTAGTACTTGTCCGGGTCCAGGTCCGGGGTTAGTTCTTTGGCGAGGTTTGGTAGACCGGACACTTTACGGTCGTAAATGCATCTGTAAATAATTAACAAGAGTAAAAATAAACATTTCCTGACAAGATCCATGTTTGCACTATAATTTGTAGTTGGGCTTGATTGAGTAAAATATGTATAGTATAATTTTAGTTGGGCTTGATTGAGTAAAATATGTATAGTATAATTTTAGGGCTATATAGGCAATCGTTATAATTAATACTTGTAATGTACTCTTGTTTTAATAATTATTTATCTACTTGTTAATTTGATACATATGTATATATGTTATTATGGTTTTATGTATGTGTTTTATGTAGGTATATATTTATTTGTATGTGAGTAATTGTTATAATTTGATTTGGTATTTGTGTATTTTTGTCTAAGTAGTTTATGCTATTAAACAGCAACGACCGCAACATAATTTATCTTAAAATTGTTTCATTTAGGTTGCCTGGAAGAAATCGCTGCAGGCGAGAAGGACGTCCATTGTTCTACCGAATTTTATTTATTTTTCCAGTTTATTTCATTTCCAGTTTATTTCATTAATAAACCTCACCAACACTGTGCACACCAACACAACACACGAAAGACAAGAACAAACAACTGCCAAGTGGCACAGCAATTACAGGTGAAGACAGCTTGCCTTGAGTATATACATCAATACAATATAATAATACAATAGAATACAAATGATTAATTTATATTTACAAAATTAAAGATTTTTTGAAAAATATCAAGAGAACAAAATTTAAATTCTAATCAAATATAACAAACAAAAGTTTAAGCTTGCTCTGTGTATATACGGTGTGAAAATAAAGTAATTTTATATTGTATTGTGTTGTTGAAGTTATAGTTGTAATATTTGAGAAATCAATGCTTTTTCCGCTCCCCTCGTACAACCCTCCTCGCTCACCTAAGTAATAGTATAATAGAAGAACTTCAATCTAGCTAGAGCAAGTTCTCAACAAACAAGCACAATTTTAGCACACATTGCTTTTTCGATCTTTCCACTCATCTCACTCTTTCCACTCATCTCACTCTTTCCACTCATCTCACTCTTTCCACTCATCTCACTCTTTCCACTCATCTCACTCTTTCCACTCATCTCACTCTTTCCACTCATCTCACTCTTTCCACTCATCTCACTCTTTCCACTCATCTCACTCTTTCCACTCATCTCACTCTTTCCACTCATCTCACTCTTCCCGTTCCGACTTTCAAAAAGGAGGAGGTATGTACTATGTTCGTTTATCCGTATGTATTTTTAGGGTTCCGTGCCCAAAGGGTAAACACGGGACCATATTACTTAGACTCCGCTGTCCGTCTGTCTGTCTGTCTGTCACTAGGCTGTATCTCATAAACCGTTATAGCTAGAAAGCTGAAATTTTAACAAAATATGATGTATTTCTGTTGCCGCTATAACAATAAATACTAAAAACAGAATAAAATTAATATTTAAGGGGAGCTCCCATACAACAAAACTGAATTTTTAACCGTTTTTCGCTCGATATTAATAATGGTAACAGGTAGATGCTTGAAATATTCACATAATGTTTAGTTGTATATACAATTTAAAAGGAAGAAAAAAAAAAGAAAATTTTTACTCAGGAAGAAGGTACGACACCTTTTCAACAGAGCTATGAACACCGATGCACCGGTGGACTGGCAAGAGTATAGAAAGTTGCGCCACCGATTCAAGGTGGAGGTCAAAAAGAGCCAGAAGAATTCGTGGAAAAAGTATAGTAACTCCATCCAATCTGAGAGTGAAACTGCGCGACTCAGAAAAATCATATCTATTGACTCGCAAATAAAGCTAGGCACTTTGAAGAAGGCTGATGATACTTACACTGCCTCAGAACAAGATCAATTTGAACTGCTTCTACAAACACACTTTCCAGATTGTCAACTAAACGACATAAATGAATGGGAACCACATATACCACATAAACCTGGTAAAGAAGACTGGGATTTTGCAGACTCTATTGTCACAGAGGAGACTCTTCTATGGGCAATAAGTACTTTCCAACCACACAAGGCACCCGGACTGGATGAAATATTTCCAGCACTCCTGCAATGGGGCCTAAAAGTGATAAAAACACATCTCATCGCCATTTTTAGATCATGTATGGCGTGGAGATATATACCAAAAGCCTGGAGAGAAGTAAAAGTGGTATTTCTACCAAAGCCAGGAAAGACAGATTACACAAACCCAAAATCGTTTAGACCAATTAGTCTTAGCTCTTTCCTTTTGAAAACGCTGGAGAGACTCTGCGATAAGCACATAAGACGTGGACCCCTGATAGAAAATCCAATCCACAATAACCAACATGCCTACCAATCGGGCAAATCAACTGAGACTGCTCTCCACCAAGTAGTCTACAAAATCGAATCTGCACTGGAAAGTAAACAGTCCTGTTTAGCCACCTTCATTGACATTGAAGGGGCATTTGATAGGACTACTTTTCCTAGTATTGAGGAAGGATTGAAAAAACACGGAGTAGACAGTAGAGTAAATGGGTGGATTACCACAATGCTCGCTGGCAGAACAGCCAACATTGAAACGGCAGGCGCGACGCGCTGTCGAGTCACAAAAGGCTGCCCACAAGGAGGAGTCATGTCACCTTTACTATGGGTAGTAGTGGTGGACGAACTCATCGCACTCCTCAACAAAGAAGGTATTGTCACTGTGGCATATGCTGACGACCTGGTAATCATGGTGTCTGGACTGTTCGAGTCGACTCTGTGTGAGAAAATGCAGAAAGCGCTCAAGATCGTTGAAAAATGGTGTGAACGCCACGGACTCTCCGTGAATCCACAAAAAACAGAGTTGGTGTTATTTACACGCAAAACCAAGAAAACAGATTTAAAAACTCCTTCGCTGTTTGGTACTAAGCTAACACTAAGCAAGGAAGTTAAATATCTAGGTATGTGGCTAGACAGTAAACTTCTGTGGGGGAAACAACTAGAATATGTCACCACAAAGGCAACAAACATTTTATGGCAGTGCACTAGGGCCGTGGGAAAAGACTGGGGTCTGAAGCCAAAGCTCTGTCACTGGCTCTATACTGTCATAGTGCGTCCGGTTCTCACATACGGCTGTGTCGTGTGGTGGACACGTACGAGTCTAGCGACCGCTATAACTAAGCTACAGCAAACGCAAAGACTTGCGTGCTCTCTAATCAGCGGATGTATGAAAAAGACACCCTCAGCTGCTCTTGAAATCATCTTGGGGCTAACACCACTGCATCTGCATATACAGCAGGAGGCAATGGCCTCTGCCCTACGGATCAAATCAACAAATCAGTGGAAGAGTATGGGTGCCACGACAAACCACTGCAGAATAATCGATCGGGCGGTAGCAATAATTCCCGAAGCAAACCGTGGAACGGATAGAATAGCTAAAACGCATCTCGACAGTAAAAAGTACGAGTTGTTCACAGAAGACGATGCATCAAACGTTGTAGTGCCATCTTGGAACATCTACACGGATGGTGCAAAAAACAAGGAAGGAACAGGCTGCGGCTATTACTCGCCGGAACTTGGGCTCAGAGAGTCGCTGGCCCTGAGCAATACAACAACAACTTTACAAGCCGAGTCCATGGGCCTGTTACTAGCCGCACAAGCACTTGTACCCTTAAATGAGCTTCTGACAGCTACTGAAAACAGAGAGGCCAAGGAAGCCATCGTGTTCACAGTTGATAGCGCTGCTACTATCTACGCACTCAAAAGACCTGTAACAAGGTCCAAAGTTATAGCTGAGTGTCATGCAACACTCCAAACTCTTTCAAATAAACACAGAACAATCGTGCGCTGGACTAAGGGTCACGGATCTTGTTCGGGAAACAACATAGCCGACACCCTTGCCAAAGAGGGCACGAGTAAACAGGTAGGAGACGTGGCAATGAAATACTGTAAGCCGACAGCGGTGGAGGTGCGCGAGTTGCTGCGTCGTCACACTGAAAAAGAACAACAGAATTTATGGAACAAGAGAGAGGATTGCAAGCATTCTAAGGCTGCTTTCCCCAATCTGAATAGAAATATCACAAATGACCTGTTGAAGTTGCAACGGCAAGACCTCCGACTTATGGTAGGCCTCATTACTGGTCACTGCAACTTAAATAGTCACTTGTATAAACTGGGAGCCACTGACAGCCCACTTTGTCGTGGCTGTTTGCAGGAGAACGAAACTGTAGAACATGTTCTGTGGCATTGCAAAGCCACAGAAGACATTAGAATAGCTAACGGATTGCATGATGCTTCTGCACTGTCATCTAAATCGCCATCATCTCATTCACCATCTAAGCTACTGGAGCAGTTATGCCAGCGGCCCAGAGCCACGCTCCGTTACTTTAAGGAGCTGGGCTGGCTCGGGTAGACGCTGGAGGGGGAAATGCACAAAACACCCCATGCGGGACGTCAGTGCAGGACTTATCGCCCCTACTTCAAATTAGAATTAGAATTAGATACAATTTAAAAAAAAAATATTTAAGGGTACATACAGTACGGAACCCAGCGTGCGCGAGTCCTACTCGCACTTGGCCGGTTATTTTATTATGAATGTACATGAGTATTTTCGCCAATTGTAAACCGATATTTTTTTTTATATTTCGAATGTGGCTCATCTGTGCAACATATCATCAAGTAATAGTCGCGTTACTCTTTCCACTCATCTCACTCTTTCCGCTCATTTTTGACGTGATAACGTTTTATAAATCGATGAACCCCGGCTGCACGCGCGAAAAAGTGTCACGTTTCGCCTGAACCGAACGCAACATTATTTTTTTTATTAAGTTATCTGCGCAACATATTATCTCAACTACGCAGATTGTTCATATTTCAACTAAGAGTCCACTCGCTGACATCGCTCGTTTCCCTCCAGCTGTTCTGTAGTCGAGCCTCGATCGACTCTTTGGGCGAAGTGTTCTTTTACAATTCATTACAAATCCACACAAGCCACGTGACAGACAGACAACCGAGCTGAACACGCCGAAACATGTAGGTACCATCGAATCATAACATATTTTCCACAACCAAGCGTAATTTAGCACACGTTGCTTTTTCATTCTTTCCACTTCTTTCACCCTATCTCACTATTACCACACATCTGAGTCTTTCCGTTTAATAACGTCTAATAAATTGATGAACGCAAAAAGTGACACGTTTCAACTGAGCCGCGCGTGCAAGCGAAAGCGTGAAACAAGCGATAGAGAGGCACGATCGGCCTAAGCATTCGGCTTTTATCAGTTATTGATTCAACAATGTTTTTTTATGACGTTATCACGTAATTTTATCATCCGTAAACCGATTTAACAGACTAATAATGTTTTAATTAATTCATTTATCTGTGCAACATATCATCGAACCTCCTTCTACTCATCTCACTCTCACAACTTATCTCACTCTCTCAACTCATCTCACTCTCTCCACTCATCTAACTCCTTCAGCTTATTTTTGACGAGATTTTTTTTAAATCGATGAACTTCGGCTGCACGCACAAAAATATGTCACGTTCCGCCTGAACTGACAACATATTTTTTTTGTCAATTTACCTGTGCAACATGTCATCGAGCCGCAGCAGGTTGTCCTTGTTCCGGCTGAGCGTCCACTCGCTCACGTCGCTCGCTTCGCTCCAGCTGTTCTGCAGCCGAGCCTCGATACATTCCTCCGGTGAAGTGTTCACGTGTGAACGCACCAACAGGCATATCCAACCTGGAAACAACAAACACAGTTTTAAACAAATATGTCCGTGTTACCTATAACAATAATCGGCCAAGTACGAGTCGGACTCGCGCACGGAGGGTTCCGTACTGTACCCTTTAAAAAAATATATTTTATTTTAATTTTATTATTTATTATTGAAGTGAATTTAAAACTAAATATTCTGTGAAAATTTCAAGCATCTACCTGGTACCATTATTAATATAGAGCGAAAAACGTCAAAAAAATCAGGTTTATTGTATGGAAGCCCCCCTTAAATATTTATTTTATTCTCTTTTTAGTATTTGTTGTTATAGCGGCAACAGAAATACTTCATCTGTGAAAATTTCAGCTGCCTAGCTATTATGGTTCATGAGATACAGCCCGGTGACAGACGGACAGACAGATAGACGGACAGACGGACATCGAAGTCTTAGTAATAGGATCCCGTTTTTCCCTTTGGGTACGGAACCCTAAAAAGAAATAATGCAAAAATATATACAGGGTTATTCCTAATCAATTAACATCCTTTTAGGGGTTTATTCTGTACATCAAAACTAACAACTTTTGTTCAAATACTTTTGTAAAAACTCAAAAAACTTACAACTCTGTAGAGCTCAGGCCATCACCTTGTACAGTATATAACTATTGAAGTGAAACTTCTAATGCGACTTCCAACAAAGTTGCGGTTAACGTTTAACGCTACCATGGAGGGCGAGAACATTAAGAACTTTACGAAGTTTCACTTTCCGCGCGGAGGGACTTCACGCACTATTTTTGACCAACGAACCACCGGAGGAGGTAAGGTCGGCGCGCGAGTTGAATGCAGAGCTTAGGAATGCGAATGTCTCCCCCCGCTATCCGCACGCCCAACCCGCCCAGGCGCGTGAGGGGGGGCGTGCGGATAGCGGGGGGAGATGCTCCCGCTCTTTACCTCAGACCCCGACTGCATTCAACTCGCGCGCTATCTGTACTCAATTCGACGCGTATATTTTTTTTGTTTTTTAATGTGTAACCACGCTTAACTTTTTTAATAGTAGTCCGATTTCAATCATTCTTTTTTTATTATATAGAGTATACTTCGATGTCTCGATACTTCAAGAACTCGGCATAAAGCAGCGTCTGTCGGCCACAGTACAATCTCGTATACTTGCTTTCTTCGGGCACGTTTCGAGACGAGGTAGCCAGTCCTTAGAGCGTCTAGTTGTCCAGGGCAAAGTGGAAGGCACAAGACCGCGCGGAAGGTCACCCGTGCGATGGACCGACCAAATCGAATCAGCTGTGGGCGGGCCGGTGCATGAGGGTACCCGACTGACCTCTAATAGAGAGAGATGGCGAGACATCGTGAGGCGTGCTACATCTGCCTCTACCGCCACAAATACTACGTGATGACCACGACCGCTCTGTCAAGAGCGTAACGACTAAGAAGAAGAATAAGAGTATACTTCGAAATTGGTCCCATTTAAATTTTATCGAAATCGGCTGAGCCATTTTTGATAAATCAATAATAATGTGGAATATGCTACATCGATCCGTGCGAAATATTCGCGAATTCTGTACACGGGTGAAGTCGGTCATGCTATTTCTTGAAAAAAATAATTATGTTATTATTGTTTGCTTTACTTATTTTTAGGAAATGATTTTGCTATTATTTCTTTTAATAAAGATTCTATTTAATGTAATATCATATTTTCGGATCTTATTATTATGATATTGCTGTAAACTATAGCGGCGTGATGGCGGTCTTGGACAAAAATCAAATAAACATAAGTAAATACCGTTTTTTTCTGGAAAGTAGTAACGTTTTTATTGGGATACTGTTAAAAGTAAAAAGTAAGTTCGTATAGGCCGGGTGACTAGCCCTGGTGTCAAGTTTATAATAAATAAATAAATGTTAGGGGACATCTTACACACGGTCTCTGACCCCAAAATAAGCAAAGCTTGTGATATGGCTGCCAGAGACAATACTACATATACTTATTTTTAAATACATACTTATATAGATAGTAACTAAATAACACCCAGACACAGAGCAAACACCTATGTTCATCACATAAATACTTGCCCTGGGTGGGGATCGAACCCACGCCTCTTTGACCCAGAAGCTAGGGTCACTAACCACTGAGCCTGAAGGCCTCTATTATAGTAATTATAAAATAATAAACCTTGTGTGGTACATCACTATTTTAGTTTGATACTTTGTCACTGCACTATCATGTTTGTATAACACTCGCTCGCTCTCACACACATGCCTCTCTCTCTCATCTAAAATGTCGTCTGTACTAATACGTAGAATCTTACAATAAATAGTTGATTGATCAGTTTGTTGTTTCAATAGTATTTTTACGTCAGCCTCTGACATAGCTAAACGGTAAATACAACCGGGGTCTTCAATTTACCATTTTTAGGGTTCCGTACCCAAAGGGAAAAACGGGACCCTATTACTAAGACTTTGATGTCCGTCTGTCTGTCTGTCACCAATAACAACAAATACTAAAAACAAAATAAAATAAATATTTAAGGGGGGCTCCCATACAACAAACCTGAATTTTTAGACGTTTTTCGCTCTATATTAATAATGGTAACAGGTAGATGCTTGACATTTTCATAGAATATTTAGTTTTATATCCACTTCAATAATAAATAATAAAATTAAAATAAAATAAATATTTAAGGGGGGCTCCCATACAGTACGGAACCCTCCGTGCGCGAGTCCGACTCGTACTTGGCCGATTATTAGTGAAGGGCGAGTCACAGTTATGTCCAACAGTGGACTATATTGTTGAAGGGCAGTATAATACCTTCTTCTGCGGTGTCGGGTGGTTTATTCTCGCAGGGCACGGTCTCTATCCGGAGTCCTCCGAGGGAGACTCGCTCGTAGTGGAAGTGCGCGCACTCCTCCAGCTTGGGGAAGCGGCACGAGGACGGCGGCGGCGCGGGCTGCACACAACAACACACAATATTCATTCATTGACATAACAACAATAACTCATAGCACACAGTGATGTGAAGCTGTTTTCCGAAGATCACGGTGTCCGTCATACAGCGGCCGTATTAAAGCGGTGAGTTACGTCACTAGACCTTTGTCTAAAATAGCAGTTCCTTAGAGAGCTCGTACAGTATGAAAAATTTTTTTCTTGCCCTGGATATCTCTGTTGATGTATATGTTTTAAAGGCCAGAGTTTCGGGAATATATTTATGAAAATACTGAATTGGCTCTGTTTTTCATGTAAAGTGCTATTTCCTTATCAGTTTCAATCAGTCAGATGAATAAATAGATTTCCCGAATATCTGGGATAATTATAGTGTGGAACATAGAGACCGTATCCACCAGGATCTTAGAGAAATGAAAGAAAATTATCAGGGTAGATGGGACCGTCACATAAGGGCAGATTATGGCTATTCTTTAAAAAGAGATTTCGCCCTAAAAAAAATAGCAAGTAAGCTACCAAAATGCGTTTTTCTGAAGATCGAAACAAAATTTGTAATTTTTTTCTTCTTTTCTACTCTAATATATTAATTAAGTAAAAACATAATTACTGTAACTATTAGGTTGAAAGCGGCCTGCATCCAGCGTAGCAGATCGTCTGTCTACAGAATGGGCGGACGTCCTACGCTTGTAAACAGATTAACTGTTATCGATTCGTCGATGTCCAAGGTGGTACAGGGCGGAGACACCGATTGGCTGATGGCTTGATACCAAACCTAAAATGTAGTGTCGGAGGACGTTCTACGACGTCACCAGCCTGAAACGTTGTCTCGCAGGACATCCTACGGTTACAAACAGTATGACGCTAGCTACTAGAAGACGAAGGCACGGATTGGCTCATGTCCTGTGACGACGTCGTCGACCTGAAGCGTGGTACAGTAGGGCGTCCTACGCTCGGGAACAGTAGGACACTCACCGACTCGTCGAGGTCGAAGGTGGCGGAGGGCGGAGGCGCGGATTGGCTCATGGCCTGTGACGTCACCGGCGTCACCTAGTCTCAGGAGGAAGTCCTACGCTCGGGAACAGTAGGACACTCACCGACTCGTCGAGGTCGAAGGTGGCGGAGGGCGGAGGCGCGGATTGGCTCATGGCCTGTGACGTCACCGGCGTCACCTAGTCTCAGGAGGAAGTCCTACGCTCGGGAACAGTAGGACACTCACCGACTCGTCGAGGTCGAAGGTGGCGGAGGGCGGAGCCGCGGATTGGCTCATGGCCTGTGACGTCACCGGCGTCACCTAGCCTCAGGAGGAAGTCCTACGCTCGGGAACAGTAGAACACTCACCGACTCGTCGAGGTCGAAGGTGGCGGAGGGCGGAGCCGCGGATTGGCTCATGGCCTGTGACGTCACCGGCGTCACCTAGTCTCAGGAGGAAGTCCTACGCTCGGGAACAGTAGGACACTCACCGACTCGTCGAGGTCGAAGGTGGCGGAGGGCGGAGCCGCGGATTGGCTCATGGCCTGTGACGTCACCGGCGTCACCTAGTCTCAGGAGGAAGTCCTACGCTCGGGAACAGTAGGACACTCACCGACTCGTCGAGGTCGAAGGTGGCGGAGGGCGGAGCCGCGGATTGGCTCATGGCCTGTGACGTCACCGGCGTCACCTAGTCTCAGGAGGAAGTCCTACGCTCGGGAACAGTAGAACACTCACCGACTCGTCGAGGTCGAAGGTGGCGGAGGGCGGAGGCGCGGATTGGCTCATGGCCTGTGACGTCACCGGCGTCACCTAGTCTCAGGAGGAAGTCCTACGCTCGGGAACAGTAGGACACTCACCGACTCGTCGAGGTCGAAGGTGGCGGAGGGCGGAGGCGCGGATTGGCTCATGGCTTGTGACGTCACCGGCGTCACCGCCAGCGCGCTCAGCGATATCGAGCCTGCAACACGAAACAACAACAGTTATAACATGACAATTTTGTAACTATGTATTTCAGTACGCATGTTTACTGGGTCTCCTACTAACATTATAAACGTGAAAGTTTGTAAGGATGGATGGATGGATGTTTGTTACTCTTTCACGCAAAAACTACTAAACGGATTGAGATGAAACATTGCAATTATATAGCTTATATATCAGAATAACACATAGGCTATAAATTATAATGATATTGGGTAAATTTTCCATATTATAACAATAAGTGTTAAGTAAGTAGGAAAAATTCTGCCATCTGCGAGCTATTCTAGCGTGCGCTCCAAGAAATGTCAAAAAAAGGACTGTCGAATCGAACAAATGTCAAATCGATTTTTTATTTTCCACTTTCTTTATTAAGGGTGGTAAGGTAGGGCCTCCAAATATCATGCGGGCGAAGCCGCGGGCAAAAACTAGTAAAAATATAAAAATAACCCCCATGTAGTAGTATTTGTTGTTATAGCGGCAACAGAAATACATCATCTGTGAAAATTTCAGCTTTCTAGCTATAGCGGTTTATGAGACTCCTAGCACTTGTAGTTTTTGAGATTTTGTGATAGGCGAGTCAGTGAATCACGATTTTTTATAATTATGTAAAATTGTTGTTCCATAGAAAAATATCGTTCACCCGCAACAAAATGTTTGGAACAGCCGATTTTTTTTTCCAGCTTTGACAAAAGTCGCACAACAAAAGTTATTAGTTTTGATGTACAGAATGAGCCCCTAAGATGATGCTAATTGATTAACAATAACCCTGTACGAGTATAGTAACACAGACACACGAAAAAAGTTACTTTATTCACTACATAGTATAAAACAAAGTCGTTTCCCGCTGTCTGTCCCCATGTATGCATATATCTTTAACACTACGCAACGGATTTTGATGCTGTTTTTTTTTTAATAGATAGAGTGTTTCAAAAGGAATGTTTATATGTATAATACACCTGTGCGAAGCCGGGGCGGATCACTTGTTTAGAATATGTAGCTATCTGTAGAATAGACTTATATCCAGCAGCGCGGGTTTGAACGCTAAAAAGAAGAAGTATGTATTGTTTGTCGTTATACCAGAATTTTCCCTCTTGCATTCTGACTCGCTGGTGGCTCTCGTCGAGCTTCTGGAATCCGAGCTGAACCGTACTGATCTGGAATTGAGAAAAAAACATACATTAATAATCGGCCAAGTACAAATTAATAAAATATTTGGGGACATCTTACACACGGCCTCTGACCCCAAACTAAGCAAAGCTTGTGATATGGCTGCCAGAGACTGAAAAACTACTTATACTTATTTTTAAATACATACTTATATAAATAGTAACTCAATAACACCCAGACACAGAGCAAACACTTATACTCATCACACAAATACTTGCCCTGGGTGGGGATCGAACCCACGCCTCTTTAACTCAGTAGTTAGGGTCACTAACCACTGAGCCACCGAGGCAGTCCTCCGAAAGTACGAGTAGGATTCGCGCACGCAGGGTTCCGTACTGTACTTGAGGCACCCTTAATTTATTTTATTTTAATTTAATTATTTATTGATAAATTGTATATACAACTAAACATTTTGTGAATATTTCAAGCATCTACCTGTTACCATTATTAATATCGAGCGAAAAACGGTTAAAAATTCAAGTTTGTTGTATGGGAGCCCCCCTTAAATACTAATTTTATTCTGTTTTTAGTATTAGTTATTATAGCGGCAACAGAAATACATCATCTGTGAAAATTTCAGCTTTCTAGCTATAACGGTTTATGAGATACAGCCTGATGACAGACAGACAGACGGACAGCGGAGTCTTAGTAATAGGGTCCCGTTTTTACCCTTTGGGTACGGAACCCTAAAAAAGGTGTTAAAAAGTTTCCTGGGAGAGATCGCTTTTAGCGACAAGGCCGCCTAATGTTACGCTTTTTTAACGGTGTCTGTAACGGCCGCTGTTCTCTCTGGTATAAAGACCGCTGTCCCCTCTGAAAAAGGCCTCTGCCCCCTCTGTAAAAGGCATCTACCCCCTCTGGAAAACGCCGCTGGGCCCTCTGGAAAAGGCTTCAGCCCCCTCTGAAAAAAGCAGCTGCCCTCTCTGGACAAAATTTCTAGCTACGTATTTAATTGACATAGCCAGAGACAGCTTTTTTAGCAATACATTCCGTCCCGCTCTCACCTGTGGAAGCTGGTGCAGTGCGTCATGCTATCCTTCTCTGGCTCGGCAAAGGCGCGCGCCGCGAGCGACTGGCACGACATCACAGACCCGTGAGGGGAGCCCTGCAATTAAAAAAACATTCATTAAGTACTTTTAAACTAGAGTTTTTCGAAGAGTAGACTAGCAACTGTATTGTACTGTACCAGCCTTTTTAATAGTCCACTACAGGACGTAGGCCTACCCACGAAGGGTGATTGGGCCATATCCACCACGCTGGCCCAGTGCGGGTTGGTGGATTCACATACGCCATCGAATTTCTTCTTCGGACGTATGCAGGTTGCCTCACGATGTTTTCCTTCGCCGAAAACCCAGTGGTGTGAAATTCCGTACATACATTCCAAAGAAACTCATTGGTACGGGACCGGGATTGAACCCACGACCTCAAGAATGATAGACCAGCGTTACAACCACTAGACCTTCTCAACTACTCAGACTAGCAACAGCTTAACTGAATCTTCATAAGTATAATTAATTATATTTCTACTAGCTGACCCGGTGAACTTCATCTCACCATCTGTCAACTGTCAACTTTTACATGCAGGAACATTTTGTATGGGAGAATAAAATTAATGTTCTTTTATTATTTTACTCCTTACATTTTTACATTTTCTCACCGTTTAAACCTTAGCTTCCACGGATATTTTAAGATCAAAATTAGTCTAATCGGTCCAGCCGTTCTCGAGCTTAAGCGGGATTAAAAACCACGATTCATCAATACATAGTATAAAACAAAGTCGCTTCCCGCTGTCTGTCCCTATGTATGCTTAAATCTTTAAAACTACGCAAAATATTTTTTAAATAAATAGTGTGATATAAGAGGAAGGTTTAATTATGTATAATACACCTGTGCGAAGCCGGGGCGGGCCGCATATTATATATACGAGTATATAATACGCACGACCAATCGACGACCAATCATTAATCTAAGGTTATTTATTGTTATTTATTATTTTTTGTTTTTAACTTTATTGTTAATAATTTGAAATGTGCTTAGATTCATGACGTTTCAAAAGTGTATCTTTGGTACTTAATTGAAATAAATATATTTGAAAAAAAAAAAAAAAAAAAGTCGCGTCTCTACGGCCGGCGAACGCGGGACAGTAGCAATAATGGCATCCTGAAAATGATTGTTGGTCGCTTTGACTGCCCCATCCAACATAAATGGATGCGCGTAGCTATGGGTGACAAATTGTGACATTTTATTTTGATTTAATGCTTAGAAAAATAACATTTAACGTATATTTTTATTTGACTATTTAGATTTGGTTTGATTAATTTTAGATGATTATTTAGTTAATTTTATGTGATTTAATTTTTATCGTTGTGTTAATTTAATTTCTTTTCTTGATTTATTATGGGTGTATAATTTCCTGAAATAAACGATTTAATAATAATAAAGATTTTAATTATATTCTTACTTTTATTATTTCTTGACCGATTTCATTCATACTCGCAAACCTTGTTATAGGCAGAATCATACATGTTGGCGGCTGTGAAGTTGCGCGATACCCAATCCTCGCACATCTGTGAAGTAAGCTTCAGTCAGGATCGGGTTATCCGCAGCGTATAGCCGCCTCAGCGGCCAACAAGTTTGATTCAGACTATAACAACTGGAACCAACAGGTCTGCTACGAGACGATGGAAAAAGGCCCGATGGAATGACCTTGATTCCCTGGGACTATGAAGATGGGACGGCCCCTGGTGTAGGATGCTACAACCCGGTCAAAATATCTGTGCACCTGACTTCGTGACGTCATATCGAATTATCGGGACGTATATACATTACCGGACGTCTAGTATACCGTCCGGACGTAAATTATTATCGGGACGTGTATCGGCAACGAAGATGCTAACCGTACTGTCGCACCGGGGAGTGCGCGGAGAGGTGACAGGGGAAGCGGGAGAGGCGCCGCATTCCAGCGAGGTGCACAGATATTCTGACCGGGTTATACTTGTGTCGATACACTGGCACCGTCACATCTTCTAGAGACATCAAGGCAGCCTAGCGGTGCGGCTTTTGCGGCAGAATCCCTCAAACGGCGCAAATATTCATCTCTCGACAGAGGATATTCATTTGTGCCATTTGGGGTAGAGACACTTGGACCGTGGGGGCCGGCTGCTCTACAGATATTCAAAGATTTGTCGGGGAGATTAAAAGAAAGCACACGTGACCAGAATGCTGGCCTGTATTTTGGTCAGAAAGTCGACCTCGCAATTCAGCGAGGCAATGCGGCCAGCATTTTAGGCACGTTGCCTGAGATTAGAGACTGTTTAAACATTTTATAGGTTTAAACAGTATCTATTTTTTTAACTAGTTAACTTTAGATATGAGATATTTTAGTTTAGATAGGATAATTTAGTTTAGATGGGTTATTTAAGTTTTTATTTTTATGTTATTTAAATATTTATAGATTAGTTAGTCAATAGATAAACATCGATGAAAGGGAAACATGTAACATGTGACTATAACAATTATTGTTAAGTATTTGAGCCATTCTACCAATAGGTACTTGTATAGTCGTGTGCGATGTGAAGAGCAGTAGATAAGGTCAAGTGGAAGGATTGTTTACGACGTTCTAACGAGCGTGCGGCTTATCTCGAGTACTCGAGAGCCCTAAATTAAATTGTTAAGACGCCGTTGTACCTTTTATGGTAGCTAAGTACATTTGGTCAGCAGTGACGGAATTCCTCATTTAGCCAGTAGGCTATTAAAAAACATTGTTTGTCTGTAAATTCGGTTTACGGGCGGTAACTTACGTGATAACGTCGTAAGAAAACATTGTTGAATCAACAGTATCCATTCCTGACTGAAGCTCGCATAAAGCTGAGTTAAATCGTCGATTAAATTTCGCGTAGCTTGTAGCTATATAACTTCACATCCGCCAACTTGTATGATTCGGCCTATAATAATATTTTTTCGCATAAAATGGCACCGCCTTCCATCGAATTGTTTACATTATTGTTCATTTTCCAAAAAACGGCTCAGCCGATTTCTTTAAAATTTACCTCGGGAGTATACCCTTTCGAACTAAAAAAGAATTTTTCGATTCGGTTCACAATTGGCGAAATTATCGATGAAAATAGACAAAAAAAAAACATACAGTAAATAAATAAGTATTTGGGGACATCTTACACACGGCCTCTGACCCCAAACTAAGCAAAGCTTGTGTAATGGCTGCCAGAGACTGATATACTACATATACCTATTTTTAAATACATACTTATGTAGACAGTAACTAAATAACACCCAGACGCAGAGCAAACACCTTTGTTCATCACATAAATACTTGCCCTGGGTGGGGATCGAACCCACGCCTCTTTGACCCAGAAGTTAGGGTCACTAACCACTGAGCCACCGAGGCAGTCGATGTCGAGGAGGTTTCTATTTGTCGACTCGTCGACAAACATAGAACCTCCTCCATTTTGGAAGTCGGTTAAAAACTATAAATGCCACCCGCGGTCACCCATCCGAAGGCTGACCGCGCCGAACGTTACTTAACTTTGGTGATCGAAAAACACCTAGTCAAGGTACGCTATGAGCCTGAAACTACGGTAATTAGAGATCATTACCGTGCTGAGACGGACTGTCGGTCCGGTGTTAGATCCCAAGAAGGCAGCATACCATTATACCACAAAAGTGCAGACCACCAACAGCAGTCGATACCGACCAGCTTCTGGTGAATCATTGCCAATTGCCGTCGCATTGTCTTACTGACGATGGTTATTTACAGATTATTGGACGATAGATGAGCAACTTCATTTACACTACGAAATCGGTATTGTTAGCTATGTTAGCTATGCGGTGTAGCTGTGGGCGTCCGAACGAGCGGCGTGCCAGGCGGCCGCGGGCGAGCCATGCCGGCCGTGCAGAGTAGCTGACGAGCGGGCGCGGCGCGACGGGAGGAGCCATCGACAGACCTCGTGACGACACGCACAGCGATAGACGTGCCCTACAGCCTAAACTGTAACCTTGTATTTGGCAGTGGAAAATATAATATGCTGAATTTATAAGACATTTTCAATTATGTCTTTAACAGTATCTCACGCCTGAGATGTCAGGATTTTAGACTCTTCTCAGGATTCTAATCGGAATCGGAAAGTTTCAGGAAATGTATAATTTAGGAGAGAGATAGAGCTCTAATACAGGTTTTTCGATAAAAAGTAAAAAGCTTTAGTGCTTGATTAATAGCAGACCAGCAGGCCACTGAAGAGGGTCCTAATGAAAGACAATCTCACCGCCTCCAGCCCCCTCCCTTCTCATACATAACATTCCCTCCCTCAGACAAAATAAAAAATAAAGACAATGTTATGAACATTGAACAAACAAGTAAAGCCGGCAAAACTACGCCTCGCCGTGTACAGACAGACACAATTACACACAAATACACGTACAACGAAACTACGCCTTGATTTGTCAGTCGAACTATGGCGGCGCAACACCGACACTATTACTAAGACCTCGCTGTCAGTCCGTCTGTCACCAGGCTGTATCTCATGAGCCGTAATAGCTAAAGAGTTGAAATTTTCACAGATGATGTATTTCGATTGCCGTTATAACAACAAATACTAAAAACAGAATAATATAAATATTAAATTAAGGTGGTCTCCCATACAACAATCGTGATTTTTTTGCCGAGGGGACTCCCATACGATACGAAACCCTTATGCGCGAGTGCAACTTAGTACTTGACCGATTTTATTTGGTCTGAGTTCCCCTCCTGTATCCTTTTGATAATGAGGCTATACCCGTTCCCCGAAACCCCAGAAGTAATGAGGACTCTATATTACACAATACATAGTCACTCAACATTAATTTGTACATCTGTTTTATCCTAATCGGTGCTTGTTTGTTGTGATGCCATGTGAATGGACACAGGCATTGTCTCGGTTGTTGCGAAATGGCAAGGAAAAACGTCACGCGGCCGCAGAATAAATAGCAAGTGATATTAATACTTTGAACTAACCTTACTTACTTATAAAGTCCTGTGACAGAATTGCTATCAATTATGATTCGTAAACTGAAAAAAATAATTAAAATGGGTAATTAATTTCAGAGATATAAGCTTGTAAAGATTTTGGTAGGGATAAAGAGGGGATGCCTTGACCCTTTCCCACAAAGCATAACATAGTATGGCGAATGTATGACACTTACGGGCAGTAACGTCATAGCCTGCCATGGTGCGTTATTTGTCTAGCAAGAAATTAAATATGCTTGTAACATCTTTATTTCTCAGTTGATTTTATTTTTGTTTTCGTTAGTCGGCTCTGTTGATGGTTAGCTGTTACAAGAGGACATCAAAAAAATGTCAACTAGCCTATTATCGCAAAGTTAAAAATATTATTATATCCTAATGATCGGCCAAGTACGAGTGGGATTCGCGCACGGAGGGTTCCGTACTGTGTGGGAGCCCCCCTTAAATATTTATATTATTTTAATTTTATTACTTACTTATTTATTATTGAATTGAATATAAAACTAAATATTCTGTGAAAATTTTCAAGCATCTACCTGTTACCATTATTAATATAGAGCGAAAAACGTCTAAAAATCAGGTTTGTTGTAAGGGAGGCCCCCTTAAACATTTATTTTATTTTGTTTTTAGTATTTGTTGTTATAGCGGCAACAGAAATACATCATCTGTGAAAATTTCAGCTGCCTAGCTATCATGGTTCATGAGATACAGCCCGATGACAGACAGACGGACATCGAAGTCTTAGTAATAGGGTCCCGTTTTTCCCTTTGGGTACGGAACCCTAAAAACAAAGCCTAATTACAAAAGAAATGCACACGCGGTACGCGGCAGCAGACGCGTTGCACCAACGAAATATATTTTATAGACGTAATAAAGAATCTGAAAAGTGGGTTAACAGCTGTCTCTACGAAATTCCTATTTCAGTGCGGAACGGCGCGAGTGCGAGCGGGCAGCGAGTTCGTGTGGGCTGAGTGGCTAGCCCTGGTGTCACAGTATCTAAGCCATGACATGGAGACAAACAAAAAAAGGTGAACCAGAGCCACGGCTGGACTCTCACACTATGCATCATATCGCATACGTTATCGTTTTACCTGCATTGTTTTAATTTTTTTATTATTTTTGAATCCTATGCATTGTGATACAATTGTACATTTGACTTGCCTAGTGTAACGTATGTACCTAGTTATAAGGCCAATTAATATATCTTATCTACGTCACGATCAATCGTGTCCAACAAACGCGTGACAAAGACTCTTTCAAAGCAAGTCGCCGACACTGCGACCATACCCTTTTTTTTTTTTTTTTTTTTTTTTTTTTTACCAGGGGAAATCTTTTATAGATACCACCGCACCTCGAAGGCAGGCGGGTGGTTATGTGGGAGTCCTGCCGACTGGACAGTATACCCACCAAAACCCCTGGGTGTTCCGCCACTGCGCTTGGTGTCGGGGCTACGGGCACGCTTGCGCACTCCTCCGCGGCACCCGACAGCGCTGGCCCGACTCGGGCCCCACCACGGAGCTTCGGCTCCCGCCAGAATGACGATGTGCCGAACACCAGACACATCGTCATCCACCACCTGGGACCAACCAGCACTGGGCGTCAGACAGCACCCGTGTCCGACAGCCCTGGTCCCGATGCAACGGGTCAATTAAAGTGGCCCCGCGCCTGCCACTACGGCTGCAGAGGATAGGGAGAACGGCCGTCGCGATACCGACACTCCTCTTCCCCTGCAGCCCCACCGCCTCCGCCAACACGTTGGCGGCACCCGTTAGGGCCGCTGGCAGGACGGATAGACAGCGGCACACTCGCCGCCCGTCCATCCCGTCGCCGCCCCCGCCTCGATGGGCTCGGCCGCGGTATCGCGACGAGCGCGACACCGCAGTCCACCTCAGTCGACTTGCGACCTACTGGCCAGCCTCCGCACGGACTTGTCTGGGCCCAAGACCCGGAGAGGCCGGCCCCACCTCGGGTTCCTCTTCGTTCACCAGGCTGGCGAGACCTGGCTACTAAGCCCCCCCGCCACGACAAGGCGGGAACCCACTCGGGGGGGACTGCGACCATACCCTACCCCAACGTTAATAGGTTTCATCATCATTATCGTTAGATAGATATCTATCTACACAGACGACAAACGCTTTATTATTTGATGTAATAATTATTTTGAACATTCAAGTCGAGAAATAGCGTGACTATCAAAGTAAGCTGCCGACATTGCGACCACGCCCTTAGGCCAACGTTTACCCATAGCATTCATCATCATCATTATAGTCTGAGTAATTCTGATTGAAACCTTGTAACTTGTAATCATAATTTTGGACATATTTCAAGTCGAAAAATCGCATGACGTCACGAAGTCTATCATATCAAGTCACCGACACAGCGACCACGCCCTTACCCGAACTTTTATAGGTGTCATTAACCTCATCTCTTATCATTTAGCTTTATACAGATTTTAGACTCTGGAACAATATTCTTGGACACGCGTCAAGTCGAAAAATCGCGTGACATCCCGAATTCTATCACAGCAAATCGCCGACACTGCGAGCACGCCCTTACCCGAACGTTTATAGGTAATAAACATGTCTGCTGTAAACGAATTATTGTGCGGCTGTAACGTGATACTTGGAGATTTTGACGCGTCGAGAGAAAACGTATTAGGCAGCTAAATAGTTTTCCCACCAATAGGCTAATTGACAATATTTTTTGATTTTCTCTTGTATACTCCGCGCCACGTAAGTTGATGGATGTGAAGTTAGCCACTAGCTGCGCAATATCCAATCCTGACGAGACGTGACGTGGAAGCCGCACGTTGATTGGCTATTGCGCAGCTAGTGGCTAACTTCACATCCATCAACTTGTGTGGCGCGGAGTATAACAGCTAACCATGAACAGAGCCGAAACAAAAAACATCTTAGAAAGAAGTTACAAGCATATTTATTTTTTTGCTAGACAAAGAGTGCACTATAGCACACTGTGACGTCACTGTCTGTGAGTTTCATATATTCCCCATACTATTTTTATCCCTACTAAAATCTTTACGAGCCTAAATCTCCGAATTGATTAGCCAATTTTAATTTTTTTTTTCAGTTTACGAGTCATAATTAATTGTAGACTTAGAGAAACATTACATTTACATTAGAGATTGTTCACTAATCCTAATACTTTTAATCAATTCAATACCAGTCAACTACCTTATTATAATAAAGTGAAGAAATCTTCAATTAGACTTATGGTGCAGAAACTTGGTGCTTTAGTTAAGGCCTTATGAACAAACTCAAAAGTGAAGTCTTCAATAAAACTTGTGGTATAGAAACTTGGAGCTTCACTATGGGCTTTATGAAGAAGCTCAAAAGTGAAGTCTTCAAAAAACTTATGACATAGAAACTTGGAGCTTCATGCTGTATGGGCCTCAAAAACACGCTTAAAGTAGCCCAAGCTATGGAGAGAGCTATGCTCGGAGTCTCTTTATGAGATGTAGTAGAACATAGTATCACTACAATAATTATCTTCTTTAGTAGAACCTTTGGGTAGAACTAAAGTTATCAACATTAGCCCAGCGGATAGGCAAGTTGAAATGGAAGTGGGCAGGGCACATAGCATGGAGGACTGATGACCGATGGGATCGAAAAGTTCTCGTCTGGATACCACGAACCGCCAAGCGCAGCACAGGACGTCCACGCACAAGGTGGACGGATGACTTCTTCAAGACCACAGGATCGTGAATACAAGCTGGTTCAAACCAGTTTTATATCAGATTAACCGGGGAAGACTATGTCCAGAAGTTTAGTAGACTATAAAAAATCCAGAACAGGTACATGATATCACAATCAGTCGTAACATATTTTACTCATACCTCTATCACTATCTACATTTCAGACATCATAACACTTTCAAAACTTTGGACAACATAAAAAATATCTCAGAAAATAATTCTATGTGCTTTTTAAGATATTAGAAAACAAAATCAGTAGGTATTACCAACATTCGACATGCAATGCTGTAGATGTAGAGCAATGACTGAAATGTTAAATGTTACAAGAGTTAAATGTTCATGACGAAGTTTTATGATTAAATCTGCATTTCACTGATACATGAGGATATAACATTGAGCATGCTTAATTTTTGAGAATCTGTACTAAAGGCCGCGTCACACAAGTTGGCGGAAATGAAGTTAGCTACAAGCTGTACAATATCCAATCAACGCGCAGCTTTCTGTGAGCTTCAGTCAGGATTGGATATTGCACAGCTTGTAGCTAACTTAATTTCTGCCAACTTGTGTGACGCGCCTATACAGCCAATATTGAAGACTTTAGTGAAGAAAAATCTGGTTGTCCAGAACTGGTGTACTAAGACAAAAAGAGGTGACTGAAACCTTCATTGTGAACAACATTACTACTATGGGGCCAACCCGGAATTCAATAAAAAAAAGAAAACCCACTATTTCACACCTTTTGTCGATTCCAAGTTGCAATTTTGCATGGAACAACTGATTTTTTCTCAAATATCAGGTTGGCTATATAGTAAAGTTGTTCATAATGATGGTCTTAACCACCCCGTTTCTGCTTAGTACAGGGAGAGCAGATAACCCTGTAAAAGGCCAATACAACACTATTTTTAGACAAGCCAACTTTTTCAGTCTTCAAGATTGGTCATAACAAGCCCCATATTAAGATAAAATCAATTAATATTCAATTAAACAGAGCATTGTAATTAAATTATGACATGAGTGTTAATGATAAATCACATCACATGCCAAACAAGTAAGTATAAGTAAAAATTAAACAAGAAAATGGAGTTTTGACTGAAAACTGTTTTACTTTATGAACATCAAAACATAAGGCTCTTTTCTACGGTAATGCAAAACCACAGAAGACACTAGAATAGCTAACAGATAGCATAACGCTTCTGCATTATCATCAGCTTTGTCATTTACATTGCCATCATCTCATTCACCAATTTATTATTTGTACATTTATTTATTTGTTTATAGGCAAGCATCTTATACTGATGGGCTTATTTCATACAGTAATATCTCACATCAGGTTTAGCCTGTGGCTTCGCTTGCTTGATAATCCTATAACACTTGCAAATTATGAGGATTTCTATTAGGAAATAATTTTCAAAATTTATTCAGTAGATCCAGAGATGAACAAACAACCACACAAACATTGTTTCTTTATAATATTAGTACAGATAGAGTTAAATAAATATATCTCATTTAGCAGTAGTTATGCCAGCAGCCTAGATCCACGCTCCACTACTAGGAGCTGGGCAGTCTCGGGTAGACGCTGGAGGGAAAAATGCACAAAACACCCCATGCGGAACATCAGTCATTTTTAGTCTTAAATGTGAACATAGTGTTTAATTTTTTGCTTTGAGTTTTGTCTGTCTGTCACCTGCTGCCTGATCTATCACCTCCAAATTGAATAAGAATCAATGCAATGTAAATAAAACCGGCCAAGTGCGAGTCGGACTCGCGCACCGAGGGTTCCGTACAAACCTGCAAGGTTTACAAAGTTCGTTCATTATGACAAAAAAAGTAAGGTAAAACACCTAATGCCAGACACTGAACTAAAGGATGACACCTTCGAAAAAATTCCTTCCTCCTAAGAATAATAAACCTTAAATCTATTTGACTACTGATCTTATAGACCCCTAGCATCATCTATGACACATGGTTAAAAACTTTTAACACCTTTCCTAGCGAAATTTTGAAATGGTGTCAGTTGCCAGCTAACAACGCGGAAAAGTAGACACATGCTCTGTGATTCTTGAACATTTTCGTAAGGAGGTTGACATTGGGCAGGTTAGATTTTGTTATACATATTTACGATTTTTGTGGATTTAGTGTTGATTTTAGAAATATGAAAGATTCATTAGTAAACAAGGGCTATTGTTTTCATGTTTAGTTTAGTTTTTATAACAATTGTTGCTGTGTCTACTATTAGGTACCAAAATATGTGAAAACCTAAAAGATGACACAAGTGTCATCTAGTAGGTTGCATCAAAATATTCAAAATTTGTACAAAAATAGCTTCTATTCCAAGTGTATAAAATGCTGTATCAATTTTGTTACTTTTACTTTACTCTGCCCAATAGTAGACAGGATGTCAATTATTGGGTAAGCTATGTCTACTATTGGTTTCATCGATTTCAGATTTGGTCGAGCGTGATGCAGCCCATAAAAAGACAGATGTTTAGATTCAGTGAAGCTGATAATATAATATGGAAGCTTCCATAGCAGAATGCAGAAGAGGTGTCGCAACAGATATTGTAGCAAGAAAATAAATAGAGCCGAGAAAAAAAAAATGAATTAGAAAAAGAAAAGAAGAATAGAGGAAATAAAAGAAAAAGAAAGAGCAAATTGAAGAGGAATGTAAACTAAACTATCGTAAAAACTGCTAAGAAATTGGCTAAGAATACCATTAAAACTGTAAAAAAAACTGTTAAGACTGATGATTATAGTAGCGACTCAAGTTCTGAAGAAGAGTGGCAAGATTCTGGAGATAGTTTAGAATTTTAGATGATATATCTGACGAAATTGAAAACGATGTATTAGAAATGGGAAATGCAAGATCAAGTAGGGTGACTATGTGATTGTCAATTTTCCTGGTATAAAGAAATATCACAGGTATCTCTGTATTGTCCAAAATATTAGCCAAGATGGTGAAATCGAAGTTAAGGCAATGGTAAGCTGTGATCAAACCAAGACTACTGTCAAGGAAAACGATAAAGATATTAGTATTATAAGAGAATGTCAAATCGCTGAAATCGTCGACGCGCCAAAAATGATATTTGCTGGTGATAGAATTAAGTATAAATTTGATTTTGCGCTGCAGGTTGATAAGCAGAAGTACTGATTGATAACTTCAACATAATTATATAAATGACGATTGTATTACAATAGGTGATAAGTAAATATAGAAAGATGGCCCAAAGATGGATTCTCTGTTTAAAGACAGAGTATTTCCTTAGTATTTTGATTTGAAAACCTACTTTAATGTGATTTAAAGCCATGTCTAGTATTGGTGCTAAGTGCTGTCTATTATTAGTGGTAACGATTTTTTGAGATGTCATCTATTGGTTAATATGACAAAGTTTAAAAAAATACAAACTTATAATTGAAATATGTTAATAATTACAATGTTTTATGTGAAATAATAGATCTAAGTATTGCTTTAGTAGATTAAAAAAGTTTTAACTGCAATGTAGTAACAAAATAAATTAATATTGAATACTGAAATGTATGTTGTCCTTAATGTGTCTAGCATTAGGTGTTTTACCTTAATAAGTTTATATTTAATAAAAAATATATATTTTGTAATGTAACTAAAAATTTAAGGTTTTCGGAATTTTTCCTTTATGTGTGCTATAAAACGTTGCTTCATGCCAAATTTCAAGATTCTAGGTCGACTGGAAGTACCCTTTAGGTTTTGATTCCCTTGCGAGTACTTGCGAGTTTCAAAATTTGCGGCATAAACGGCTGTATCTTTTGATTGCGTTGGCTTAGAAGTTTGATTTTTTCACAGCTTCAAGGGACAGTAGACCTGAGTAATTGATATAAATTTCAGCTTCATACCTCCACGCGTTCCTGAGAAAAAGGGTCTTGACAGACGGACAGACGGACAACAAAGTGATCCTATAAGGGTTCCGTTTTTTCCTTTTGAGGTACGGAACCCTAATAAGACCAACCATCTAAATGACTTGTATTGTAGTACATTTATTCTAAGCAAAAAAACAATTTGATTTGATAGTCTCTCATGAATATACAGTTTTCAACCAAAACTCTCGAAAGAGAACCAAAAAAACACAACATAGAAGAACATACAGACAACATCTATTGACAGCTGCTTGCATCGCTCACATTCTGCCCGCACAGGAGCCAGCCATCGGAGCAGACGCCGAACACCCTCCTCATGATACGATCACACTAAAATATGCACATTTCTGTTGAGAAATTGCCATTTAGTCCACTTTTCCACTCTTTTTTCACTTTTTGGTTTACACAACACTTTTATCACAGCACTACAATTTGTGTGCCATTTTTAAAAACCTCCCGCTATTTGAATATTTTTTTAATAGCCTTGACACTGGCTGTTTATGTATTTATTCTTTTGTTTTGTAGAAAAATAGGCGATTCAGCACAGCTCTACATGGAAGTCACAGACGGAATGCGATTGTTCACCGACGAAAGACGCTGAACAAACTTGGCACAGCGTTTTAGGACACAAAAACCGTTTTTGTACTTGATTTGGCACCATTTCGTACTAATTTCGAAAGCGCTTTTTCTGCAATCAGGTTCTGCAACACAGCTTTTTAGTTCTCATACAGTCTACTGTCCATTGACCGAGACGGAGATGGCAAATAGTTATACAAAACTCCACTGGAACACTGTATTTCGACACTAAAAACAATATTTACAATAAAACTGGGCTACAAAACAAAAATAGCCGAATGCCTCCAGCGACGACGAACGACCGATCAAAACTAAATAGTTTCTCTTTTTTGTCAGCTTTTCTCGGCTGTCGTGACGAGAGGGCGTTTAATCGCGAGCACGACGAGCAGTTATTCCATGAATTAATTTAGTAAAAAAGCTTTTTGTAATGAAATAATCGCGAAAATTAACTGAGGAGCCGTAATTCGATTTGACAGCGGCGCTCCCCCCTCTCCGCTCCGCGGCGGACTGCAAAGAGAATTTAACCACTACGTTTAAGAGACCGGACTTAGTACTAACCAATTAGAAGCCAAAAACGTCATTTACATGGCACATTAATACCAACATTAAATATGATTGCCACCTCAAACAGAAGTGCCAACCTAACCTGCAAAATAGTGCTGTAGAAACTATCCGCGTCATTTTATCGATATCGATTAATCTTACAGGTAGCTATTACTTGCCCTTTCAGTCTCTAAAATTAGTTTTGAATGAGTGCCTTCAAAAGTTTATCTAATTTAGCTTGATCATTTTGATGTATGTAATGTCTCGACATTTTACGTCAAGTTCAATGTATTTTACATAAAATACATACCTAGAAATGACAGCTGCCAAAATGATCAAGCTTAATAAAACAAACCAACGTGGCCGAGATGGATTAAAAATAATGAGTTAAGTCTGCTAATACTATTTATTATAATATGTTTGTGATTAACGCACTGATCTTTACATAACTGATCGCACAAAATTTCATTTCGCGATTCCTTGTTGCTGTGCTTTTTTGTTGATATTGGCACTCGTCTCCTCTGCATCGGCAAATGAAATATTTGGTCGTTGACATTCATTTCGGATTAATAAGTGGCTCAGGCGAGTAAGTAAAATCCGGAGTAGCTGATCGCGATGATCATCACAAACCCACAGCAAATTATCAAATTTGCTTAGCATCAGAGAGTGGTTCACCTTTCAAGTTTTTTGTAGGCACTGCAAAATTCTTAAGGTGGCTCTTCTTGGCATTAAAATGTTTGTTCTCAAAGTGTTCTCCACATATATACTTCAACTCATGCAGTTTTTCTATTGGGACATATATTAAATCTTCTTTGCCTACATTTTTAACCCATTGCTTGCATCTGTAAAAAATAATAAAAAAGATCAATCCGAAATTGTCATTGATTTCAATACAATATTATTTAAAGTCATAACAATTAGAACTTAATAAGCTCACAAGATTTTTAACACACTTTTATTACGTCGAGCTTTAGCAAACTAACAATGCAAGGAATATTAAAATCTAAGAATCTGAATTACAAACACTGCAAATTGTTGTATCATCATAAAACCTGGCAATTTTAATGTAGATTAGATGACAATACAATATCATGGTATCATCGAGCTGGTCTGATGATGGAACTGGAAGGTGGCAGATGGAACCTTGGACTACCTACTAGTAAACAAATCGAGTTTGTGCTCATAAAATCATTTTAACATACCTATTCAATTTCTCCTGATGATGAGGACAAAAGCGTGTTTTATTCTATAATTTTTTTCAACTTAAATAATTAAAACATTGCCAAGTTAAACATGAATATTGTCCGAGTTAAAAGACAGACAGACATACTAGTGCATCGGATGAAAGAATAAACACCACGCAAGACGCAACACGAGCCATAGGTACGCTATCGATAACTAATTGGGTGATAGGAGGCACATCACTAGTATAACATAAAAATAACATGAAAATCATCCTTTTCTATCTTAAAAGTATGTTTAACGCAAGGAATGGTTTATATTTTAATTGCTAAGTACTTACCGATCTTCGTCAAGAGGAAATTTGGCCATGAATTTCCTCTTTTCATCATTTTTGCGGCTGGCTCGATCACCACAAATTTCACAACAAATCGGTTTTTCGGAGGCATTGTAATGTCCACTCAAAGTACATAATTATATTTCTCACTATTACAAACCGTCTATGTATGTAACATTCACAAATTAATCGTACTTCTTGATTTTGTAACGCTCAGTTGAAAAGTAACATACAACTCGCAAACAAAACAATACAAATGGCGGACACTTGCCGACGTCGAGAGAAAGAGAGAGTATAAAGAGGGAGTGTGATGGCGATATCCGCCATTATTTGCCTCGCAAACTCCATACATTCGTTTTTTTCTATTGAGTTTCGTAAGACTGGCGGACTGCGGTCGATCGTAGTGTTACTAGTACGGGAAATATTCCCGATGGAACGGGAGCATGTAGGCAACGCTCCTATTCCAACGGGAATATTACCCCGAGCATTATTTATTCGGGAAAATAATGTGGTTGGTTTTTTTTTGCTCTTCCAAAAAACAAATGGTTTTATAGGATTAAGATCATTATTATTTTACTTTATTTAGTTTACACTAGTTCTTTAGCTAGGTAGGTATTTTCGTGGGCATCAGAGCAGAGGAGCCGAGGCCAATATTGAGATGGCCTTTTTATTATATATCCATAACCTGGACACATAGGTACTAATTGATATGATCTTAGATCTCAACCTCGTTCGTGTCCTAAATTCGTGTTGACAGATAATTTTTGCGAGTCAAACCGCCCTTAAATGACTTTGGTCGCTGCTTATTTTGTCATTAATCATCAAAGTTATAAAATATGTTGTAATTTATGAATCCATCACCGCGGGCCATTACAACGTCGCATTAGCACACGCGAGAGCCGTCACGCGACGATGTTTATTATTATGACAGTCCGAACGCCTGCCTACGACGCGGCGACGCGGCGACGGCTATACATTAAAGGCCGATTCACACATTTCAGCGAAGCCACAGTTTCGACACAGTACCGGCACAGTGTAAATTACTCCTTCATACATTCTCTATGAACGTGTTAGATCAGGGTTAAAAAGGCGGCTACTGTATCTATATTGTTTTCTATCAAAATATCATTCATCCATCATCATCAAAATATCATTGTCAGGATGGAAATCTTACTCTTAAATAATACAGCAACCCTGAATCTAACATAATAACAAAGAAACTCATCAATCTGATCCTCTAAACGTTTTTTTTTCGTCCCTGCGCATAGGCCGGGCCCGCGAGCTATCCGTACTTTTGAATGCATACGTTCATAGAGAATGTATGATTGTATGAAAGAACAATCTGTACAGTGTACCGGTACTGTGTCGGAACTGTGGTCTCAATGACATGTGTAAATACGGCCTTACAACTTATCTACGGATCGAGTATCGAGCCTCTATCGTGCATAATAATACAGCTGATAGCAATAAATAAACAATGCTTAATCGTCTCGTTAATGGACCACTTTAGAGATAAATTGAAGACACTGTCTAGAGATTGCTTACCGGGCCCGGCCATTCTTACCGGGCCCGGTCACCGGACCCGGTAATCTAAGTCGTTATGACACGTTTAGTGCTTTAAGCTAGTTTGTTATTTTAATACCATGTTATCAAATAGACACTATATGGAGTAAATAAGAGAAAGACCAGATTGTTTAAACTTATAAAAATGAATAATTACTACTACTAATGTTACTTTTCCGTCCGTAAGTAAAAGTAATCAATTCTGTATTTAAGTGTGATTATGAGACTTAAGTGAGAGTTGGGACAGATTGTTGTGATAATAATTGTTCATAAGCCAGTTGGAAATAAATATTAACCTTGAATCATTATCTTTTTCCATTCATATATAGAACATTTTCATAAAATACTTCAATGGTTTCATCGCTGACACAACACGGCCGGGCCCGGCGGACCTGGCCGTGTTGGCGACAAATGCGACCGGGCCCCGCCGGGTTGAGAAACATACCGGATTGCAATCTCTAACACTGTCTATGCGTCAAGCACTTTCATGGATTTCTAGACTGAAAGTACTAATTGTATTGAAAATACTGTATATTATAGTACTTGTCTGAAATACAAGATGTTGTTTCGCAACAAGAAAGAGTTGCGTACAAAATTATTATTAACAGCTTTTATTATGGGATTAACAACAAAATCGCGGAAAATAATCTGTTCCATACAATAAGTTCAAGATTATTTTGCGTTGAAGTAAAAGTAGTTGAATAATGATGATTAGGAAAGCAATACTCTACAAAATCTTATTACTTCTGACTACCTACCTACTCTAGAGCCTTAAGACTTTATTTTCAATTAGAAACTTACAGGAATATGAAAAAAATATAATCGGCCAAGTACGAGTCGGACTCGCGCACGGAGGGTTCCGTACTGTATGGGAGCCCCCCTTAAATATTTATATTATTTTAATTTTATTATTAAAGGGAATATAAAACTAAATATTCTGTGAAAATTTCAAGCATCTACCTGGTACCATTATTATTAAGATCATTATTATATAGAGCGAAAAACGTTTAAAAATTCAGGTTTGTTGTATGGGAGCCCCCCTTAAATATTTATTTTATTTTGTTTTTAGTATTTGTTGTTATAGCGGCAACCGAAATACATCATCTGTGAAAATTTCAGCTGCCTAGCTATCATGGTTCATGAGATATAGCCCGGTGACAGACGGACAGACAGACGGACATCGAAGTCTTAGTAATAGGGTCCCGTTTTTCCCTTTGGGTACGGAACCCTAAAAAAAGGAAAAGAAAACTGGGAGATGCAACTAGTCCAACAGAAAATCAATTGAGAAAATCAATAATAGATTTGAGAGCCGTGAAGCGAAAATGCCATCCGCCATGCTCTGTTAACCTCGAGTCTCATCAATACCAACATAAATTGTACTACGTGAATATTTCGTAAGTAGGTACTAAGCTTGCATGTACTACGGATTCAACAACTTTTTTATGCGATCAGGGTATAATGCAGCATAGGACGTCCACCCACGAGGGGGACAGATGACTTCATCATGCAGGATCAAGCTAGCCGCTTCCAATGTATCTCCAAGAAAACCGGTCGGATGCGGCTTCCGACAGCTGCGGGCAAGATGCGGACGCGGCTGCGATCTATTCATCCTTAAAACACAGATCGTGATTTAAAAAAACTGGGCTTTGTGATTGATGGATTGCTAGATCGCAGCCGCGCCCGTAGCTGTCTGGTGGTTTCCGGCGTGATCTTAACGAGTTTATCAGTCCACTCTCTTCAGTAGTTGTTTGTCTGTCTTCAGTCTTCATGATTTGTATCTAAATTGTAAATCCTGACGTAATGTAACGAACATCATTATTTTTCGCAAAAAATGGCACCTACTTTAGCCTTGTACAAATGTACAGACTTCGAATAGTTCGTACTGATCGATGTGGTAATTTTTAGGGTTCCGTACTAAGACTTCGATGTCCGTCTGTCTGTCTATCTGTCACCGGGCTGTATCTCATGAACCATAATAGCTAGGCAGCTGAAATTTTCACAGATGATGTATTTCGGTTGCCGCTATAACAACAAATATAAACAAAATAAAATAAATATTTAAGGGGGGCTCCCATACAACAAACCTGAATTTTTAGACGTTTTTCGCTCTATATTAATAATGGTACCAGGTAGATGCTTGAAATTTTCACAGAATATTTAGTTTTATATTCCCTTCAATAATAAAATTAAAATAAAATAAATATTTAGGGGGGGCTCCCTTAGAGTACGGAACCCTCCGTGCACGAGTCCGACTCGTACTTGGCCGATTATTACATTATTGTTTCTTGATTTATCAAAAATGGTTCAGCCGTATTTTCAATTAGGTAATTGTTATCAATAAAATTTAAACTGGACCACATGTAAAATATGATCTACCAAACAAAAAAAGAACGATTGGAATCGGACTACTCTGTAAAAAGTTATGAGTATACAAAAAAAAATTATACGCGTCGACTTGAAAACCTCCGTCGTTTCGTCGGTTAATAACATTATAAATTAAAAATTTAAAAAAACCCCCGACACAAAAATATTTGACAACAAACTTTCAATTGACAACCATTTTGGGCACATTTGTAGAATTTCGGTTCTTCCATCCCCACTTTAACCCACCATAACTCTTAAACGGCTCAATCGATTTTTATAAAACATAGCTAAGAACACTCTCGATTAAGTCTCCTTTCATCCAAAAAAAACTAAACTGAAATCGGTTCAGTGGTTCGGGCGCTATGATGCCACAGACAGACAGACAGACACACAGACAAACAGACACGTCAAACATATAACACCCCTCTTTTTCGTCGGGGGTTAAAAATGTTCAGAATCTGAATGAGTATGTACTAGCACTGGCATCAGTTTCTGTAACCACCAGAGCGTGGTTCGTCTCAGTTGCACTGCCAGTCTGCCACAATATCGGCCAACGACAATTTCCCACGACAACTGCGTAGCGATGGGAACCGGTATCATTTCCTACACGCAGATCACTTGGCCACAGATGTACAAATCCGATCAAAAACTTACGAGCTAGAAACAGTAATAAAACTATTCTGAATAACAAAGGTCACAATAAAATATCATAAGTCATGGTAGTGTACGAGTAGCTAGGGTTCGTTTGCTACGGCTTATATCAAACAAAAACCCAAAATAGTGTTCTGTCTATACTCTATAGGTATACCTACACAAATGTGCATCAACAACCATCAACTAAAAATCGGCCAAGTGCGAGTCGGACTCGCGCACGAAGGGTTCCGTACCGTTTGGAAGCCCCATTACTCTTACCGTTATTAATAGCGAGGAAAAAACTCCTAAAAATGACGTTTGTTGTATGGGAGCCCCCCTTAAATATGTAATTTATTCTGTTTTTAGTATACATAATCTGTGAAAATTTCAGCTTCCTAGCTATCACGGTTTATGAGATACAGCCCGGTGACAGAGAGACAGACAGACGGACATCGAAGTCTTAGTAATAGGGTCCCGTTTTTATCCTTTGGGTACGGAACCCTAAAAACTAGGGCGAAAATTAGTTTGTACACACGTTGACACTACCTGTTCATGGTCATAATATGAATTTTCGTAAACTTACGATGAGTAGTTTATCTGTATAATTATGGCAAAAAAAACAATGAATACGTACACTAATCGAGAGCACTGAAGATACGCCTTAGGCTCAAAATGGTTCGTAGAAATTTACACCCAGTATTTTATAAGTTAGTCATCTGTGTAGAAACATAATCTACACTCGTTTTGTGTCATAATGCTTTTCTCCCAGACCCTTTGCGACGACGTCGCGACAATACGAACCTAAGTTCAGGGACAAGGCCTTTGCCGGTTGCTATCAATTTCAAATAGCAAACTATTTGCATTCAAATGAAGATATAGAAAATATTTCGCATACATAATCATGTTGCGTGTATTACCAATCTGTCCACTGCTGGGTCTGCTGGACATAGGCGTCCCCTATAGATCTCCAATAACACCGGTTAGAATCGACTTGTGATACGCAATGTCCAGCAATGGACGTCTTATGGCTGAAACAAAACAACTACGATGATTATGTTTCATTCACGAATTAACCACAAAGGTACCAGAGGGACAAAATGGTCGATCGAGAAAATCTAAAAGAGATGGGTTGATTTTCTCTCTCTCTCTCTAAAGAGACGTGAAAAACATCTTGTTCGGTGGCTGTTGTCGTATTTTCCGCTGCGGAACGTCAAATTTCAATACATATTTGACAGTATCATTTAAAATAGAATTAGTTTCTATGTACATGTGTTTTGCATAAATAAATAACTATAACTATCACTACATAGTATAAAACAAAGTCGCTTCCGCTGTCCATGTCCCCATGTATGCTTATTTCTTTGAAACTAAACAACGGATTTTGATGCGTTTTTTTTTAATAGATAGTGCTTCAAGAGGAAGGTTTATATGTATAATAAACCTGTGCGAAGCCGGGGCGGGTCGCTAGTTATTTTATAACAACGGGACTAATCGCGCACTAAAATCAGGAGTTAAATAAATGCCTCATCATCCCAATGTTTCGACCGAGTTGCATCGATCGAAACATTGGGACACAACATAGTTTTATTTATCTCGTAATTTTAGTGCGCGCCTAGTCCCGTAGTATAAAAGAATAATGTGTTCAAATCGATATATGACAGTTTTGATCTCGCGGCCAGATTTTCACAATTTTGTGGTTGCGTATTGCCTCAAGTGACAATAGTATCCATTTTATACACTTTTAATGTAATTTGTCAATGTCAATTCATACTTTATTTCCACTGCGAGGGGATAAATTGGTGGAAATACAAGTTATCCCTTTACCATGCTAGAGGTGCTCTGGATATGTATCCCCATGATAATTATTTTTCGCAAAAAATAGCATGACCGACTTCACCCGTGTACAGAATCGCGAATATTTCGCACGGATCTATGTAGCATTTTTCACATTATTGTTGATTTATCAAAAATGGCTCAGCCTATTTTGATAAAAAAAAATATGGGACCAATTTCAAAGTATACTCTTTCCAACAAAAAAAGAATTATTGAAATCGGACTACGATGAAAAAGTTATGCGTCGTTATACATGAAAAAAAATATACATACGCGTCGAATTGAGTACCTCCTCCGGTTTGGTTCGTCGGTCAAATAATCACTGTGACATAAACATAACCTGCATGGTGCCTGCATGACTCGGAAATGTCACAGAAAAGTTCAAATGTTTACGCAAAGCTTTGTTAGTGACTCAAAAAGGTTAGCACACGCCCCTGAACTTTACAAACACCAACAATCGACACTCACTCGAACTAGTTATGGGGATCACGACAATAATTCTCGAGTTAAAATATTTTAATGAGCCGTGATGGTCTAGTGATTGTAACGCTGGCCTGTCATTCTTGAGATCGTGGGTTCAGTCCCGGTCCGTTACCAATGAGTTTCTTTGGAACGGAATTTCACACCACTGGCTTTTCGGTGAAGGAAAACATCGTGAGGCAACCTGCATACGTCCGTAGAAGAAATTTGATGGCGTGTGTGAATCCACCAACCCGCATTGGGCCAGCGTGGTGGATATGGCTCAATCACCCTATGTGGGTAGGCCTACGTCCTGCAGTGGAATATTAAAAAGGCTGTTACAGTACAGTACAGTACAATATTTTAAACTTATTAAAATACTAGCTTTTGCCCGCGGCTTCGTCCGCGTGATGTTTTGATTTTTATGCTATCCCATAGGAACCTTTTATTTTTTCGGGATAAAAGTAGCCTATGACACTTTCCGTCTTAAAAACTATATCTATGTCAAAAATCAAGTCAATCCGTCGCTTCGTTGCTGCGTAAAAGAAGAACGAACCAACAAACACACTGTCGGATTATAAATAAGGATTTTGAGTTTACATTTGATCATGAATTTTCGATTATTTAGTATTTTGGGTGATTTGTGTTGCTTACAAAAGTAAGGCAGGAAGATTGGTGTAGAAAGTAAGTAATAATTTTAATATTTGTAGGACTCTTTGTAGAATGCAAGGATCTTGCTGGATGCAAGCCTCTTACAACCAGTAAGTAAGTAAGTTCGTATTAGCCGGGTGGCTGGCCCTGGTGTCAGAGTTTTTAGGCCGCCTGTAGGCCTCTGACATGGTTAAACGGTTAAAACAACCGGGGCCTACAATTTAACGTGTCATCCGAGCCACGGAACAACCAGTTTATGTAATACTAGCTGCCAGCCCCGGCCTCGCCCGGGTAAGGATCCCTAATTTAAAGAAAAATATAGCCTATGTCACCCAGGGATAGAGTAGCTTCCCAACATTGAAAGGAATTTTCGAATCGGTTCAGTAGTTTCGGAGCATATTCGATGCAAACAAACAATCAAATCTTTCCTCTTTATAATATTGGTATAGAAAATGCTCTCATACGGTACAAGATAGGGTCGCATACCCTGTCAAGTTCTGAGACCACGTACCGGCAAACGCAGCGGAAAACGTCCACCCACAATATGGGCTGATAACCTGATTTAGACTGCAAGATAGTGATCATGCTGGAGACAAAAAGGTTACGATTAAACCTATTGGAAATAGAGGAGGTCTACGTCTAGTTGATGGCCAAAATGGTGAAGATGACAATACAATTAGTTAGAATTGAAATTGGCACTTTTAGTACAGACTAGAGATCAGGGAAGAGGAGACTATAACTTCACTTCGCAGCCATCAAGTATGATTTATTTACTACCTGCCTGCCTCGGTGGCTCAGTGGTTAGTGACCCTGACTTATGGGTCAAAGAGGCGTGGGTTCGATCCCCACCCAGGGCAAACATTTGTGTGATGAACATAGGTTTGTGCTTTGTGTCTGGGTGTTATTTAGGTACTATCTATATAAGTATGTATTTAAAAATATGTATATGTAGTATATCAGCCTTTGGCAGCCATTTCACAAGCTGTGCTTAGTTTGGGGTCAGAGACCGTGTGTAAGATGTCCCCTAATATTTAATATTTTTTATTTTTACCTAGGCCTATTCTACGGTTGATATAATGATAACGATAAGATTACATATTATGCATATACATTCATGAAATTGACATCTCTACTACGACTCGAGCCCTAAAACTGTATTTTGCCAGTAAATCGCCCACATGGCCAATAAACGTCATTTTTATAACACAAAAGACGTATTAACATCGGAAGATGGACGGTAATCGTTTTCAAAAGGCAGTAGGCGTGGTAGTGCGACTTGAATTCCAAATGAGGTGAAACTGAATTATCAAGCTGAGAATGGTGAGACGGTTTCGGGAAATTCTTGGCTTGACGGGTAGGAATTTGACATATTTGAAGACGGACAGTACGGTTTAAATGTTAATGAGATTACAATACAGAATTAAACAGAATCTTAACCACACAGATACCAGAGGGATAATGTGGTTGATCGAGGAAAGAAAGAAAGAGATGCAATAATTTAACATGGCATGAGTTAGAAAGAGACATGAAAAATATCTCGATTCAGTGGTTAGTTACCGTGCTTTTCTCTCAGTAGTGTCAAATTCCAATACATATTTGACAGTTTTGACTGCTCTAGGCAAGATTTTCTATCAAAATCATTAAATATGTTTTGAAAAATCGACCAAGTGCGAGTCGGGCTCGCGCACGAAGGGTTCCGTACGGTACTGGAGCCCACCTTGATTATTTATTTATATTAATTTAATAATTAATAATTGAAGTAAACATACAATTAAATATTCTGTGAATATTTAAGCGTCTACCTGTTACCGTTATTAATATCGAGCGAAGAACGGCTAAAAAAACAGGTTTGTTGTATGGGAGCCCCCCTTTAATATTTATTTTATTTTGATTTTTGTATTTGTTGTTATAGCGGCAACAGATATACAGCATCTGTGAAAATTTCAACTGTCTAGCTATCACGGTTAATGAGATTCAGCCTGGTGACAGACAGACAGACAGAAGGACAGATGGACAGCGGAGTCTTAGTAATAGGGTCCCGTTTTAACCCTTTGGATACGGAATCCTAAAAATTTCACCGAGTAAAATAGGCCACACACACTGTCACTCACCGAATCGAGATTATCTTTAATCTCTCTTTCTAACTCGTGTCGTGTTAAATCAATGCATCATATTCAGATTATCTTGAACGAGCACATAATCTCACTGGGATCTCTGTGAATTACAAGGTTTCTTACGTATTGTAGCTTCATTTTACATAATTATTTTGATATTTGAGATCAAAATAGAACGAAAAATTTCGGCAGTTAGAAGCAAAATGAAATATGAGTTGTTACTACAGTTTGCAAAATCTTGGTGCTCAAGTGAGCAACTAACACAAATTTGGTGAAATGATGCCCTCCTTTCTGATGTTTAAGTCACTTAATTAAGTTAAGACTTAATTAAGAGCTATTCTTATTAGAGCACTTCAGTTTCTCATTTTCGACAACTCGACTGCACCCAGGCATGAACGAGCTAACTTGTAAGTAATAGCCGGTAATAAGTCTCTTTTATCTGAACCTTAGCTCAAAAAAGAATAAATAATAAATAAATATTAGGGACATCTTACACACGGTCTCTGACCCCAAACTAAGCATAGCTTGTGATATGGCTGCCAGAGACTGATATACTACATCTACATATTTTAAATACATACTTATATAGATAGTACCTAAATAACACCCAGACACAGAGCAAACACCTATGTTCATCACACAAATGTTTGCCCTGGGTGGGGATCGAACCCACGCCTCTTTGACCCAGAAGTCAGGGTCACTAACCACTGAGCCACCGAGGCAGTCAGAATAGAAATCTTCTAAAAATAACAAGTAAGTATTATATTAAAGAATTCCTTTTTACAAGCGACAAATACAACAAGTACTCGCCAAGAAGAATGAAAGGAGCCGAAAATCGATAGAGTTGCGTCGTATCATTACAGAGTTCCTATGACCACCTTCCAGCTCCAACATCAGACCCTGGTTACCATTGAAAGACAAACCACTCGCCAAGACCATTCAAATGAACCCACACTCGATGAGGTTGTGTCTTTTCATTGCTAAGTTCCTTTGGCCACCTTCCAGCTCTATCATCAGATCAGCACCATGTCATCATAATATTGCATTGTCACGCGATTTAAGTACACATGTATGCAAAATTTCAGCTCAATTCGCAACCGGGAAGTGGATCAAAAACTTGCAAGATTTGATTACAGACCGACAGACAGACAACGGGACCGGTGAAACTAAATAAAAGCTTGTAATTTAAAATAGAAGAGCAAAGATATTTGGCTATCCTACACAACATGACAATTTAATGGAAACCATAATAGAAGGACAAATAGGAGGAAAGATAGGTATGAAGAGGTAAACTGCGGAGGGGTGATCAAATGGAAGGGAAGGTAGATGTCATATCGACTATCGTACAGGGAGATGAAACTCTGGCGGAGGCCCGGGACACGTAGAGATTGCTCCACCTTTCTCATTCAAAAAACAAGCTTGCTCTTAAATTTTGAAGGAATTAATATAACTGAGGTAAAAAGAGAAATAGGAACGAAAAGAACCCTAAACATGATGGGTAAGCGGCAGGAATGGGAGGTTCCAAATTGGTCGTCCCAAAAAGTGTGAATGAATTGTGTGAAAGATGATATGCTAGAGAAAGGAGTTGATGATGAGATGACGTGTGATAGAGTGAATGAGTTTATTTTTATTTTTGATTTATTTGTGACACTAAACATTGTTATTAATTATTGTTTTTTGATTGTTATTAATTATTTCATTGAATCAATTATTAGTTATTATGATTTACGATTGAATACATTAGTTTTTGTTTGACATGTTACTTATAGTTATGAATAAATGAGTATGTGAAGTGGCGAAAGGAAACGTGCTGTGCCGACCCCACCTAGTGGGATAAGGGATAAGGGCAGGATGATGATGATGATGAAGTATGACAATGGAACATGAATGATAAAAGAAATGACATTAGTATGTAGTTCACAATCGCCGAACTAATACGGTTGCCGTGAGTGACATGCACACATTACGCTGTTCTTACATAAATTGTCACCTCTTTACGGAAGTGAGAGTTTAGTGCAAACGTAGTTTCTTGCGTGGCTTATGAGTTTCACTATGATGATTTGTCAATTTCTACTATTTTAATGTCCACTTAAGCTAGAACTTTTAATTACTTACTATATTTTAACCGGAAATCGATCAACGTTAGCCTGACTCTTTTAAAGATTAAAATATAATTAGAAGCCGCAAAAAGCACTAAAATAAGATTAGAATCTTGCACCAATTTGCATTTCTTAATAAGAAAACTTCAACAAGGATCACAGCTGGTTCTGTAAAAGTTCCTTCGTGCTTGCTATAAAATCTGCACCTTTATTAGCTAATAATATAATCAGCAGTACTTTGTGTCAATTTACAAAGTTACTTGTAAATGGGTCTGAAGGTCAATTGTTTGATTGGCATTTGGCGTGTCCAGATTGTTTCTATTTGTTCTCCTATGGAAACAAATAGTTGATTAAATGCGAAAAGGCCACTTTCCAAAATTGTACTGTAACAAATTATGAGTATTTTTCTCCCATCAAAGAATTGGAACATGATACTTATATTCGCAATTTAAAATATTTTTTTTTTTTTGGTTCCTTGGCATTTTATTAACGAAATGTTTATAGCTAAGACATATTTGAACAATGCCATTTTACTCAGAGATTCTTATTGAGTACAGACTGTTGTTTACGACGTTTAAAATGTGACTTAACAATATAACTAAGCAAATGTTAGGTGGACACCCTAAATAAATAATTGCATATTAAAAGGCAAAGTAGCTTTGTTTTTAGGGTTCCGTACCCAAAGGGTATAAACAGGACCCTAATACTAAGACTCCGCTGTCCGTCTATCCGTCTGTCTGTCTCCAGGCTGTATCTCATGAACCGTTATAGCTAGAAAGCTGAAATTTTCACAGATGATGTATTTCTGTTGCCACTATAACAACAAATACTCAAAACAGAATAAAATCAATAATTAATGGAGGGGAGGGGGGGCTCCCATACAACAAATCTGAATTTTTAGACGTTTTTCGCTCTATATTAATAATGGTACCAGGTAGATGCTTGAAATTTTCACAGAATATTTAGTTTTATATTCCCTTTAATAATAAATAATAAAATTAAAATAATATAAATATTTAAGCGGGGCTCCCATACAGTACAGAACCCTCCGTGCGCGAGTCCGACTCGTAATTAGCCGATTATTGTTTTCTAAACTATACAACAGAATGCGGCTTCAAATATCTTTTATATTTCATCCAGAAGGTTTATAGCTATAATATATTCGTACCCGGACGACGCCGGGACGGGCAGCCAAAGAGAAACCTAACGTCTCAGGAATCTCAATAGCAGGATGAAGCACAATTTATTAGACAAGCACTTCACGAAATAAATATTAATAGAGTTCGCCAAATCCAGATGATGAGTATGACCGTGGACGGCGGCGACAAGTGTCTCGTGTCTCCACAATGGTATCTGAGGTCATCCCACCAACACTTGGGTCTCCGTTGCGTCACCGACACTAACATCTGGCTTGTTGACTATTTGTTCCAATAGCTAAACAATGTACGTACAGTGAGACATCAAAGAGTAGAAATTAATTAGTCGGAAACTAATAATAGGGTGTGAGAAAAAAGATGTGTTATATATAAATAGATAGCTATACACAAGTTGTTTAATTATGATTGTATCATATTAAGACTCTAGATAATAGTAAAAACCTGAATAATATTCACTACTGGGAGTGATAGAAAATAGATAATAATTCATATATATGTTCAAAAATTCAACGGTAGTTTTTGGCGCGAAAAATGTGTATGGCATCGACGCGACGTCGCGACGTCTACGCCGTGGCCCGTGTGTCGATGCCAGGCAAAATAATGTCAAAGTCAAATCATTTATTGCAACATTGTGAACGGATAGGGGTACGGTAAGTTAGACTTTGGTTCCACGAGTTTATGTCTACATAAAGCCCGATTACGCTCCGATTACGATCGTGAGACGCATTACATCTGCCCCTACCAATAGTAATACTGCGTGATGACCACAACCGCTCTGTCAAGAGCGCAACGATCAAGAAGAGAGAAAGCCCGATTACAGAGCCGCCAGTGTATCTAAATATATTAGCTAAATAGCATGGTTCTGTTTCTTTTTCACTTTAAGCATTCGATAGAGAGAACGCTTTTTACGTTGCTATTAAATTTATTTATTTACATACACAAACACGTACAACGAAACTACGCCTTGGCTCATCAGTCGAACTATGGCGGCGCAACACCGACGCACTCACCACAAATGTACAAAAAACCGGCCTCACTTGTCTGTACACGACGACCCATTTTACCCATTTTTAGTGGGTCGGATAACCCATTTTCTACGTTAATAATGTGACAAATATAACTATTTTAGGTATATCATAGGAAAGCTAAAATTCAAGGTATACAATTTACAACGTCAATTATTTTTTATAAATAAATAAATATTAGGGGACATCTTACACACGGTTTCTGACCCCAAACTTAAGCAAAGTTTGTGATATGGCTGCCAGAGACTAATATACTACAGTCATATACATATTTTTAAATACATACTTATATAGATAGTAACTAAATAACACCCAGACACAGAGCAAACACCTATGTTCATAACATAAATGCTTGCCCTGGGTGGCAGTCGAACCCACGCCTCTTTGATCCAGAAGTCGGGTTCGCCAACCACTGAGCCACCGAGGCAGTCAATTATTGATTTCAACCTTCGCCATACTCAAAAACACTGAACCGGTCGTCGACTTTGGTCAATATATTTTTTGTTCCAAACAATCCAAATACGGATTCCACAACACAACAAAAAATGAATCATCTTACGAAACGGTATTCCTGAATGATTTCAGTGCGTCATTATGCGTCACGTTTATTGACCCCATTTAAATCTGCTATTCATTCCAAAACAAGGAAATAATGCTATTTCCACAGAGATACCAGAGGGATAATGTGGTCGATCAAGAAAAGAAAGAAAGAGATGCAATGATTTAAGATGGCATGAGTTAGAAAGAGACATGAGAAATATCTCGATTGAGTGGCTAGTTGCCGTATTTTTTTCTCAGTAGTGTCAAATTCCAGTACATTTTTGACAATTTTGACAGCTCTGAGGCAGATTTTCCATACATTTTTGTGGAAAAGAATTGCCTCAAGCGACAACAGCGCTATCTCTCTAGTAATAATAGCTCTGTGGCTAATTCAAATTTTAGGGCAAATGGAGTTTAGAATAACAGCGCTGTTTTTGAAATTCAGTGTTGCTATGCCTAAAATTTCCTTTATTCACAAGAATAATTTGAAAACTATCACAATAAATAAAATTATAATAAAAAAAATACTTTTTACTTCTTTCCTCTAAAATTATAATTGATGACAACATAAATTATATTATTTTACACAACTTGGTCACGAACGATCTTGCTTACTTAATTTAGACTAAGTTATACTTAATTAAGTAACTATTACAAATGAGGGTCACTTATCATATATTAATGTTTTAATTGGTTGCGAACGTGTTAATAGTGTGGCGACAGGTTTGCAATGTGTTTTTATTAACGCGACGTATTTTGACTGCGCGCCGGATTTTTGGCGAAAAACGAATGTAGATATGTTATGGAATTTGTAAAGCTCTCATACATACCACTTCCGATTTAGACTAGTCGGCGGATGTGAAGTTAGCTATTACTAGTTAAGTAAGTTGCCATACTAAAACCCATGCGCAACCATCCCTTCCACACTTCGCTCAGCGCTAGACTTGCCGCGACACAAGCTGCGCAATAGGTATCCAATCCTGACTGAAGCCATATTGTTATATATACGTAGTATTATTATATATTCTTTGCTGAAGCTAACATAAAGCACGGTAATGATAACTATTACCGTGCATAAAGCCGCGCGTTGATTGGAGATTGCGCAGCTTTTAGCTAACTTCACATCATCGAACTATAACTGCCAAATCGGATCGTGTGTAAAGACGTCGCTACTACTTTATTATCATCATTTAAGGCCGACAGATCTTTGACAAATTGAGTCCATAAGTGCAGTAGTTTTTTTTATGAATTACATAAAATAACAAACGTTTTTAAAAATTAACGTTCTATGGCTATATTTAAAATAAAATAAAAAAAAACTACTGCACTTATGGACTCAATTTGTCAAAGATGATTAATATACGGGATCAAGGAGCAAACTTAGGCAGTTGTAATATTTTTAAAACCTCGCGTTTAAAAGTGAACTTTTGCGTAACATGACGCAGTTACGTTCTATTGGTGCTGTCAAAAAGAAAATAAACGTTTGGATCTATTATAGCCAGTATCAACCAGCAGGCTACTTATCCAGCGTACGCTAAATAAAACGTCAATCGCACGCCACGTTTCTCAGTGAGGTACGTAACGTAACAAGATCATTATAACTGTTCTGAATAATTCAACGGGAAGCGAGCGGAACTCGATCATCAGATTGTAACAATTTCCGCCTCTATTTGTTATTTAAACCATGGTATTTTTTCATGCCGTAATAACTATAGTGATTTGCAGTGTTTCCAGTTAAGAATTTTTTTTCGCCCCTTTATAGGCCCCACTCACCATCACGCCAAATGGATGACATCCAAATGAATGTGGCTAATGTTGACAATTTAGTATAATATAAAGGGTGTACCGGTTGTGACCATTTGGTGTTAAAATTATTGCATTAATGATAATTATAAACAATGTAATACCATAAATATTGTTTGAGTGAATCTAAATGTTTTAAAAATTTCTTTAACAATATTATTGTAACATAGAATTGTCTTATTAATCCTTCAAATTCAAAGTGGCCATAAATTATACTAAGATGGCCACAACCGGTGCGTCTACCCTATTTAAGTTAAGACTTCATTTTTTTACAGAAACATTGTTTGAAGATATAAGTTACCAGAAATACAATACACATGGTAAATCCACAGATGATTTAGTTTGAAGATAATCAGACAAGTTGCTGAACTATTTTTGACGCTAAAGCGCTCGCTATACCAATGAAAAGTCGCCATTTCTAACGACGAAAACGCAAACTCGTAACATCGAATGAATGTTATGCATTTGGCGTGATGGTCAGTGGGGCCTATTAGGGATTTGCGTAGAGAAAAATAACAAAAAGAAATACTTTGGGGGGTTCACCAAAAGCGCCTCGGCTAATTCGAGATTTGCAGCTATAACAATCGTACCTGGGCGAAGGCGGGACGGACAGCTAGTATAAAATAATACATTCAATTCGTTTTCAACTGATTCGATTATTCTCTGATCTGCTTTGAGCAAATATCTACAGAGCCACAATAAGGCCGATTACAGAAACGCCAGCGTAACTGTAATAGCTAAATAGCATAGTTCTGTTTCTTTTTCACTTTAGGCATTCGATAGAGAGAACGCTTTTTACGTTGCTATTTAATTTACGCTGGCGCCTCTGTAATCGGGCTTAATCTCTAAGTAAAAGTAGAAAAAATGTCCGAGCGCCGTCATACATACCTATATAAAAATATACATTAAATAATTCACATTGACTCATTTTCTAGAATCTCGACGTAACCAAATAAGTGTTTGTAACCGAGCACTTTGGTATCGTGCAGCGTTGTAGTTGACTTGCAATCACCTTACGTAACTAAAAAGTCTGCCCACTACGTAGCTTGGGCAAGGTTTTGGCTCGGACACTTTTTGCACGATTGTGACTCTATAAATACTTACTCGATGCTGATCTGTGTTTGATTACAATTGGCCGTATCGAATCTCATATCGCAGCGAAGTGAGAAGTAAAACGCTGGGATACCATATACAGGCAGTAGCAAAAACTAACTGTACAGTGAACGAGATTATTACTAGGGGCCTTGGCCGTGACTCGGCCAAACTGGACAGATTTCATGAACCGTTTATAACAGATCGATTTCGCCTGATTGATGACTCTCCATGTAAGTCAATGCCATAGAAATTACTATTACTTATCCTTACATAGTTTAAAATAAAGTCGCTATTTTCGTTTGTTTGTTTGTCTGTATGCTTAAATCTTTAAAACTACGCAACGGATTTTGATGCGGTTTTTTTTAATGGATAGAGTGATTCAAGAGGAAGGTTTATATGTATAGAAAATTCCCGAAATTCCCACGGGAACGGGCACAACGCGGGTAAAACCGCGGGGCGCTGCTAGTTCGGAATATAATATGCTTAACTGTTTGATCTGACTATTGCTTAAATTAAATTTATTGAGTTTCTATATTGTTTATAAATAAATAAATAAATAAAAACCATTTATTGCAGGCACAGACCCATATTAAACTTAACCTAAATTAAAAACAGTACACTGTAAAGAGGTGTTTGTCTAAATAAAAATCTAGTATTCATTGTTATTTTTATTATTTACTAACTGGTCATAATCTATTGGGGAGGCCGATGTCCAGGATTAGATCTCCCATGGCCGATACAATGATGTGATAATGTAAACCAACCAAAAAACCTGAGACAACTCAGGACCTGCAGCGTACAGATGATGCTTTTGAAGTTCAAATTATTTTTTAAAGATATTTTTAGCTGTCGCGTCGTCTAATAAACAGGCAGTAGGTAGGTACTCGTACGTACTATATTCAATCAATGAGTCATGTAAAACGTCAAAATGTGCATCCGTTTCCACCCTTTCACCTTTGTACCAAAATAGCCACCGGCATGTCGCGAAGTTGAAATAAGGATTATGCATATTTTACTTTTCATTCTTTGTGACGTCGTTGTCCGAAAATGTCTCGGTCATACTAGATTAGCTAGACGATGTTGTTGTATTATTTTAATTTTATTATTGAAGTGAATATAAAAAATAAAAATTCTGTGAAAATTTCAAGCATCTACCTGGTACCATTATTAATATAGAGCGAAAAACGGCAAAAAAAGGATTGTATGGGAGCCCCCCTTCATTATTAATTTTATTCTGTTTTTAGTATTTGTTGTTATAGAGGCAACAGAAATACATTATCTGTGAAAATTTCAGCTTTCTAGCTATAACGGTTCATGAGATACAGCCTGGAGACAGACAGACAGACGGACAGAGGAGTCTTAGTAATAAGGTCCCGTTTTTACCCTTTGGGTACGGAACCCTAAAAAGGCTGGTAAAGGTAGGTACAGGATCCTATATTAAGCATGTAACTCATCAAATACTGAATACACACACGCAGTAAATGTAGGCACTTATTTTTAGAGTTCCGTACCCAAAGGGTAAAAACGGGACCCTATTACTAAGACTTCGATGTCCGTCTGTCAGTCTATCCGTCTGTCTGTCACCGGGCTGTATCTCATGAACCATGATAGCTAGGCAGCTGAAATTCTCATAGATGATGTATTTCTGTTGCCGCTATAACAACAAATACTAAAAACAGAATAAAATAAATATTTAAGGGGGGCTCCCATACAACAAACGTAATTTTTAGCAGTTTTTTGCTCGCTATTAATAACGGCAAGAGGAATGGGGCTCCCATACGGTACGGAACCCTTCGTGCGCGAGTCCGACTCGCACTTGACCGATTATTGTTTTAACAAACGTGTAATTCGCCAATACCGCAAAAAGTCGTAAAACAGTTAAAAAATAACCGTTAAAAAACTAGTATGAGTTTATGTAAGCCCCGTTCGTGACTGTATTGATTAAACAAAAACTTGTAATAGCCGTGTACATAGATATCTAGAGATATCCGTTCTCTTTAGCCGGCGCGTGAGACACGTATGTGTGTGTAGCAAATACTCATATGGGCAAAAAAAAAAAATGTCTAGCCATTGACACGAAATTAATGAATATGGGCAAATATTTTTTTTTTAATATTAATTTGTGTCTTACACGTACTTAAATAAATAGATAATATGGATGATTATGGTATTACAATATAATTACTGTCGGCAAAAATGGCACAACTGTCTTCAATCATTAGTATCATTACAGTCTACGCAAAAAATCCGAATAGAACGCCACATAATTATATTGACTAAGGTGTAGAGTTTGTAAAGAAAAGACTGCCTCGGTGGCTCAGTGGTTAGTGACACTAACTTCTGAGTCAAAGAGGCGTGGGTTCGATATCCCACCCAGGACAAGTATTTGTGTGATGGACATAGGTGTTTGCTCTGTGTCTGGGTGTTATTCAGTTCCTATCTATATGTGTATGTATTTTAAAATATGTAGTATATCAGTCTCTGGCAGCCATATCACAAGCTTTGCTTAGTTTGGGGTTAGAGACCGTGTGTAAGATGTCCCCGAATATTTAATATTATTTATTTAAAGTTAGGGCTTGTAGAGTAAGAAGCTTAGCTCTAGATGAGATCTGATATTCATTTTGATACTGCGAACTAAAGACCTGCCAAGACGGGATTGGCAATATTTTACATGAAAACGTTTTCATAATATCATGACGACATGTCTCATCTCGCGAGTTCCGTGGCGGTGTGATGGGTTTTTTCACAGTCCGTCATGCACTAATGCCGTTTAGCTGCGAACGCTACTTGATTACTCATTGTAACTATCTAATATCATCTTATTTCTATGAATTCTCAACTTAGACTAGGGTGGATAATTTTTATAACCAAAAAAATAATAGTAGGATGAAACCCATTAGAAAAGGAGAGTAAGTAATATTATAAAAATGAAAGGAAAAATAATTTACGGGCGATCTGAGGTCCGGAAGGGGTGGGGGGTTTACCTTGATTAGTTCAAGGTTAAAAAACGGTTTTTCTCGATTTCCGACAAAACTTAAAGTCCTATCGAAAAAAGTTACATGGCAAAGTTATAGGTAGTAAAAAGATGTAAACACTTTTTTCACATAACCTCAAAATTTATGTAAAAAATTAAAAAAAAGAAGTTTTTGATTTTTTATTTTTATCTTTTACAATGTTTTTTTTAACGAAATTTAGTGAAAACTTACCTTTTCAAGACCCAAATATGCTGTAATTTATTTGATTAGAAATATTTATTTTTTAACCTTATTTTGAATTAATATCGAAAAAGCACCCTAATTTTCAATCGAAAATTCACCCGTCAAAATATCAGCTTTTTTCAAAAAGTTGGTATGTTTTCTGTTCGTCGAAATCTCTACTTTCCGATGGTAAAAAAAAATAATATATGTTACTATACCTAGTAAATCTTCTATAAATTATTTTTCCTTTCATTTTTATAATATTACCCTCCTTTTCTAATGGGTTTCATCCTACTATAATTATTTTTCACTTTTTATTATTTTTAAAGGCTTCTACCCTAGTCTAACTGTAGTGCGTAAATCACCATTCTGACCGTTAAAGTCCGCGTCACACAAGTTGGCGGAAATGAAGTTAGCTACAAGCTGCGCAATATCCAATCAACACGCGGCTTTATGTGAGCTTCAGTCAGGATTGGATATTGCGCAGCTTGTAGCTGACTTCATTTCGGCCAACTTGTGTGACGCGGCCTATAGGAGGGTGCTATTTTGAAGAGTTTAAGACCGAGCGCGCGGAAGCGAGCCAAGCCGAATAGGTTCATACCCGTAAATATTGTTAGGATATAATTATGTAGATACTCAACGATCAGAAACATCAAAATTGGCTGGCAAGAGTAGTGCTACACCAAAGTACCCGCTTTTTTGAAGGAAATACCCAATCAGTGTATCAGGTTTCGTCAAGATTCGCTGAAAACTGCGACCTATAGTTCCAATGCTATGCTGCCCAAATTATCTAAGCCCTGCGATTAAGCTTTAGAACAAAGAGGTATTTTACCATAATGTAAACAATGTGAAGGAAAGAGAAATACTCGCAAACATTACATGTTGGAATAAGATAGAGTAGCCTTCGCATAGTAACCCTACAGCTTGTACTTGTAGGAGAGAAGTAACATCCAAACTAACACCCGGACAGAAGAATTTTTTCTACTTACTTAACACTTATTGTTATATTATGGAAAATTTACGCAATATCATTATAGTTTATAGCCTATGTGTTATTCTGATGCATAAGCATTATTACTGCAAAGTTTCACCTCAATCCGTTCAGTAGTTTTTGCGTGAAAGAATAACAAGCCATAGAGGAATTAATCGCTACGTTAGATAACAAACATCCATACATACTCACAAACTTTAGCTTTTATAATATTAGTATGATTTATTTTTAAACGCTTCATCAATATAGGTACTTGTTATAAAGGCGGTGTAATTCAATTTAAAAGCAATGTCATTGTCACCGCAAAAACCGATACCTTACCACGCCATAAAATAAACACAAACACGATACATGCCAAAATCAACTTAATTTGGTTCACAGAGAGTAAAATTTTCTATAAACACATTGCGAAGAAGAAACAAGACGCGCGATTATGAGCTGTAAATATTACGCATAAAATTTCATTCCGTTTACAAAGCCCTAAGTTTATAAATTAAACATTAAAGTTTGTCAAAGGAATATCATCGTTATTACCTTAGCAATAAATATCGATTGGTTTTTGCGAGAACTAGTTTTTAGAGTTCCGTACCCAAAAGGTAAAAACGGGACCCTATCACTAAGACTCCGTTGTCCGTCTGTCTGTCTGTCTGTTTGTCTCCAAGCTGTATCTCATGAACCGTTATAGCTAGAAAGCTAAAACTTTCACAGATGATGTATTTCTGTTGCCGCTATAACAACAAATACTAGAAACAGAATTAAATTAATAATTAAGGGGGGCTCCCATACAACAAACCTGTTTTTTTTTAGCTCTATATTAATAATGGTAACAGTTAGATGCTTGAAATTTTCACAAAATATTTAGTTGTATATTCACTTCAAGCTAGCGTTATGCTTTGCACCAGGAACGATAAGGGGCGGGTTATTTAATTAATTTTCTAGATAGGTTTATATATTTTATTTTCTGTTATTGCTGTTATTTATATTTAATAAACTTTACTCTCTAAGCTTTGTACATATGTGAATATTTTTTTTCTCAATTAACTTCAATAATAAATAATACAATTAAAATAAAATTAATATTTTTTAAATATTAAGGGGGGCTCCCATACGGTACGGAACCCTCTGTGCACGAGTCTGACTCGTACTTGGCAGATTATTTTAGCATGCAACACACGCAAGATCGCGCGGAAGTCCGGCCGTCACGCGTCGCTGCCCACTTGCCAGTGAACGTCGTGGGGGAATTTTACTGGTGCATGTGGCAACTGGAAGTGCGTTCCAGGTATTTTTACATTTTAGGGGAAGATTTTTATTTAGATTTCTGTGGGGTAGATACAGTCCGTTCACAGTTATTTTACTTGTGACATTTGTTGCTATCTGCTACTGTCTAACCTATGATGGTTTGTAATAACTAGACAAAGACAGCGAAAAGACAACTAGAAATGTCACAGGTAAAATAACTGTACGCTACCCAAGCCCAACAGCTATCATATGCGCTATGGAAAGAGCTTTAAAAACATATATATACAGGGTTATTTCTTATCAATTAGCATCCTTTTAGGGGTTTATTTTGTACATCAACACTAACAACTTTTGTTCTGCGACTTTTGTCAAAACTAAAAAAAAATGTTGTTCCATAGAAAAATATCGTTCACCCTCAACAAAATGTATGGAAGTATGGAACCTTGCCAATTTTTTAGTCGTCTACTCGTACGATGGTGATTTTATGTGAGCGCTACCGTGGTTCGGATGAGACGTTATATTGTAGATCCCAACTGTTTAAACCGTCCAGCCGTGTCAGAGGCCTGACACCAGGGCTAGCCACTCGGACTATACCTACGAACTTACTTAGTCGGCTACAAAAAGACACTAGCTCCAATAATCCAAAGATCAAGATAATAAGAACCAGTAGCGAGACAACCTCGTGTAGAAACGTATTATGCAAACGTTGCATCGGTTATGTGAACTTATGTTACGAGTACCGTTGCCCAACTGGAGCGCCCGCTACCATGAATCGACTATTGTGAATCATAACACCACTCGAAAAAATCTTAGTTGGTTCGGCCGTCTAAATCTAGTTTATTTTGACCGACGATCCAAACCGGAGGAGGTACTCAATTCGACATTTATATACTTTTTTTTTATGTATAACCACGCATAACTTTTTTCGTAGTAGTCCGATTTCAATAACTCTTTTTATTGGAAAGAGTATACTTCGAAATTGGTCCCATTCAAATTTAATTGAAATCAGCTGAGCCATTTTTGATAAATTAACAATAATGTGAAAAATGCTACATCGATCCGTGCGAAATATTTGTGAATTCTGTACACGGGTGAAGTCGGTCATGCTATTTTTTGCAAAAAATAATTATTTGATAGTACCTTGGTAACACCACGGTAGACCAGAATCAAATAGGAAACTGTAGGCCGAATCCAATTCAACACAATAAAGTGATTTCATTGTTTTAACCGGTCAGTCCTCGGATGGGTGACCGCGGGTGGCATTTACAACTAAGCGCAGAGGCCTTCAGGCAGCTTAAAATCTCTGACACCAGGGCTAGCCACCCCCCGGCCTATACGAACTTACTTTCTGCTTGGTGTCTGTAAACTAAGCTATAAGCTAAGCAGATTATTATTACCAAGGCCGGTTTTTATAATTACCAAGTTAATGTAAAGTGTAACATTATAAATAAATAAATATTAAGTGACATCTTACACACGGTCTCTGACCCCAAACTAAGCAAAGCTTGTGAAATGGCTGCCAGAGACTAATATTCTACATATTATACATTTTTTAAAATACATACTTGTATAGATAATACCTAAATAACACCCAGACACAGAGCAAACACTTAAGTTCATCACATAAATGTTTGCCCTGGGTGGGGATCGAACCCACGCCTCTGTGATCCAGAAGTCAGGTTCACTAACCACTGAGCCACCAAGGCAGTCATCCCAATCCATCCAGCTCCTTCAGTCAGGATTGGCTTTTACGCAACTTGTAGATAACTTCACTGTAGTCAATTATTAGTTACTAGTAGCGGCACGTCAGTCTAGCGCTGAGGGTACTGTGGAGAGGATGGCTGCGCATGTTGACCACCATACTAAACTCATGCGCAGCCACCCCCTCCACACCGCTACAGCGCTAGACTTATATGTTTGACTGTATTGCTAGTAGTGTATATTATTGAACTAGTTTATTTTATTAGTATTTATTGTAAACATTTATATAAGGAGAAGCCATTGGCTCCGTCATACAGTGTATACTAGTTCGGAGCCAATGGATTCAAAACAATAATTGTCAAAAATATTTCTGGAACAATAAATTATTCTTATTCTATTCTTATTCTTATATGCCGCGACCTGTATCAGATTGTATGTTAAAAAATCTTGAGTGGCCATCCATTTCCGCTAACAACGTAAATAATATACCTGTAATGCAAATTATTTTCTCATAGTTGAGTGTTACCCGTTTCCATGTTGAAGAAATTCCAAAAATTCCCCAAAACGTAAGGTCATTGATGGCGGCCATCGAAGGCCGTTTAATATGGTAATCCAACAACGGTAACCTTATCAGTGTAATAAAATACGTAGTAACATCTGAGGGATTAGCATGAGAATGTACGTAAACGAAAACTTCAGTAGTTTCCGTGACTCATACATTTTGACGATGAACAGGGCTGAAGTTTTCGTTTACGTACAATCTCATGCTAATCCCTCAGATGAACACGCACGGAAACGTGTCACGTGCAAGCGAGAGCGCGGAACAAGCGATAGAGAGGCACGATCGGGCTAAGCGTTCGGCTTGTTTCAGTTGTTGATTCAACAATGTTTTCTTATGACGTTGTTACGTAATATAATCGTCCGTGACCGACTTTACACACAACCAATTTTTTTACAGCGTCCCTAACGGAAATGAGAAAGAGCTGACGTAAATGTATGAAGCCACACTAAAACTAACATTTTCGTTAACAATACAAACTCAAACCAGCCAATTATTGAACTCAAACCACAAACCCGCACTGTGCTAGCGTGGATATAGCCACGGTTACGTATGGCTCAATCACCCTTCGTGGGTAGTCCTGCAGTGGACTACTAAAAAAGGTTGGTCAACGAGGAAGAACGAAACTGTATGGAGTCACACGAAAACGACAATCCATCCATAAGCCATAGACGTCCACTGCTGGACATAGGCCTCCCGTATAGATCTCCAATATGCCCGGTTGGTAGCGGCTTGCATCCAGCGCGATCCTGCGGTCTTAATGAGGTCATCCGTCCACCTTGTCCAACGTCCACCACGTTGCACTTGCCGGTACGTGGTGAACTTTTCGACCCTATCGGTCATCAGTCCTCCGCGCTATGTGCCCTGCCCACTGCCATTTCAACTGGCCAATCCATTGGGCTATGTCGGTAACTTTGGTTGTTCTACGGACCTCATTTCTAATATGATCTCGCAGAGAAACTCAGAACATAGCCCTCTCATATAGTCTCATAGCTCGTGGGTTACTTGGAGCTTATTAATAAGACAAAACGACAATAGTATTCGTTTACTACACAACTAATACTAAGGCATAGAACTAGAACCCGTTTTTAACCAAACCGGCCCGGCCAGATTTCTCCTCGGTTCATCTCTTTCTGTATTACGACGCAATAGAAGATAAAATAAGTGCCTACTTACCTAAATACAATTACACGTTTTTAGGGGTCCGTGCCCAAACGGTAAAAACGGAACCCTATTACTAAGACTCCGGTGCCGCTGTCCGTCTGTCTGTCTCCAGGCTGAATCTCAAGAACCGTGATTAGAATGTTGAAATTTTCACAGATGATGTATTTCTGTTGCCGCTATAACAACAAAAAGGTGCTAAAAACAGAATAAAAGAAATTTTAAGGATAATACAACAAATTATTTGCCGTTTTTTGCTCGATATGAATAACGGCAACAGATAGACGCTTGAAATGGGGCTAAAAGGTCTCCCGGAAGAAGAACCCTTCGTGCGTGACTCCGACTCGCACTTGGCCGATATTTTTAAAAGTCGTCGTGGCCTAGTTGTATAATTTGTAGGTGGACGTCCTACGCTGCGCTTGACGGCACGGGGTCTCCATTCGAGAACTTTATGGTTCTTCACCATCTGTTGGTTGATATGGACAACCAAGACCCACAATTTAACGTGTCATGCGAGCTACGGCAGCGCTCAGTTGTAAGTGCCACCCGCGGTCACCCATCTGCAGACTGACCGTGCCGAACGTTGCTTAACTACGGTGATCGCTAAGAAATACCTAGTCAAACTACGTTTGTCTTATAATTATTTTTCGCATAAAATGGCAAAACCAATTTGCCAAATTATTAAAACTATTGTAAAACTAAAACAAAAATTATTGTTGATTTTTCAAGAACGGCTTAGCCGTTTTAGATAAAATTTAAGAGGGATACCCTATGAAACAGAGATATACCCTTACAGAGAGTACAGAGTATACCCTATCAAACTAAAAAAATATTTTTTTGATTCGGTTAACAATTGGCGAAATTATCGATGAACATACACAAAACAAGTATTTTGGATGTCCAACCAGTTGTGCGAAAGCAGTTGGTCCACGAGGAACTCCTAACAAAATATACATACAGACGAACATTTAGGAAGTCGGTTAAACGATTCTAATCCAATATTGATCTCGATTATAAAGCGATTGATTCATTTAAAAGCCGCCTTAGAAAGTGATTAACATCAGCTAAAGAAAGAACATTGAAATAAACTGGGTTTTAATGTTTAGAGATGGCGATAGATATCAATACTCGTATTGTAGATCTATTATTATCATCATAACCCTAATCAACTGTATATCCATCAGCCATAATTTTTTTCAGCAAGCAATTTTATTCAGTTATTTTGTATTATTTTTAATCAGTTGTTTTAAATATGTATACTCGTTTCAATTTTGTATTTTGTTAGTTGAATGACGAGACCTATTGTTGGCGGTACTATGTATTATTATACAGATTTTGTATTTTTAATTATAGTATTAAGCTCGATACGTCAATAAATGATTCTGATTCTGATTCATAGGACGTCCACTGCTGGACATAGGCCTCCCCTATGGATTTCTAATAAGGCCACAGACCAAATAAAAAAATCAAGGCAGAACGTCGTCGTTGAACAGTCAAATGAGGCCGGTTTGTTATACATGTGGTGAGTGCGTCGGTGTTGCGCCGCCATAGTCACCATGCATAGTTCGACTGACAAGCCAAGGCGTAGTTTCGTTGTACATGTATGTGTGTGTAATTGTGTCTGTACACGGCGAGGCGTTGTTTTGCCGGCCTGACTTTTACAACATTGTCTTATTTTTTTTTATTTGCTCTGAGAGCTAATAAGGCTGGTTAAAAGCGGCCTTCATCCAGCGCGTTCCTGCGGTTTCAAAACGTCAATACACCTAGTCAGTGGACGTCCTACTTAAAGCTTGCTGGTTCCTTGTTCTCTATTCGAGAACGTTACAGATCCATCGGCTATCCGTTTTACGATAAGTTCGTATAGGCCAGGTGGCCAGCCCTGTTGTCAGAATTTTTAAGCCACCTGAAGACCTCTGAAACCCGATAATTACAATTTAACGTGTCATCCGAACCACGGTAACTTTCAGTTGTAAATGCCACCCGCGGTCACTCATCCGAAGACTGACCGTGCTGAACGTTGCTTAACTTCGATGATCGCTAACGAACACCTTTTTTTTACGAGGAGGAAATCTTCCAAAAGTGGCTGGACCGCTTTGGGGTGCAGTAGGGTTATGTGTGATTGTACCCACTAAAAGCCCCTCGGTCGTCCTTTGTGCCTTCTTGTGAGCTCCGGGATCTCCAAAGGGAACGCACCGATGCTCGCAGCATTTTGTGTGACTACTCGCCTGGTAGTAGAACCAGGCATTGTGCGTGCGGTCCTCTACGACAGCGTTACCACACACGCTGCTGTCCTCCTCGGGCCCGCTTGAGTGCGTGGCCAGAGCCCCAATCTGACCACCCACAGGCCCAGGGGTCCCCTTTTAGTAGGCTCTTACTACAAGCAGGAAATACCGATGCCGTATTCTAACGCTCCGACAGCTAACCCGCTAACGAACACCTAGTCAAACTATGAGCGCTACGAACTATGTGCCCTGCCCACTGCCATACGTCAATGCAGAAGTACAAATGAGTCGATCGCGCGATGATCGCGCTAGTAGGACGTGTAACATGATGATTACCGCTCCGTAACTTTCTATGAGGCAGCCGAGCTTATTGATGACATCGTTCTCACGATCTCAACCTCTACCGTACATGGAGTCAAGTACTTAACCTAAAATGACCTAGAACATTAAGAAAGCATAATAAGTTTCAATAACAATTGGATTCTGTGGTACGAATAATCATATTTGTAACCGATTTCCAAAAAGGAGGAGTTTCTATGTTCGTCTGTATGTATTTTTTTTCATCGATATTTTCGCCAATTGTGATCGTAAATTTCTTTTTTAGTTCGAAAGTGTATACCTACTCCCGAGTTGGTCCCATTTAAATTTTATCGCAAGCAGCTAAGCCGTTTTGAAAAATCAACAATTATGCAAATATACTGTATCTCATAATGTAGTCAATACAAGCGAACTTTTCGAATTTTGAACACGGTTTAAGTCGGTTGTGCAATTTTTTTGCGAAAACTAATTATGATTTGAACACACTATCACTCACATTTCCGAAGGGGACAGCTCGCTGAGATATTTTTTAGATCAGCGGGCTTAGCATAAGGACCATAAAATAACTCTATCGACGTGTCAGAGCGTGACAGAGTTATGATGAAGTATATATCTGTCACCTTTGCACACGTCGATAAACTCTTGTCGTGGTCTTGTATGCTAAGACTGCTGGAGTACAGCAGTGCACCCAAACAAGTCGAGCACAGCCGTAAGCATACTTTTCCTGAAGCAGTTCAGGCCATTTTCAACCCCCTGTAAATTCGTTCTGGATAAAGCTAGACGTCTGAATAATTTATAATCAAGAGAACGTCAAAATAATATAACAAAGTACCCATATTTCCAAATTTCATACCAATTGAATCAGTTAAAGAATTATTGCTAGTCAAAGTTCTTTGATTTTGTCACTGACATACTCATTCACTCAGTCACTCACTCAACGATCATCATAATTCTTAGGTACTTCTAGCAGACATACAAGCTTGTAATTTTGATGACCATTATCATTCAGCCTGAACAGCAAGGATAAAATCAAACATGCTTTAATTTTGGTCTAGTTTTCCTATTTTAGGATCAACACAAATAAGTTTGTAATCCTATTTGTAGTATGTGAAATACCAAGATTTGTGGTTTTGACTTCGGACTTCAGGTTGTCCCTACTAAATTCTAATCTTGAATGTTTAGAGCAGGTAGGGCAGGGGTGGGCTAGTAGTAGGGTAAGGGGCGCGGTAGCGCATGGTGGCGTGGTGCGGGCGTGGCAGGGACGTGGTGGAGGCGTGGTGCGAGTATAGTAATAACTTTTACTATGAAGTCAACCCAAAATTCCATTAAAAATCAAATGCCTTGCACAATAAAACTGCAACTCGTAATCGAAGAAAATATATAACAGCGAATCTTTTTTCTTGAATTCGTGGTTGGTCATAGTAAAAGTAATTCATTATAATGGTCTGAATCACCTCCTGTCGGCTTAGTATATCCAGTCTGAATAACCCCAGGTTTGTATTTGTATAACAGTGTCTATTTCGTCGTAAACTAAACTGCATATTTCAAGTAACACGTAAACTATGTACCCGTTATGCAGTTACGTTTCTGTAGTGCAATAAGTAAGTTTAACAGTCAGTAACAGAAAACATTAACAACGCGAATAAACTAACCAGGCAAGCATGAGATATAAAGATAACTGCTGTGTGTAACCATTGGTGACCATGGTTTAAAAACCGGACAAGTGCAAGTCAGGCTCACACACCGAGGGTTACGTACAAATCCTGAAAATTGCACAAAATTGTAAACTCGGTTGTTAGGCGTAAAGATAAATAATTGTAATCATCGATAATCAATATCGTAAGTGTTTTTTTCCCTTTTCTCGTTATCTCATTGTAAAATTTAATTAGATACCATGTTTAGCTTATGCTAATGAAGCTCTTTCATATATTACTAGCGACCTGCCCCGGCTTCGCACAGGTGTATTATGCATGTAAACCTTCCTCTTGAATCATTCTATCTATTTAAAAAACGCATCAAAATCCGATGCGTAGTTTTAATAAGCATAAATGGGGACAGACAGCGGGAAGCGACTTTGTTTTATTCTATGTAGTGGTACTACCGTGGTACTTGGTAGTGATAAGTAAGTAAGTTCGTATAGGCCATGTGGCTAGCCCTGGTGTCAGAGTTTTTAGGCCGCCTGAAGGCCTTGGTAGTGATTATACCCCACATGATATGATTAAATCACTCTGAAATTTGGACCCATATTTTTTGCATTTAGGCCCTTTTTTTGTGATAAAATTTAAAGTACAGTTTTCAGATTTATTCCTATATGTGTACTCTAAAACAATGCATCTTGCCAAATTGTATAGTTCTAGGTCAACAAGGAGTATTTAGAAAGTTTTGAATTCCTTGTGGGTGTCGAAATATGCGATTTATCCGTCATAAACGGTTTTAAAAGTTTTTTCTACGATAACTGAGAAGTTCGGTATTTTCACAACTGCAAGAGACCATAGATCTGCGTTTAACTACGAGTATTAGGGTTTTCATCGTCATCTATCCATTATCATTTTTTTAGTTCAATTTCTTTTTTTTATTTGTTTAGGTTTGTAAATACAGTATAGCAGTGGTGTTATATAGTTTAGTTTATGAAATGTTATTTAAGTTTTGTTGCAATAAATCTAACTCAGTATTTCAACTCGATATCTTTACGCGTTCTCGAGTTAGAAAGTCTTGACACACGGACGGACAGAGAGACGGACAGACGGACAACAAAGTGATCCTATAAGGGTTCCGTTTTCCCTTTTGAGGTACCGAACCCTAAAAAAGAACAATCGAATCAAAAACCTCCTATTTTGTAGTCGATGGAAAACTAGGTATAGGCCGCGTTGTAACGCTTTCCAAAGTGTAATGCTAGTTTCTGAGGTATAGGTAAAGCGTTCAACATAAAGGTAAGGTAGATAGAAAGCTATGCTAAGGTGTGATAAATAAAAGTTATAAAGTAAGTAATGTTGGTTTTATTAATGCTAATTTTAAGTTACATGCCTGAGGGGCGTAGATCGGTATGAGACACCTTATGATCTATGTGCCGGAAGGGCTTAATATTAAAAACTTAGGATTACTGATTGCCGGAGGGGCTTAAGACTAAATACTAATTAAATGGTACAATAGAATGGGCGCCAGGACTATAGGTCCATAAAATACAAGGGCTGATAGTTGCCGGCTATCAGGGTAGAACAGGGCGTGTGGTCGAATACCTACTTCGCTGAGTTTGCAACCAATTTTAAATATGCTCTGTGTTAGTTAATTATTTAAGTTAATTGAGTAATAAAAGCACAGCACGAAATGTAAGAAAGGCGCAGCCGTTGGCTGCGTTACCAATAATACTCGGGGGTAGATTCAAGTCGGGGCGGTCGCCACGTCGCCCACGGCGGAAACGCGCAGATAGAAGCAGCAAGATGCTAGTAGCGGTCTCGGGGTGAGACGCAGAAAGAGGCCACGTCGCCGCACGATGAGGGACGCGCCGGAGGACGCTTGCCGCGCCTTGGAGTGCAGTTGTAGACCACAATTTCTATATGTAGAACAAAAAAAGAAACCCTGTCCGAGGACAGAAAACAAGTATGAATGTCTTGTTCTTTGGTCAGACCTCGCTTGAAGAGCGAGGCCCTCCATTTCAAGTTGGGGGTGGTAAGCCGACAATGATATCGGATGCGACACGTCATCGGGTCTAGGGAAATACTGACAAAGACAGAGCCTAACCGAGACAGTAGGAATAAGAGGCTATTAAAAACTTACCCTAATGTCTTAGGGGTTTCTTTTCGAGGTTTCGAAATCAGTTCAGCCAAGCGAACTCGCCACGTCGCACGGTGTTCGTCGTTCGGGGAACCAGGGTGTCGGCGTGCGGTCCTGTTCTCACTCGATTTCGGTGGTTTTCTGTAGAATCAAGGGACAATTCCTTTGGTTCTTGTACAACAAGTGAATCGTTTAGAAAACCAACCTTGCCGACACGTACCTTCGTTAGGACGCCGCTACGGCCTTGTTCCCCACTACGACCCCGTGTACGCTCCGTTGGCTGCTTGCTGGACAAAGAAAGACTCCAGTCCGTCTATCACGGTTTTATGTGATTTTATTTCACTCCGACCGAATTTTAATATTTTGTTCTCGTTCCTGACCTAGTTTGTTGACACTTGACAGCCAAGTCGCTGGCAGATCCGACTTAAGCTGTCAGTGACTTTTTGTAAATTTTTGGCACCAACGTACCCGATGATTTGCCAACACTAGAGTGTTTTGGCACCTATTTGCCAAAACAGGGTTACAATACCCCTCCACCCGGGGAAAGAATTCACGCAGTGAATTCGACGGCTGCCCCCAGCCGAAAAGTAGAATAATAAGAACGAGTAGGGAGCAACAAAGAAATGGGCAACCTAGCCGCTAGAATATTTAGTGGCTATTTGCCGAACAGACGAAATACAGACCAAACGATAAAAATAAAAGATCCTTATAACTAAAAAAAGTGTCAAAGTACCCTGACTTTCTAGAGTTGAGTGAGATAATCAGGAAAGCAAACAACTGAGTGGAAATCTTACTTTGACTCCGCAGGGAATTTAAGATTGTTAAAAAACATAAAGGTACCAAATTATGGAGTCAGTTGGACCAAGAACCGAGGACTGACTCAAGCATAATTATGGCTTCTTTGTTTTTAACTGATAAGATTTTCCTGTAAGCGGTATTAAGTCAAAAAAAATTTTTTTTTTTTTTCTTTTTTTTTTTTTTTTTTTTTTTTAGTTAGCATATAATCTGTGGTTAGAAGTAAAACAAGGATGCACGAAAATTATGGAGTAGGTTGGACCAACCCGAGGACCGACTCAAGCATAATTAAGGCACTGTTTTAACTTATAAGATTTTCCTAGAAGAAATATCTGAGAAGAAATCTTTTGGAATTTCTTTTTTAAGCATGATTCGAGGTTGACTTGGTGAGTATTGCCAGTACAACTAAGAAACAAAGCTACTAAAATATATGCATTCTAATGCCCGCTTTTTTTTTGAGATTGAGCTTAAAATTGAGCGAATATGGGTTACTGAAGCTAAAATTGTTGGAATTTGAATGTTTACAAAGTCAGGGGTATTTCACTTCTAAATCTAGGTGCATTTAACCTAAACTTAAGATACGGTGTAACTATTGTTACACGTTAGTGCTAAAAATAAATATAAGTCAAAGTTTGGAGTGGGGTTCTTCCTACCTGAGGGTGGAATTCCTTATTTAAGTCATCGCCGGGGAAATCATACTATTATGATATAAAAAATTAGTCAATTCAGGTGTGACCATCGGTGTCAGTATACAGAATAATGGTGACGCCGATAGTTTAAGAAGGCAATGCCTTGAGGATGTGACCATCGTAGTGGGCACTGAAGGAACATTACTACTGGAGTTGAGCGCTCAACCTTATTAGTGTAGTAAAGAAATGGGTGTATAATTTAGTGTGGCCACATAGTGGATCAGACTAGTGGACACAGCTAAATGATTAAGTGTAGTCAGGTATGTAGTTATAGGCTTCAGTTAAAGAGTTCTACCACCGCTCTATTGTTTGTCAAGTATGTAGTTATAGGCTTTCGTTAAAGAGTACTACCACCGCTCTGTTGTATTGTCTAGTATGTAGTTATAGGCTTTAATTAAAGAGTTCTACCACCGCTCTATTTATCGTCTACCTTTAGGGGGTAGCGAGTGCTAATCGGTACTGCCTTAACAGGACTTGCCTGTTGACAGGACCGACGCTAAGATACTACTTTTAGAGAGTAGCAAAGAGGCATCAGCACTGCCGTTAGTGGGCAGGGCTGAGCAAAAGGTACTACCACGTAGGGGTAGTACATTGGGTGTCCAACGAAGTGGGCACACAAAAGGGTCAAGTAAGGTACTGCTCAAGGCAGCACAAGTGGTAGAAGCAAGTTATCAACAGTACTGCGTAGTACTGCGTACAGAATATACAAGGTACTATCTTTAGAAGATAGTAGGACAGTACTGAGTAAGTAGTACATGTAAGTATCAGCAAGTAAATAGTACAAATACTGCCGGTAGTGGGTAGTATTGTCTATTTAAAGTAGTATTTCTAAGCTAAGCTAGAATGATATTGCTACCGAAAGTAGGAAGCTAAAGATTATTATTCTAGCGTAGAAGGGTAGTATTAAGGTACTAAGGGCTACAATATAATAGCTTATCTTAGTTTGTAGGACATAAGGACTGCACTCCAAGCGGTCTAAAGGGAAAGAAAGAAAAAAAAAAATTTTACTACCGATTTTAAAATTAAATCCTTAAGGACTTAGTTTCCAGGCACGAATTATGCGATAAAAGTTAACAGTCAAAGATGGAGAAAAAAATATTTCATAACAAATTAAATTACTCAGTTTTGTTGTTTCTATATGGTTTACTGATAATATTCTTCAGTAAATTAGTAAAAGATTATAAAAACATAATTGACATTGTTTTTCCTACCATCTTATAGAAAACAAAAGCGTTGTTACAAACGCCTTGTTTGCAAACAGAATAATCAACGAAGCTACAGTAAGTATTGCAAATGACAACTTCTGACCGTTGTTTTCCAAGAATTTAGTGCTATAAACAGTGTAACTGCAATTGTTTCTCCTTGTTTCAGGTTCCTGGAACGATAGAATGTGCAACAATACTAATCTATCTGAAAGATTTCTCCAAACATGTGTGTGATAGACTGTTCCTAGTGAAAAAAGTGAACGAACAAAGGTTTACCAGAGGACTGCGAATCATCCTATAAAGATTCTCTACTGAAGATGAGAATATAAGAGGCGTCCCTACTTGGAAGACTAGGATCAGTTCATAACGTCTGAAACGTTTTGCTTCAGGTTCAGGCATGGTGACCTAACATCCTGATTATTCTGTTTCCGAGATTATGTAAAGATCGCTGTGAGAGTTGTCGAAGCTAACATTATATGATTATAGTGCTGTTATTTGTTGTTTTATTGTGCCAAGATATAGAATTACTAGTAAAGTAATCGTAAAAGTAATAATATTCTCAGGCGATTACTACAATATGTCGGTTACCAAAATGTTCAATGTCGAACATGATTCGATATACTGAGCCCTTTGTTTCCGGCATATTCCTAAGAGGTAGTAAGATATTTTTTTTTTAAAAGAACATTAAATCGTGCTGTTTAAGTTTAAAAGTTATTCAATTTAAGTTAGACAAACAGAGACTAAGTCATAATAGTGTAAAGTGGTTGCAGAATCAGCTTACAAATGTATGAAATATCTAAAATACTAGCGCAGGTAGTTTTAAGTTGCCCAATTATTGCTTACAAACTGCTATGTTCACAATTTATACTAATCCTATAAACATAATACATTAAACAATATTTCACCGCAACAATATCTTTGTGAAAACTACTTAAGCATTTAGTTACAGTACATACTTTGCAACAATGCAGATAAAATGAACAATGTAGGTAAGTACTGTTAACAAAGTTTAGTTTCAGTACATTATTTTGTAATAATGCAAATAAAATGAATAGTGTAGGTAGGTAATGTTAACAAAATTTTGTTACAGTACATTATTTTGTAACAATGCAAATAAAATGAATAATGTAGGTAGGTACTGTTAACAAAATAATGCAGGTATACTATAGCAATGAATCTGAAAATACAAAAACTGCCTAAAATGAGAATTACAATACCTATTCTGTTAAATCTTACAGCTATAGGGTACACAAGGATTAAAACAACACAAATTTCTTTTTCAAAATTGTTCTTGTTTATTAGTATGTTAGTACATCCTAGCTGCCTAACAGATCCTACCTAACAATGAATTGATTGCAAATTCAGCTTAAAACCAGTTGAGGCGCCACTGTAACGCTTTTTAAAGTGTAATGCTAGTTTCTGAGGTATAGGTAAAGCGTTCAACATAAAGGTAAGGTAGATAGAAAGCTATGCTAAGGTGTGATAAATAAAAGTTATAAAGTAAGTAATGTTGGTTTTATTAATGCTAATTTTAAGTTACATGCCTGAGGGGCGTAGATCGGTATGAGACACCTTATGATCTATGTGCCGGAAGGGCTTAATATTAAAAACTTAGGATTACTGATTGCCGGAGGGGCTTAAGACTAAATACTAATTAAATGGTACAATAGAATGGGCGCCAGGACTATAGGTCCATAAAATACAAGGGCTGATAGTTGCCGGCTATCAGGGTAGAACAGGGCGTGTGGTCGAATACCTACTTCGCTGAGTTTGCAACCAATTTTAAATATGCTCTGTGTTAGTTAATTATTTAAGTTAATTGAGTAATAAAAGCACAGCACGAAATGTAAGAAAGGCGCAGCCGTTGGCTGCGTTACCAATAATACTCGGGGGTAGATTCAAGTCGGGGCGGTCGCCACGTCGCCCACGGCGGAAACGCGCAGATAGAAGCAGCAAGATGCTAGTAGCGGTCTCGGGGTGAGACGCAGAAAGAGGCCACGTCGCCGCACGGTGAGGGACGCGCCGGAGGACGCTTGCCGCGCCTTGGAGTGCAGTTGTAGACCACAATTTCTATATGTAGAACAAAAAAAGAAACCCTGTCCGAGGACAGAAAACAAGTATGAATGTCTTGTTCTTTGGTCAGACCTCGCTTGAAGAGCGAGGCCCTCCATTTCAAGTTGGGGGTGGTAAGCCGACAATGATATCGGATGCGACACGTCATCGGGTCTAGGGAAATACTGACAAAGACAGAGCCTAACCGAGACAGTAGGAATAAGAGGCTATTAAAAACTTACCCTAATGTCTTAGGGGTTTCTTTTCGAGGTTTCGAAATCAGTTCAGCCAAGCGAACTCGCCACGTCGCACGGTGTTCGTCGTTCGGGGAACCAGGGTGTCGGCGTGCGGTCCTGTTCTCACTCGATTTCGGTGGTTTTCTGTAGAATCAAGGGACAATTCCTTTGGTTCTTGTACAACAAGTGAATCGTTTAGAAAACCAACCTTGCCGACACGTACCTTCGTTAGGACGCCGCTACGGCCTTGTTTCCCCTACGACCCCGTGTACGCTCCGTTGGCTGCTTGCTGGACAAAGAAAGACTCCAGTCCGTCTATCACGGTTTTATGTGATTTTATTTCACTCCGACCGAATTTTAATATTTTGTTCTCGTTCCTGACCTAGTTTGTTGACACTTGACAGCCAAGTCGCTGGCAGATCCGACTTAAGCTGTCAGTGACTTTTTGTAAATTTTTGGCACCAACGTACCCGATGATTTGCCAACACTAGAGTGTTTTGGCACCTATTTGCCAAAACAGGGTTACAGCGTCACACAAGTTGGCGGACATGAAGTTAGCTACAAGCAGCGCAATAACCAATCCTGACTGAAGCTCACATAAAGCCGTGTGTTGATTGGATATTGCGCAGCTTGTAGCTAACTTCGTTTCCGCCAACTTGCGTGACGCGGCCTATAATAAAATCAGCCAAGTGCGAGTCGGACTCGCGCACGAAGGGTTCCGTACCATATGGGAGCCCCATTCCTCTTGCCGTTATTAATAGCGAGCGAAAAAACTCATAAAAATCACGTTTGTTGTATGGGAGCCTCCCTTAAATATTTATTTTATTCTATTTTTAGTATATGTTGTTATAGCGGCAACAGAAATACATCATCTGTGAAAATTTCAGCTGCCTAGCTATCACGGTTCATGAGATACAGCCCGGTGACAGACAGACAGACGGACATCGAAGTCTTAGTAATAGGGTCCCGTTTTTACCCTTTGGATACGGAACCCTAAAAAACGGATAGTCCACATTTGACCGCGTTATCGCGTGCTATGTCGCCGAATGCAAAATCATGGAGATGCGTATTATAATATGTCGGTCACCGGCGCACACGCAACCGTCGCGCATTAAATATGCATAACACGCCAGCAATCATTAACATGGGCTACGTCACTTACACGCGAGCGTAAGGTACAGTGCGCGCGAAAAATAACGCACCGTCAAACTGAACCGTGCTCTCTTACTGTGGGCCTTATTTATAAGCTCCAAGAAGCCCTGGGATGCGGATATACATTCCTCATTTCTTGCTAGCTTGAAAAGAAAGAGTTCTTTTTGACGTGTGAAAAAGTGACAGATATATACTTAAAGCGATAAGGCCGCCAATTAGAGACCTATTGTTTTGTTTTTGTCCGTATAATCTGTTTTTAGGGTTCCGTACCCAAAGGGAAAAACGGGACCCTATTACTAAGACTTCGATGTCCGTCTGTCCGTCTGTCTGTCTGTCACCGGGCTGTATCTCATGAACCATGATAGCTAGCTGAAATTTTCACAGATGATGTATTTCGGTTGCCGCTATAACAACAAACACTAAAAACAAAATAAAATAAATATTTAAGGGGGGCTCCCATACAACAAACCTGAATTATTAGACGTTTTTCGCTCTATATTAATAATGGTACCAGGTAGATGCTTGAAATTTTCACAGAATATTTAGTTTTATATTCCCTTCAATAATAAATAATGTAATTACAATAAAATAAATATTTAAGGGGGCTCCCATACAGTACGGAACCCTCCGTGCGCGAGTCCGACTCGTACTTGGCCGATTATTTTTTTTCATGTAATGTGGTTGTCTAATATAGTGTTATTGTTTGTTTGTTGTTATTTGTATTGCAAGAAGTAGCCCAACGAGCTATGGAGAAGGTATCACATAAAAAAAATGCTGTAGATATTTTGTAAAACGTGCAGTTGGTTGGCTTGGTCACGTATTTACATTTATTCTTGAAACTGTGTGTTACGAATTCTAATATCTATAGAGTCACAAAGGCCGATGTCCACTCTTTATTCGCTGTCACTGTATCTATGTAAAACAATTGAGACCAGATTTCCTTTCACTGATGTGACTTACCGGCAATCTGATTTCATAATCGAATTTCAGCTTGCGATTTTTAGAAGAAGGTTTCTTTATTAATCCATTACATAATGAAATATTAGTCATAAGCAAGCAAGAACATTCCTAAAAATAAATTAAAATAAGAATAGAACAAACTGATGGCCAAATGGGTGTTATCAATAAGTTCCAAATCATAGCATAAGAACTAAAGAAATAGAAACAGTACTAAAATAGCAAGAGAAATCACTTTGTCCCATTTTAATTATGAATAATCGGCCAAGTACGAGTCGGACTCGCGCACAGAGGGTTCCGTACTGTATGGGAGCCCCCTTAAATATTTATTTTATTTTAATTTTATTATTTATTATTGAAGGGAATATAAAACTAAATATTCTGTGAAAATTTCAAGCATCTACCAGGTACCATTATTAATATAGAGCGAAAAACGTCTAAAATTCAGGTTTGTTGTATGGGAGCCCCCCTTAAATATTTTTTGTTTTTTGTTTTTAGTATTTGTTGTTATAGCGGCAACCGAAATACATCATCTGTGAAAATTTCAGCTGCCTAGCTATCATGGTTTATGAGATACAGCCCGGTGACAGACGGACAGACAGACAGACGGACGGACAGACGGACATCGAAGTCTTAGTAATAGGGTCCCGTTTTTTCCCTTTGGGTACGGAACCCTAAAAAGGTGTTGGAAAAAGATTCACATACACTCTTACTTTCGTAATTTCGAAGGGTTTCATCAACTAGCATTGAGCTATTTCGGGTGTGCAAATTCAAGAAGGTAAAAAGTAGGAAGGTAAAATTATCACAGATTTGAACCTTCTTACTGGAAATAGAGGGTTCGAATTTCCGATCACATCGCAAAAGATAAAGAAGACCAAGTTACAACCATTATGACATTTTCACATTATTGTTGATTTATCAAAAATGGCTCAGCCTATTACGATAAATTTTAAATGGGACCAATTTCGAATTATACCCTTTCCAATAAAAAAGAATTGTAATCGGACTACTATGAAAAAAGTTATGCGTGGTTATACATAAAAAAAAGACGTGTGGCACTCGGGGACTGCCGCGGTAAAGCTATTGCATAATTTTACAATACGTCTAATCGCACACAACGCCGTGTCGAAGACTGCCGAACTGAAACGACGTTAGACGATGCACGGCCTTCAAGCCACACCTCCTTGCCCGTCGGAGTGGGGAGCGTGAGGTTTTTTTGTTACGGAATTTCTGGATTCGGTCCCCGCGCTCAAGGCCCGCGATAGAAGCTATGCAATAGCTTAAAAATATACGCGTCGAATTGAGTACCTCCTCCGGTGGTTTGTCGGTCAAAAAGCCTGTCCATATCAAGCATATTATGCAGAACCGCCTAATCATCATCATCCCATAAAACATTAAATTCAACAGTGGGCAACGTGTCAATTACAATGGCCGCTGTAACGGCAATACGCCTGGCCAGTTACTTCTCACACAAAAACTAAATAAAAAGCTTTCATTCAACTTGTCAGCATGAGTCTTATTAAACCAACTTGTACGTTACGGTACTAAAGACCAAGCACCTGTTAAAAAAGTATGTGAGCAATTCAACATGACAAACATGACTATACTTAATCATCAACTAAATACAATATTACTTTATAGGTATATGCTACAACTACCTACACTACTACTACACAAAAAGCATTGGATCATCCACAGACCCTTGAACTTCGATCAAATATATGATCGAAGCCCTTGAAGGTCTAAAGATAATCCAAATGCTCAAGCCCATTTCTTAATCATTATCACTAGTAGTTTTCCGAACAGTAAATCTCGCGACACGTATCTATAAAACAGAATCTTTATAAGCCTATATCTCGACTGTTCGGAGTACTTGTACTGTACCAGCCTTTTTAATAGTCCACTACCGGATATAAGCCTACCCACGAAGGGTGATTGGGCCATATCCACCACGCTGGCCCAGTGGATTCACATAGGCCATCGAATTTCTACTACGTTCTGACGTTTGCAGGTTGTTTTCCTTAACCGAAAGCCAGTGGTGTGAAATTCCGTACATAAATTCCAAAGAACTCATTGGTACGGGACCGGGATTTGAACCCACGACCTCACGATTGTAAGGCGGGTGTCACTACCTCTAGACCACCACGGCTTAGACTCAAGTTCACCAACGTTTAATTAAGTTAAACGTGTGATTATTGTATTTAAACATCGATTAAACTCGGGTTTTAGACCCTAGTTCACCAACAGATGTTTAATTTATCAACCGTTGGTTAAATCTTAAACAGCTTTTTAAAGAAATTTTGCTGTTCAGCAAGCAAAAACCGTTGGTTAAATACAGTAATCACACGTTTAACGAACTACTAGTTAGATATTTAGTTAGTTTACTAAAATACCGTTAAAGTTACGCGAATGTAAATATAGAATGTCATAAAAGCTGTAATTATCTCCCATAACTGGGGTAAACGTGTCCTGTGAAGCGGGCAACATCGTGCCCCGCTGTTCGAGACATTTGAAAATGTCCAAATGGTAGGGTTGCCATGCTGTATCACAGCATAGAAACACGACATTTATTTTGCGAACGGGAAACTGATTTGCAAAATGATTTTCTGGTTTGGTTGGCGGTGATTTTGAGTAGCAATTGGTATAAAGTTTCTGTACTGTACCAGCCTTTTTAATAGTCCACTGCAGGACGTAGGCCTACTCACGAAGGGTGATTGGGCCATATCCACCAAGCTGGTCCAGTGCGGGTTGGTGGATTCACATACGCCATGGAATTTCTTCCTTGGACATATGCACGACGATATGTTTCCTTCACCAAAAAACCAGGGGTGTGTTTAAAGTTTAAACTAGGCAAACTCGGAGCCCGTTAATTTGAAAATTTTCATTTTCAATCGACTTCAAATTTATTTTTCACTTAAAATGGCACAACCCATTTCAATAATTACAATCTACGTACAAAATTCGAACAGTTCGCTGGAATTGATATAAGTAGGTACATATAAATAAAAATAACATTTTAAAATTACTGTTGATTTTTCAGATACTGCAAAAACATACTCATACTCATTTATTTATACAAAATTGCATACGTCAAAAAATTCCAGTAGGTAGTCAATAATAATCATAGTTATGAGTTACACTAATAAAAATAACCATTAATTAAAATTAATTAAAAATAGATAACAATTTCAAATGTCAAACGAATTAAATTAAATAATATTAATACATCAATTGAGAACAAAATTACAAAAAAAAACGTACATTTATTATAAACGTACATTAAAACGTACATTTGTATATTTTATAGTATACATACAGTCGGATTGAGAACCTCCTTTTTTTAAGTCGGTTAAAAAGCGATCCGCCATCAGACCTCAGGCCGTTAGTCTTTTCTCAAAAACTCACGACAATACGACATCGTGCCATTTAACAATGAAATAATCACCTGAACAGTTATTCACACCACAAAACAGAGAGAGCACAGAAGTAAAGCTTCAAAGATTATGCGTCGAGTAATGCACACATACGAAACAGCCGCGGTGGCCGTACCATAATATTATCTCGGAGTTTTTCCTGAGACTTGGTTGTGGTTCGGCTGCTGCAACACAGAAAATTTATAAAACCGCAAAAATACCCTCCAATATCAAAAAATCGACGACGACGTAAAATTTACAACAATGTATAGAACTAGTTTACAAAGTTTCGTCAAGATTTTTAGAAAAATGTGTCAGAGGAAAGCAAAATTGTCGAGTTGTTGTACTGTTCACATGCCATGTTTTTGTGAAGATTGAACTTTACATGTTTAATTGAAGACAATTTGAAATCGACTTGATATTTTTTACTACCGTGTATCTGTATAAGAACGCTAGAGTGTAAAGCTGCGCACAAGGAAATTTAACTTCTATAGTTTAGGTAATAGGAGTTAAATCTCCTTGCTACAATTAAAGCTGCGTACTGAGAGATTTAACTCTTATTGACTGCACAATAGGAGTTAAACTTCCTTGTTCGCAGTTTGAAGCTCCAGCGTTCTTTTTACATGACGCGTCCTGTACCTTAATGATTCATTCACTCATTACCTTGAGCGAGCATTGTATGAAACTTGACCTCTATAGTCTCCACATTCTGCTAACACCATTGCCGCAGCAAAACACGGCATCTACGAGTTCAGATACAATGAGCTCCGCAAAACACAATAACACCGTGTGTCAATGCAAAGTTCAATGGAATCCATTGACACCATGCTTTGTGTTGAGAAAGAATGTGCAAGTCAGCGCGAGCGCTGCGAGTCGCACGAGTTCCGTATTCTTTCAACTGTTTTCTTTGAGTTCTAAATGAAGGCTTCTAGCGTAGTGGCGTATAAAACTTAGAAAACGCACGAAACACTTCATTTTTTTTCTTGAAATACGGGTTTGCTTTATTGCAAAAAGTTGTTTCTAATGATGGCCTGAATCATCCCATTTTGACTTAGTACACCTTTTCTGAATAACTATATCTTAAACCTAAGTATACAGGCCTAATTTAAGGCCTACTACAGGCCTATGTCGGGCAGTGGACGTCTTACGGTAATGATGACAATGATGACTTCCGGACCAAAAAACTATCTCTTCCATGAACTGAAATTGTCTGAAACCAACAAAGTATGACGACGTAAGCTGTTAGCCCTGGTGTCAGATTATTTAAACCGCCTAAATAAATAAAATAAATAAATATTAGGGGACATCTTACACACGGCCTCTGACCCCAAACTAAACAAAACTTGTGATAGGGCTGCCAGAGACTGATAAACTACTTATACATATTTTTTAATATATACTTATATAGATAGTAACTAAATAACACTCAGATACAGAGCAAACACTTATGTTCATCACATAAATACTTGTCCTGGGTGGGGATCGAACCCACGCCTCTTAGACCCAGTAGTTAGGGTCACTAACCACTGAGCCATCGAGGCAGTCAGTCTAAAGGTCTTTGTAATGGTTAAACCAGTAAAACATTGTAAGCCCCCGTGCTTACAATTTAACGTGTCATCCGGGCCACGGTAGTGCTCAGTTGTAAATGCCACCCGCGGTCACCCATCCGAAGACTGACCGTGCCGTTGCTTAACTTTGATGATCGCTAACAAACACCTAGTCAAACTACGCTATGAGCGCTAAGTATGACTAATTCAAGTTTTGTTAGTAGAGTCACAAAACGCGTAATAACAGCACAAGGTCACATTCAGGGAAAACGAAATAAGTAAGGCAAACGAGAAACTAATAAATATCTGATACAGGATACATTACAAATAATAATTTTTTCGACATAATTATGTACCTAATTTAACACCTACATTTTACCCATGTCTCCGCAAAATAAATATGTATTTTGACTTTTGAATAATTTTTTCGCAAAAAAATGGCACCACCAACTTTACTGCCATCGTGTACAGAATTCGAATAGTTTGCACGAATCGAAGTGACATCCATGTACATTATTGTGGATTTTACAAGCTTTTAATTAACTTGCAATGGCTGTAGTGTAGGTACTCGTACCTATGTAGGTATGTAAGTTCGGGTGGAATCTTGAAAGTTAAATTTGACCAACTTCCCGGTTTCCGATTGAGCTGAAACTTTGCACGCATATGTATATCGCGTGACAATGCAATAATATGGTATTATGGAGCTGATCTGATGATAAAGTCGGAAGGTGGCCATAGGAACTCCTGTACTAAACCAAGATGTTCCCGTCGTGTTTGAGCTCGTTTGACTTGTTTTGGCTAGCACTCTGCTGGTACATTATATCCAGGATCTCAAAAGCTTGTTTTTTAATAAGTTATATTTTTATAATAATTTATTCAAAAACGGCTCAGCCGATTTCGATAAAATTTAAATGGGACCACCTCTAAAGTATGATCTACTAAAAATAATCATCATATATACATAGGTACAAAAAATTAGGTACAGTCGAATAATTGAGAACCTCGCTCAAATTACAAATGCGTCTATAGTCAAAAGCTAAGCATAATCGCGACTTTGCCTGACCCTGACGATGACCCGCACTTGATCTTTACGGACTTCCTAGCAGAAATTAAACTACCTATTTACTTACTTATACACGACACGTATAAAGGTGTTTGTCCACTAAGTATAGGCCGAATCATTCAAGTCGGCGGATGTGAAGTTAGCTACAAACCCAATCAACGTGCAGCTTTGTGTGAGCTTCAGTCAGGATTGGATTTTGCGCAGCTTGGTGCTAACTTCACACCCGCCGACTTGTATGATTCGGCATATATCTAGCTCGGTGGCAGAATGGTGCGCATAATGGGCAAACGCCTTAATTCTAACGGCAGTACGTAGCACAACCGGATTTTGGGCCTAACGTATTATTTTAGTAGCTTTCATAACGTGTGCCACCCACCGCTACAAGGCAATCCATTATTTGACTTTTACCGTGGATGTATTTCCAAAACGAGATGTGCCGTTTTTTGTGATATTTAAACAGCTCTAACTTACCAAGTTACTAAATAACCAAGATTTTTTTTACATCTTTTAAAGTTGTAAATAAAACTTAAATTAAAAATTTAAAAAACCCCCGACACGACTTATCTTTTGACAACCATTTTGGGCACATTTGTAGAATTTTGGTTCTTCCATCCCCACTTTAACCCACCATAACTCTTAAACGGCTCAATCGATTTTTATAAAACATAGCTAAGAACACTCTCGATTAAGTCTCCTTTCATCCAAAAAAAACTAAACTGAAATCGGTTCAGTGGTTCGGGCGCTATGATGCCACAGACAGACAGACAGACAAACAGACACGTCAAACTTTTAACACCCCTCTTTTGCGTCGGGGGTTAAAAAACGGTTCATGAGATACAGCCTGGAGACGGACAGACAGACAGACGGACAGCGGAGTCTTAGGGTCCCGTTTTTACCCTTTGGGTACGGAACCCTAATCTTAAATTCATAATCTTTTTTAACTAAAAAAAAAACAGCTGTTCCATACGTCTTGTCGCGGGTGAACGATATTTTACTATGGAACAACAAAATTGTTATTTGAGTTTAGACAAAAGTTGCAGAACAAAAGTTGTTAGTTTTAATGTACAGAATAAGCCCCTGAAAGGATGCTAATTGATTATAAATAACCCTGTATATTTCAAGGACAGCGCTGAGTCACAATACTGTTAGCTATCATTACTGTGGCAAAGGTGTGCCATAAATGTACCTACTTATAACATTTCTGGGCTTGCCTCGCCTACGGCCAGCTAACCACTAACGTCACATGTCAAAGTGACAGCCAACGGAAACGTCAATGAACTAGGCGGAAAGCGGTGTCGTTCTTCATTTAAAATACTAACAAGTTTGCTTGAGGTCGTTTAGATACTTCTTGGTGATTATTTTCATTTGGTTCACTATCACTAGGTACATAGTATAAAACAGAGTTGCTTCCCGCTGTCTGTCCCCATGTTTGCATCTTTAAAACTACGCAACGGATTTTGATGCGTTTTTTTTAATAGTTAGAGTGATTCAAGAGGAAGGTTTATATTTATGTATAATAGGTACACCTGTGCGAAGCCGAGGCGGGTCGCTAGTTATAAATATTATAACGTTTTTAATTTATTTCATTACTAAAACGTTCCAGTTATTTCGTTGGAATAAACGGGTTAGGTTAGTTTAGGGCGAAGAATCGAGTTATTGTGAGATAATTATTTATCGCAAAAAATTGCAACACCGACTTCCACCGCGTACAGATTCGAATAGTTTGTACGAATCGATGTAACATCCATGAGTACATGAATGTTACATCGTTTCGTACATCGACGTTTTTGCTGATTTATCAAAAATGGCTCAGCCGATTTCTATAAAATTTATATGAGACCACCTCGGAAGTAAAATAAAAAAGATTTTTTTAAATCGGTTCGCAAATCGCAAAAATATCGATGAACATACACAAAAAAAACATACCGACGAACACAGTACCTCCTCCTTTTTGGAAGTCGGTAAAAACTGAATTTAACCTTCTTCAAGATGGCGGAAAATGCACATAAGAAATCTTGGCCGACATTTTGAAGTTATGCTTTCCTACGTAATCCATTTCCAAATGCTTAAAATGATGATTTATAAAAATTATATAAGTGATTGTATGTAAATTAATAAGATAGTATTTTTACAATTAACGTAATGTTGCTAAGTTAACATAACATGACAGGAGTAGGGTTGAAGGTTTTCTTAGCATGTGCCACACGAATTTAATTAATTATTCGAGAAACACTTATTTTTGTAAAAAATCTTACTTTCTTTTCAAAATCCATGGCACGACATAACTAGGTACCTGAAACAAAAAACAAGTTATAAATAAACAGATCAGATAAATGCGCAAAATCTAAAATACTACAGTTATTTTGACTGCCTCGGTGGCTCAGTGGTTAGTCACCCTGACTTCTGGGTCAAAGAGGCGTGGGTTCGATCCCCACTCAGGGCAAACATTTGTGTGATTAACATAGGTGTTTGCTCTGTGTCTGGGTGTTATTTAGGTACTATCTAAATAAGTATGTATTTAAAATATGTATATGTAGTATATCAGTCTCTGGCAGCCATATCACAAGCTTTGCTTAGTTTGGGGTCAGAGACCGTGTGTAAGATGTCCCCTAAAATTTTTTATTATTTTATTTATTTATTTTCGCCAAAAATGACACAACCTGCATCAATAATTGCAGTCAACAACAAAAGTCGAATAGATCGCTCGAATCGATGCATACCATATTTGACTGTTCTTGTTTTTTCAAAAAATGCTCATCCGATTTCGATAAAACCTCTGAAGTAAGATTTACCGAACAAAAAAAGAATCATCAACCGAACAATAATCGGCCAAGTACGAGTCGGACTCGCGCATGGAGGGTTCCGTACTGTATGGGAGCCCCCCTTAAATATTTATTTTATTTTAATTTTTTTATTTATTATTGAAGGGAATATAAAACTAAATATTCTGTGAAAATTTCAAGCATCTACCTGGTATCATTATATAGAGCGAAAAACGTCTAAAAATTCAGGTTCGTTGTATGGGAGCCCCCCTTAAATATTTATTTTATTTGTTTTTAGTATTTGTTGTTTTAGGGGCAACCGAAATACATCATTATGTGAAAACTGAAATTTTCACTGCCTAGCTATCATGGTTCATGAGATACAGCCCGGTGGCAGACGGACAGACGGACATCGAAGTCTTAGTAATAGGGTCCCGTTTTTCCCTTTGGGTACGGAACCCTAAAAAAGAATCATCAAAATCTGTTCCTAATGCTATGGCCACATCTGCGCCCTACGGCGAAGTTTTCGTCACTGGGGGCTCATTCATCTAATTCAAACGGTAGTAATTGGTTGTTCACGATTTGAACTACTACCTGAAGCTGGGCACACACGCTGCGATGATCGCATCTATTCATCAGATCAGTCCAGCGAGGTCCTAATATAGTTGCATTGCCAGTAGGTAGTTATTGAGGAATCAAAATGACACCCCTATTTTAATCGAAAAATATTGATTTAACAAAAAAAAAATTGGCATCAAAGTTGTAGAAAATCAAATTTTAAACAACTTTTGTTCCTATAACTTCTGCTGAAAAATTGAAATAACACAAGTTATTGAAGAAATGAAATGGTACAACCAACTATTTAAAAAAATATCGATCCTTCAAAAAGTTTATGGGAATCAAAGTTGTAGAAAATCAAATTTTAAACAACTTTTGTTCCCATCAACTTTTTGTAGGGTCGATCTTTTTTTAAATAGTTGTACCATTTTGTTTCTTCAATAACTTGTGTTATTTCAATTTTTCAGCAGAAATTATCGGAATAAAAGTTGTTTAAAATTTGATTTTCTACAACTTTGATTCCTATAAACTTTTTGCAGGATCGATAATTTTTCAAATAGCCGGTTGTGCCATTTCATTTCTTCAATAACTTGTGTTATTTCAATTTTCCAGCAGAAGTTATGGGAACAAAAAATGGTTAAAATTTGATTTTCTACAACTTTAGATCCCATTAACTTTTTGTAGGATCGATATTTTTTTCAAATAGCCGGTTGTGCCATTTCATTTCTTCAATAACTTGTGTTATTTCAATTTTTCAGCAGAAGTTATAGGAACAAAAGTTGTTTAAAATTTGATTTTCTACAACTTTGATGCCAATAATTTTTTTGTTAAATCAATATTTTTCGATTAAAATAGGGGTGTCATTTTGATTCATTAATAACTACCTACCGGCAATGTAACTATATTAGGACCTCGCTGGACTGATCTGATGAATAGATGCGATCATCGCAGCGTATGTGCCCAGCTTCAGGTAGTAGTTCAAATCGTGAACAACCAATTACTACCGTTTGAATTAGATGAATGAGCCCCAGTGACGATAACTTCGCCGTAGGGCGAATGTGTGGCCGGTCCATAATAGGCGGAATAATCGCGTAACATATAAACAAAAATATAACATACATACGAATTGAGATTCTTCTGTTTTGCAGTTGGTTGACTATTAAACTATCAAGACTGGAGCACGGGTAGCATGGCAAATGGATAGAACCGTTTTATCCACTTTTAACCCCCGACAAAAAGAGGGGTGTTATAAGTTTAACGTGTCTATGTATCTGTGTATCTGTCTGTGGTATCGAAGCTCCCAAACAAATGAACCGAATTTCGTTTAGGTTTTTTTTTGCATCATAGATAATTTTATTCCGAATGTTCTTAGCCATGTTTCATGAAAATCGGTACAGCCGTTTGAAGATCATCAGCTCTTTAATAGCTGATGAGGGGATCTGACTACCTTCCATATGTCCTTCCGATTCGAAATTTGGTACCGTGTTACTTCAATGATATTGAAAGAACATGGTTGTTGGTTTTTAGAGTTTATGTTTTGTGTTGGAGGGTTTTTAATTTTTTTAATTTTACTATTATAATAAGCCCGATTACAGAGGCGCCAGCGTAAATTTAATAGCAACGTAAAAAGCGTTCTCTCTATCGAATGCCTAAAGTGAAAAAGAAACAGGACTACGCTATTTAGCTAATATAGTTACGCTGACGCCTCTGTAATCGGGCTTAATGTTAGGTGTCATTGTCAATCCATACTTTATTTCTTCTTCTATATCGGTGGAAAGACAATGTACCCCTTTGCCATGCTACCCGTACAGGATCGCGCTGGATGCAAGACCCTTCCCACCGGTTTTACTAGAGATCCATAGCGGAGGCCTATATCCAGCGGTGGACGTCCTATGGTTGTTTTGGCTGATAGTCATGCAGGTGAGGCGATTTTGCTCTCGAGTCCCAAAATAAACGAGTATCTCGAATCAAAATAGATACCCTTGATCTAAATCACGAATTCACACGATATTAGCGGTCTCGATATGGGCCTTATTCTGGCACGACCGATATTATTGGTTTTCTGTCAGTAGTACCATTGATGGTACTACTCACGTATGTATACTTCGCTAGTGCCATTATGGAACTAGCGACGTAGAATTCATATCACCTACGTCGCTGGTTCCATTGACCAGTACCATTGAGAGTACAATTCACAAACCTATATGTGAGTAGTACTCGTACCATCGTTTCTTAGTTATGCCTTCAAGCCCGGAAAATAGGATAAAGTAGCCAAAAGGTTGAGTTCCTACAATAGTTGCATACCTACATTTATCAAAATTTTTAATTCTACACAAAATTCAACTTATTTCAGTGAAAGAAGACTTAGCTAATTCTAAGTAAAATGCAACGAGCAGAATGTAACCATCAGCCGTAGAACGTCCACTGCTGGACATAGGCCTCCTGCATTCCTCATTTCAACAACCTGATCCACTGGGCTATTCATAGTAACTTTGGTTCGTCGGCGGATCTCCTCATTTATGATTCGATCTCGCAGAGAGACTCCGAGCACAGATCCAATTAAATACGGCTTATACGGCACAAATTAGAAAGAGACAGAGACATTAAAGGATAATCTCGATTCGGTGGGTGAAGACAGATTTTTCAGGGAGATGTCTTTCAAAATTCGAGCAAATATCTAAAGAGTCACAATCGTGCAAAAAAAGAGTCCGAGCCCAAACTCTGTCCAAGCTATGTAGTGGACAGGCTTTTTAGTTAGTCGTAAGGCGATTGCAAGCCGACTTCAACGCCGCGCGATGCCAAAGTGCTCGGTTTCTAGCACTAATTAGGTGACATAACGTCGAGATTCGATAAAACGGGTCATTGTGAATTATTTAATGTAAATACCGTCATACATACCGTAAGTCGGTATGTATGACGGTTAGTATTTACATTAATATATCGATAAATCCGAATGTGTGTTTGTTCCTCTTTCTCGCAGCAACGGATTGAATTGACTTATGTCATGGTCCTAGTTTGAGAGACGGAAAGGGACATAGGCTACTGTTATCCCGGAAAAATAAAAGGTTCCTATATGATAGCACAAAAATCGATATAAAAGCTGGCGAAGCCGCGGACAATAGCTAGTATTTGATAATTTTGACAATGGTAAGGTGAAACTTTCATAGGACCCCCATTTCATTCAACCCCTACTCAAAAGCAAAGGGGTGTTATAAGTTTGACATGTGTGAGTGTCTGTCTGCGGCATCGTAGCTCCCGAACGGCTACACCGTTTTTAATTTTGTTCTTGTAAAGGTGCATTAGTCGGTAGTGTTCTTAGATATGTCTTATGAAAATCGGTTTAGTCGTTTTAAAGTTATCAGTTCTTTTATTACCTACAGAAAAGTAGAAATATTATTTCGTTGAGGGCTTCGAGCAAATATCTACCGAGCCACAGTCCCTAAGTGAAAGTAGAAAAAAATGTCCGAGCGTCGTCATACATACCGACTTAGATATTTACATTAAATAATTCACAATGACCCGTTTACTCGAATCTCGATGTTATGTCACCTAATTAATTAGTGCTTGTAACCGCGCACTTTGGCATCGCGCGGCGTTGTAGTCGGCTTGCAATCGCCTTGCGTACGACTAACTAAAAAGCCTGCCCAGTGTGCCCACTACGTAGCTTGGGCAGGGCTTTGCCTCGGACACTTTTTTTGCACGACTGTGATTATAGATATTTGGTCGAAGGTTGAGGGGTATTTTATATCTTGTATTGTATTATGATGTGTCCACAGCTGCGCGCACATCGAACGATTAATATCGAACGCGGTAGAATAGGCCCCCAGTCCTAACAAATCATATCGAGTGAATGAGGCGGCCTTGATAATGTTAGTATCGTTGTAGGTCGATTTGGTCAACACTTTCTCCATTTGTCCGATTGTCTTCCAAAAAGGAGGCGGTTCTTTTATCGACCGATAGACCGAAGTGAAACGAAGCGTCTCAGTTTTGACTTGAAGATTTTGCTTCCGTTTGTCAAGTCCGAATGGGCAGGGTGGCTAGCCCTGGTGTCAGAGTTTTTAGGCCGCCTGAGGGCCTCTAACTTGGCTAAACGGTTAAAACAACCGGGACCTACTATTTAACGTGTCAACCGAGCCACGGTAGCGCTCAGTTGGAAAATGCCACCCGCGGTCACCCATCCAAATAGTGACCGTGCGGAACGTTGCTTAATTTTCGCACGTTGATTCTCCTCTACAAGACGCGATTTTCAATGAATCTTGACGAAACGCAGGTTCTACAGGGTTATTTGCTTACCCTGTGCTAAGCCGAAAGGGGGTGATTCAGACCATCATTACGAACAACTTATACTATGGGGCCAACCCAAAATTCGAGAAAAAAAATCTGCCGTTTCATATATTTTGTCGATTCCGAGTTGCAATTTTGTAAACGGAGATTTTTTTTCTTAGTATAGAGTAAGCAAATAACCCTGTATAGGTATCTTCTAGGTAAGCGTGCTACTACTACTACTCTCATCTCATATCTCTCTCTACTGTTCCGAGAACTGTTAGGGTCTTACCACAAAAGATTCAAACACACTTTAAACACTGTTTAACCGTTCAAATTGTACTGTTAAACATTGTCTAAATTTAAAGCGTACGTAAAACTTTTGTTGTATGACGGTATGACTTTAAATTTAGATTTCAGCGACGCTGCGTAAAGTCGAAACATTTTCATTAGCACTTTGTATTCTTATGCATATTCTATTTTAAACCGACTTCCAAAAAGAAGGAGGTTCTATGTTCGTATGTATGTTTTTTTTTTTGTATATTATTTCATCGATTATTTCGCCAATATTGTGACTCGAATCAAATTTTTTTTTACTTCGAAAGGATAAACTCCCGAGGTAGTACCATTTAAATTTTACAGAAACCGGCTGAGCCGTTTTTGATAAATCAACAATAATGTGGGAACAATTCGAGCGAAATTTTCGAATTGTGTACACGATGGAAGGCGGTTTTGACATTTTTGGCGAAAAATATTTATTAGAGTAACAGATTAAACTAGGAAGTGCAAAAAGATCATCGCCCAACGTGGGGCTCGAACCCACGACCCTGAGATTAAGAGTCTCATGCTCTACCGACTGAGCTAGCCGGGCTGGTGACAAACTGTTCCAAATTCTTGTATACATACTTCATTTAATGATATCAATAACTCTTGAATTTTAATTGAAAAATGTTATTTTAAATATTTTTTTGTTCTATTTTATTGGAAGACTCATGCATGAGTCATGACACTACATTAGAAAAACATTCAGTAGAGAAAAAGATTTAAATCTAAGATTTAGGTATCAGTTGTTTTAATCGTTTGGCCGGCCCTTCAGGCGGCTTAAAAACTCTGACACCAGGGCACCGGGCCTTTATTTATGTACTAGAGTCAGCCCAACGAAAGCTGTCCAAGAAAAAAGGCGGGAATTTTAAAAAATCAAGAGCTGTTAGCTTGTTTTCTAGTACCGCTCAGCTGATCTCCATGAAATTTAGCATGCACGTAGTTTATAGAGCTACGTGCATGAACAAGCTAACAGCTCTTGATTTTTTAAAATTCCGGCCTTTTTTCTTGGACAGCTTTCGTTGGCCAGACTCTTGTTGCCCGTGCCAGCTTCATTCGACTATCGACGAATTATAGCTATAAACCTCCCGGAAGAAATATTCAATTAAGTACTTATACAATATATTGAAAACCGAATTGCAATTTGTTGTGTAGTTTAGAAGATCTAAGAGTTTACACAAACAAGAGAAGGATGTCGACAGCTCATACATACGAATACCTGTTGTGTACGAATACACTCAGTTTCTCCCAAGCTCATTTATAAAAATGTTATCTTCACCAGAGTAATTTATGACGCTTCTAAAACTGTTCTGATATGTACAAGTTTGTTTAAAATGAAGTTAAAATAAGAAAAACCGAAAACAATTTTCAAGCTATAGGTACTTACTTTGATTTGTAGAATTATAGACCATAGCAGTGCTGCCAACTCCTTTTGGCAAAAATTCGCTATCAGCACGTCAAAAACGCGCCAGAAGCGCTAAATGGTAACTACGACGACTGGTACTACGAAAAAATGAATGATAATGAATTTCGGTATTCATCCACTTCATTAGCAATAGTATCAGAACCACAACTTGCTGCTATTCGAACTTCGGCCGCAGCCTGCGGATGCAGGTCGCGATTGCAGGTAACACACAATTCATCTGAAATGCAGCCACTGCCTGCTTCCGCAGTCGAGAGTGATTCCGAGGTTGGCTACACGTGCTGCGACAGGCAGCACGTCGGACTTGTCTAAACAGGTGAACAACACTCGCAGCTGAGGCTCGGTAGCACGTGCTGCCGGAGCCGCAATCGGAATCTTTTTTGCAGAAATTCATACTACTACATAGATAACCAGAGCCCTTACTCGTAGTCCAGGCTTTGCGAAGTTTACTCAAACTTTCGCGTTCGCGTGTGGCTCCATAGATTTTGGTTAGTTCTTCCTCGTTTCTGCTAGGGGCGCTGTACAAATAAAAATTGGTTGCCTGTAAAGTCGGTATACGGGCGAAAGTTTTACGTGACAACGACTTTGAGACGAATGAGACGAATGAGTGCTCATACTAGCTCATTGTGAGCGCATAACGTGAGCGGAGCGTAACGCAGTTTCTTGAAGTGTCACCCGGCAAACCAATTTATAAGACGTTGTCACGTCAAAATGTATAGGGCCATACCGAAACAGCTGTAGTTTCAATTTACGTGTAAACCTGGATTAACCCCTCAGTTGTGCAGCCACAGCCGGCTTCGCGCAGCTGCTGCAAGTGTTGTTTGTAGCTGTAGCCTGCTGCCGAGATTCGAATAGCACCTTTAAGGATTATTACGAGCAATATCAAAATAATCAGGAATATCTCGGATAATTTCAACTGCAGCTTTTTGTTAGTAGTAAAGTGAGTGAAACCTAAAAATATAAGTATTCTTTCTTTTTGATAATCTTTTAGTATACAAAAATGTATGTTTCTATAAAATATGTAAAAAGACACCTCAGTTCGTAAAATTACTAGTTGAAACACTTAAAACGAGTTAAGGAAGGAGCATGTACCAACTGTTGAAAAAGAAAATAATTATATCAACCCCTCCAAAAAATTGCTAAGTCGGAATACCGAAAACGAAATCTGGCAATACTGAATACATCATCTGATCGATTGAATTTGACATTTCCTTTTTTTTTGACAGCAACAGTAATAAAATAGTGATTTTTTTAAATAATGTGCCCATTTTTGGACAGGCTAAAGCCTTTAAGGTCATACCGCCACTTCTTATGTATGTAATCTATAATGTTAAAACAATAAAAAATCATTGTAATTTTTCTGGTGGTCTAATATTAATTTTAATTAGTGATATGAAAACAGCAAAAAATCACTAAATTTTTGAAGCACATATCATTATTATAAATGATGTTTTGTTTTCTACCTACTTGCACAAAAAAAAAAAACGACAGGTCCATTCGCTGCATCCTTCTTCATTGCGCAATGATTATTATAAAAATAAAACTTTTTTATATACAAGCTTTTGAGATCCTGGATATCACGTAGCAGCAGAGTGCTAGCCAAGACAAGTTAAACGAGCCCAAACACGACGGGTCTATCTTGTTTAGCACAGGAGTTCCTATGGCCACCTTCCGACTCCATCATCAGATCAGCTCCATGGTACCATATTTTTGCATTGTCACGCGATACATATACATATCCGTGCAAAATTTTAACTCAATCAATCGGAAACCGGGAAGTTGGTTAAATTTAAGTTGCAAGATTCCACCCGAACTTACATAGGTAGGTACATACTCGTAACATACATCCATTGCAAGTTAAATAAAAGATTGTAAAAAAACTGACTGCAATAAACCAACAGACAAGCAACACAGTGAAATACCTAAAAATTAAAATGGTAGTAATTATTCTTGGTTAAACTTAAATTCGTTAGTAACATAAGTAATTATGTTTATTTTTGTAATCTCCCTTTCATTCCCTTTATTTTGATACCCTACTCAAATATATTCTGAACTACTGACAATTTAGTGCCGAAATCCTCCATTTTGTTTTTTTAAATACCTATCTAAGGGCGGTAATGATATCTAACCATTACCGTGACTTGGAATCTTGAGACAAATCTTTTTTTATACCATTTTTTGTAAAAAAAAAATAATAAAAAAAAAATTGTAATTTTTAACATGTTAATTAAATATTATTTTCAGGTTTACTACATTTTTTAAAGATACCACTAATCACTATTTTTGTAACAGGTTTAATTATTTTTTAATATTTTTAACGGATTAATTATAATTTTGTTTCAGGTTCATAAATATTTTGTAAACAAACCTAAGCCTAACCTAACATTTTTTTTTTCTGATCTAACCTAACCTAATTTAATTTGGATTTTGAACCCTTATTTGTACCCTTAACTTATATGACTACGACAGAGCGGAAATACACTAAATATTTATTATTTCAAATCAAATACACTAAATATAAATTCAAGAATTTGGAGACAAATCTAACGATACCTATCCAACTGGCTCGGTGGTTCAGTGGTTAGTGACCCTGACTTCTGGATCAAAGAGGTGTGGGTTCAATCTCCACCCAGGGCAAGTATTTATGTGATGAACATTTCTGTGTCTCTTTCTGTGTCTGGGTGTTATTTAGGTACTATCTACGTATGTAAGTATGTATTTAAAATATGTATATCAGTCTCTGGCAGCCATATCACAAGCTATGCTTAGTTTGGGGTCAGACACCGTGTGTAAGATGTCTCCTAATATTTATTTACTCGTATTTATAACTGTTTGGAAAATACGTGGGATTAAAGAAATTTAGAAACATACGAGATACGCGTGAAAAACAATACCCTTCCTTGGCAGTCGGGTAAAAAGGCGACTTGCGTTATAATGTGTAGTGATGAATTTTTAAAAACATAAGTAAACAATGAAATGAAATGAAAATTTATTGCGTGTTAACTTACATCGTCTGTCATACAGTATTCAAAATCAGATTTACTTACATATAATTGTATTCCAGATTGAGATATATTGTTACCCAAGCTAGGATTGAACCTGTGTTATGAACAATTCAACTAAAGTATGTGAAACAGGGATGGCTTCCCTGAGCTCTCCTTCAGAACGCAATGCGTCACTTTCTATGTGGGTCAAGGCTACTTCCTAAAGGGAACAACAGTTATACTGTGGTTATTTTTTACTAGCTGCGCCCCGCGGTGTTACCCGCGTTAGCCCGAAATAAAAAGTTTTTTTATAAAATAATACCTAGCCTAAGTTACTCGTTATTACATCAGCTACCTGCCAATAAAAGTCCCGTCAAAATCGGTCCAGCCATTTCAGAGATTAGCTGGAACAAACAGACAGACAAAAATTGTAAAAAAAATTATTTTGGTTTATGTACCGTATATATATTTATATACATGTAGTAAAAAACGGTTATTTCAATATTACAATCAGACAATCCAATTTTATTTATTTGTATTGTATGTAGGTATAGAACATGTATAGATTTATTGAACCTACATAAACATTACAAATATTAAATACTGGCGGTTCTGAACCTTTCGGCCATTCGATCATTGATCTATATGCCCTACCCACTGCCATTTCTACTTGATCTAGGTAACAAACAAAAAATAATCGGCCCAGTACGAGTCCGACTCGCGCACGGAGGGTTCCGTACTGTATAGGAGCCACCCTCAAATATTTATTTTATTGTTTATTATTGAAGTGAATATACAACTAAACATTCTGTTTATATTTCAAGCATCTAGCTGTTACCATTATTAATATAGAGCGAAAACGGCTAAAAAATTAGGTTTGTTGTATGGGAGGCCCCCTTGATTATTAATTTTATTCTATTTTTAGTATTTGTTGTTATAGCGGCAACAGATATACATCATCTGTGAAAATGTCAGCTTTCTAGCTATAACGGATCATGAGATACAGCCTGGAGACGGACAGACCGACAGACAGACGGACAGCGGAGTCTTAGTAATAGGGTCCCGTTTTTACCCTTTGGGTACGGAACCCTAAAAATCACCAAAATCGATCATCTTAACAGACTCGAAAAGCTCCATTCAACACTTGGCTCGGTGCACCTCGCACGCGGCGAGGGGCGTTCCGATAGCCTACCGCATTCTAGAATCAATTCTAAGCCTTCAATCCGAGAACAGGGAGGTCTTCATTCAGTGGATCCCGTCACATATAAACCTGCAGGAAAATGAAGCTGTCGATCTTTTAGCTAGGCAAGCGATCACTGACGGTGTTCCACTGGTGACGACCCCTCTGGCCTCGGACTACACTCGATGGATTAAAATGCAATGTAGATCAATGTGGCAGGAACATTTTGATGAGCGATCCAAAGAGAAAGGAATCTGGTACAAGACTATACAACCACAAATTTTAAAGTATCCCTGGATTAGTCATAGCCTTCTAAATCGCAGCGAGCTAGTGACAGCCCTCAGACTCCGTTCTGCACATATTCTAACTAATAAGTTTAGATATCTAATGAAAAAAACGCCAACCCCCAATTGCAATGAGTGTGGCGTATATGAAGATACTCTCCACATATTGTTAGAATGTGTGCGGAACGAGTCATTTAGAAGGCTATGTTCTATACAAAATATTAAAGACGTTGGCTTTTACTACTCCATTTTGTCTTCTCCAGATTCTGAAAGTGCAAAAATGTTGTACAAACTCGTAGATATAGGCTTAAAAGGATAAGTTTAGTTTTAGTTATGTATCTCCTACAGGGCGATGTGGTCGCTAAGCGACAAAGCCCTTTAAAATTTAATTAAAAAAAAAAAAAAAAAAAAAAAAAACGATTCGTAACTGGCGGAGTACTGTACTGTACCAGCCTTTTTAATAATCCACTGCAACACGTAAGCCTACCCAAGAAGGGTGATTGGGCCATATCCACCACGCTGGCCCAGTGCGGGTTGGTGGATTCACCTACGCCATCGAATTTCTTCTACGGACGTATGCATAATGCAGGTTTGCTCACGATTTTTTCCTTCACCGAAAAGCCAGTGGTGTGAAATTCCGTACATAAATTCCATGGAATTCATTGGTACGGGACCGGAATTTGAACCCACGACCTAACGATTTTTAGGCGGGTGTCATTACCACTAGACCACCAAGGCTTCTCATGAAACTGGCGGAGTGCTCGCGTATAATATACATAGAAAAAAATACAGTTAAATTGAGAACCTCCTTTTACAAAGTCGGTTAAAATTGGCGATCGAAGGTTTCAATTCAATTCATTTATTTTTCAACATAGATACACATAGCGTATACTTGTGAATGTCCAACAAAATACGTTTATTTTATAAAATTAATAAAAGTTTATCTGTAAAGAGGTCACGAAGGTAGGTATTCCCTTGGTGTATTTTTGTACATTACACAACCACGGAGGCCGCCCGGTCAGGCTTCCAATTATTCTTAACCGATTTCAAAAAAGGAAGAGGTTCTCAGATCGACTGTATGTTTTTAGGGTTCTGTACCCAAAGGGTAAAAACGGGACCCTATTACTAAGGCTCTGCTGTCCGACCGTCTGTCCGTCTGTCACCAGGCTGTATCTCATGAACGGCGATAGCTAGAACGTTAAAATTTTGACAGATGACGTACTCTGATTGCCGCTATAACAACAAATACTAAAATAGAAAAAAAGTATTTAAGGGGTATTAAATGTTCAAAATGTATTACATACAACAAATCTGTCTTGCCGTTTTTCGCTCGATATAACAGGTAGATGCTTGAAATATTCACAGAATATTAAATTAAATTTTCACATTAAATATAAATTAATTAACAAAAATAAATTATATTAAGGGGGCTTCCATACGGTACGGAACCCTTCGTGCGCAAGTCCTACTTGCACTTGGCCGATTACTGTACTGTACCAGCCTTTTAATAGTCCACTGCAGGACGTAGGCCTACCCATGAAGGGTGATTGGGCCACATCCACCACGCTGGCCCAGTGCGGATTGGTGGATTCACATACGCCATCGAATTTCTTCTAGGGACGTATGCAGGTTGCCTCACGATGTTTTCATTCACCGAAAAGCCAGTGGTTTGAAATTACGTACATAAATTCCGAAAAACTCATTGGTACGGGACCGGGATTTGAACCCACGATCTCACCATTTTAAGGTCTGTGTCATTACCACTAGACCACCACGGCTTTTACCTATGCCGATCATTATTGTATTTAATAATAATCGGCATATAATATACAGTGCGATATATATATTTATCTACACTAATGTTGTAACATTCTACTTATGTTTCCAATACTTGACTTATAATGACTACTGTTATAGCGCAGACAACATTTAAGCAATTTCACATGATGTTATGATTTCCACATCGATATCGTAAAATCTCATTATAACATCGCGCACTCGCTCCTGATTGGCCCTGCGCGCGCAGCTGCGCTCTCATTGGTTAGATTTTAATGGCGCCAAGTTCACTGTGACAATACACGTACGCGTGAATTTAATGTTTCGCAATATGTTTTTTTTTATTAGTGAAGATAAAGTAGTGTATGCAACTGCATATAACACGGGTTTAAAACACTCGTTACTATTATGAAACTCGCTGCGCTCGTTTCATAAACTCACACTCGTGTTTTAATACCCTTCATTATATGACAGTTGCATAAACTACTATTATACATAAGTAAATGTGTATATCGCACTGTACGTTCAGGTCAAATAATCTTCTTGGCCGCTATACCTCGCGTCACCTAAAAAGAACGCTGGAACTTCAAACTGCCCACAACGAAATTTAACTCCTATTGCTTACGTGATAGGAGTTAAATTTCCTTGCTACAAATAAAGTTGCGTACTAGGATATTTAACTCCTAATACGTATGTAATACGAGTTAAATTTCCTTGTGCGCAGTTTGAAGATCCAGCGTTCTTTTTAGGTGACGCGAGGTATACAAGCCGCGTAAAACCCAAGAAGAAGTTCGTATAGGCCGGGTCGCTAGCCCTGGTGTCAGAGTTTTTAAACCGCCTGAAGACCTCTGACATGGCTAAACGGTTAAAACATCCGGGGCCTACCATTTAACGTGTCATCCGAGCCAGGGTAGCTAAATGCCATCCGCGGTCACCCACCCGAAGACTGGCCGTGTTAAACGTTGCTGAACTTCGATGATCGTATCGAACAACTAGTCAAACTACGCTATGAGCGCTACGTCTTTATCTTTACATACAAACAACAACTCTTTATTAGACAACCACATTACATAAAAAACAGATTATAAGGACAAAAACAAAACAATAGGTATGTAATTGGCGGCCTTTTCGCTTTAAGCGATTTCTTCCAGACAACCAAGCACGGATAGAAAATAGTAGTTGACAAAAAAACGTGGCCATAACAGAAAGAAAATTTAAATAGTATAGAAACAAACACTTAACAAAATATTAACAAATATACTTACAAATAAATTATATTTAAAGAAAATATCTCTACACACATACATAACATATAAACTACATATATAATATATAAAAAAAATAAACCTACATAATTATACAATAATACACATTATACTTAAATACTTAAATAGATATTATATTAATACCTAATTAGTAAATCACAAAAAGAACAAAAAAAAAAAAACTAAGATGACAAATAATGCAATTTGACTTTAATATCACAAACATACTAATAACATAAACTAGCTACTCGAGCTACTCAAGCTTGAGGAGGTAAGTCTATGCTAATATTATTATAAATCCGAAAGTGTGTTTGTTCGTTTGTTCCTCTTTCACGCAGCAACAGAGCAACGGGTTGATTTAATTTTTTACATGGACATAGTTTAAACGACGGAAAGTGACGTTAGGCTACTTTTCATCCCAGAAAAATATAATGTTTTCATCCAATAGCACAAAAATCAAAATACCAAGCGAGCGAAGTCACGGGCAAGAGCTAGGTCATAATACTCAATAGAAGCTAACTGTGCCGTCTAATATTATGAAATATGACGTCACGACTGACGCGGCTGAGTCAGCGAGGGTCGGGCCCGACCTTCAAACCCTCACCCCACCTTCACTGGACATTTTGTTGTCGACACACGACATAGATCATGTTTTTATCGCCATTAGTAGCACTACTAGCACTCTTACCATAGTCCGAACTAGGTGTTTGTCAGCGATCGCCAAGGTTAAGCAACGGTAGGCACGGTCAGTCTTAGGATGGGTGACCGCGGTATTACTAAGACTCCGCTGTCCGTCCGTCTGTCTGTTTGTCTGTCACCAGGCTGTTTCTCAGTAATGGTGATAGATTGAACGTTGAAATTAACACAGATTGTGAATTTTTGTTGCCGCTATAACAACAAATACTAAAAACAGAAAAAAAAGAATATTTAAGGGAGGGCTCCCTTAAATATTCTTTTTTTTTCCATACAACAAACCTGAATTTTAGCCGTTTTTCGCTCGATATTTATAAGGGAGAAAGGCTGGTAGATGCTTGAAATATTCACGGAATATTAGGTTTAATATTTACTTTAAAAATAAATAATGAAATTAAGTTGGTATTATAAAATAAATATTTTAGGGGGGGCTCCCATACAAGAAACGTGATTTTTTGCTCGATATTAATAACGGCAACAGGAAGACGCTTGAAATATTCACAGAATGTTAAGTTGTATATTCCCTTAAAAATAAATACATATTTAAACTAAAATAAAATATATTAAGGGGGGCTTCTATATGGTACGGAACCCTTCGTCCGCGAGTCCAAGTCGCACTTGGCCGATTATTAATAACTAGTTATCAAACAGCGAAGAAAATTTCCTTTTTCGTAGGTAGCTGCTAGTTATGAAAAACAGTTATGATAATCGGCCAAGTACGAGTCGGACTCGCGCACGGAGGGTTCCGTACTGTATGGGAGCCCCCCTTAAATATTTATTTTGTTTTAATTTTATTATTTATTATTGAAGGGAATATAAAACTAAATATTCTGTGAAAATTTCAAGCATCTACCTGGTACCATTATTAATATAGAGCTAAAAACGTTTAAAAATTCAGGTTTGTTGTATGGGAGCCCCCCTTAAATATTTATTTTATTTTGTTTTTAGTATTTGTTGTTATAGCGGCAACCGAAATACATCATCTGTGAAAATTTCAGCTGCCTAGCTATCATGGTTCATGAGATACAGCCCGGTGACAGACGGACATCGAAGTCTTAGTAATAGGGTCCCGTTTTTCCCTTTGGGTACGGAACCCTAAAAATGGACCAAACCGTCACATTACTGTTATATACCATTTCCGTGGTAACAACAACAGTACCAGTAGGTACGTAATTAGATTATCAATCAACCCGAACCGGCTTTCAACCGCTTTGAAGACTTTCGGAAAGGAAACTTATAACAAAACGTACGACTCAGATACGTGATCGGCATTCCTACGGCAGAACAGTCTATTAGTCAATCCTTACATAGTATAAAATAAAGTCGCTATTTTTGTCTGTTTGTTTGTCTGTATGCTTAAATCTTTAAAACTACGCAACGGATTTTGATGCGGTTTTTTTAATGGATAGAGTGATTCAAGAGGAAGGTTTATATGTATAATACACCTGTGCGAAGCCGGGGCGGGTCGTCTAGTGGTAAATAATTAATGATTCGTACCGCCAGGGAATGGAACAGTCTTCCAACTATCCTGTTTCCTAAGAGATTATAATCTAAAGCTTTTCAAGGTCATTTTCAAGAGTGAATAGGTATCTTCTAGGTCTGCGTGCTTCAACTTCGACCACGACGTCTCTTACCATCAGGCGAGTTGATGATCAAGCGCGGACTTATAAATAAATAAAGTAAGTTCGTATAGGTCTATGGTTAAACCCGGTGTCAGAGTTTTTAAAGACGTCTGAAGGCCTCTGAAACAGTTAAAACAACCGGGGCGGAATTTAACGTGTCATCCGAGTAACGGTAGCACTCAGTTGTAAAAGCCACCCGCGGTCACCAATCTGAAGACTGATCGCGCCGAACGTTGCTTAACTTCGGTGATCGCTAACAAACACCTAGTCCAACTACGCTATGAGCGTTACAATGGGTAGGTATTCCGTAGGTATTGATAATTATTTTTCGCAAAAAATGGCAAAACCGCTTTCCATCGTGTACAAAATACGAATATTTCTAATTGTATGCATTATTGTTGATTTTTCAAAAACATCTCAGCCGATTTCTGTAAAATTTAAATGGGACCACCTCGGGAGTATACCCTTTCGAACTAGAAAATATTTTTTCGATTCGGCGGAATTACCGATGAACATACACAAAAAAATACATACAGACGAACATAGAACCTCCTCCTTTTTGGAAGTCGGTTAAAAATACTAGATCTCACTAAGTAGTTTTATTTTATCAATAAGACCGCCAGGGATTGGAATGCCCTGCCTCCGTCATTGTTTCCTGACAATTACAATTTGGATATCTTCAAGTCAAGAGTGAATAGGTGTCTTCTAGGTCTACATACTCCATCTTCGGCTGCAGCTTCACTTTCCATCTGGCGAGTTGGTGGCCAAATCTTCATAAAAAAACTTCAACTTTAAAAATTTAAGCTGTCTAGCTATCACGGTTCATGAGATACAGCCTGGTGACAGACAGTCAGACAGACAGAGAGTGGAGTCTTAGTAATAGGGTCCCGTTTTTACCCTTTGGGTACGGAACTCTAAAAAGATCTTTGACTCGTTGGATTCAGTTCAACATCCCGATTATTCAAAATCAATAGAAATGATTCGACATCTACCAATACGGCCACAGGTTATATGTATAGGCAGGTGGAGTATCTATGCACCATAAAAACGTAGGGGTAGATGTTATCTGCTCCCTTTATTGCTGACGACCCTTCACGTGACGTCACGGGGTAGAAATGTCACATGCTATTTCGAGTTTAAATAGAGAGTAAAAAAGTTAAGTTCGTATAGAAGATACCTATAGGCGTATGAAGATTCAGTTAAACAGATGCATGTCTAGAACTATTAATAATAATAAATAAATTAATAGTAGGGGACTTCTTAAACACGGCCTCTGACCCCAAACTAAGCAAAGCTTGTGATATGGCTGCCAGAGACTGATATACTACATAAACATATTTTTAAATACCTACATATACTTATTTAGATACTCGTAATACCTAAATAACACCCAGACACAGAGCAAATACCTATGTTCGTCACATAAATATTTGCCCTAGGTGGGAATCGAACCCACGCCTCTTTGACCCAGGAGTCAGGGTCACTAAGCACTGAGCCATCGAGGCATTAGTACATGACATTGCATTTTGATAAATAAAATGCATTATTGAAGTCGAGTATTCCTACAGAGATGACGTCACTAGCTCAAGCAAAAATTCCGAGAAGTTATCTTCGACAATAAATAGGGTGGGTTCCCCCTCCCCCCTCTCTGTCCCCATAACCAGTGACGTCACCCGTCTAGGCCGACCGGCGCGACTGCCTGGCGCTGGGTAGGTTCGTATAGGCCGGGTGGCTAGCCCTAGTGTCAGAGTATTTAAGCTGCCTGAAGGCCTCTAGAAAACGGGTCATTGTGAATTATTTAATGTACATTCTAAGTCGGTATGTATGACGGCGCTCGGACATTTTTTGGGGTTCCGTACCCAAAGGGTAAAAACGGGATCTTATTACTAAGACTTCGATGTCTAGCTGTCCGTCTGTCTGCCTGTCACCGGGCTGTATCTCATGAACGATGATAGCTAGGCAGCTGAAATTTTCACAGATGATGTATTTCTGTTTCCACTATAACATCAAATACTAAAAACATCATCCCATACAACAAACGTGATTATCAGGAGTTTTTTTGCTCGCTATTAATAACGGCAAGAGGAATGGGGCTCCCATACGGTACGGAACCCTTCGTGCGCAAGTCCGACTCGCACTTGGCCGATTTTTTTTTTTACAAAATACTTTTACTTAGGGATTGTATTGTATTTGTATTGTATGGATCAGAGTGTTGGGCCACCAAAGGGGAGAATGAAAGGAAATTGCATGCAGCGGAGATGCGAATGCTGAGATGGATGTGTGGAGTAACAATAATGGATAAGATTAGAAATGAGTATGTTAGAGGAAGTCTGAAAGTAGCGCCAGTAACTGAGAAATTAAAGAATGGCAGGCTATCTTGGTATGGGCATATCAAGAGACGGGAAGAGAGTCATGTCACGAAAAGAGCCCTAAACATGATGGTAAGCGGCAGAAATGGGAGGGGACGACCAAAAAAAGCGAGGATGAATTGTGTGAAAGATGATATGCGAGAGAAGGGACTTCATGATGAGATGACGTATGATAGAGTGAAGTGGCGAAAAGAGACGTGCTGTGCTGACCCCACCTAGTGGGATAACGGCAGGATGATGATGACTTTTACTTAGGGATTGTGGCTCTGTAGATATTTGCTCGAAGCGGCTCAGCCGGAAAATAATGGAATATAGAGTAAATGAAACTTGTTGGCAGCTGTGTAATTATCTACACGCTGCGCTAGACCCAATCTTCGCGTAGCTGTAACGTGACTAACGTGAGCTTGTCAGGATTGGATTTTGCGCAGCTTGCATTGTAGCTAACTTCACATCCGCCGAGGAGCTTGATTCGGCCTAAGCCTATACTAGCATCTGTATCTGTAACACACCGCAGTTGTCTTAAGACACCTTTTGCGGTTTCCAAGAAACACGAGTAGACCTGCACTTCTAGTACCTACATGATTCAAATATTCTAGATTTTTATTAATAAACTAGCCGCCCCGGTGAACTTCATCTCACCATCTGTCAACTGTCAATGACAACTTTTACATGCAGGAACATTTTGTATGGGAAAATTCAATGAATGTCTTTATTATTTTACTCACTATATTTTCATATTTTCTCACCGTTTAAACCTTCCCTTAGCTTCCACTGATATTTCAAGATCAAAATTAGCCCAATCGGTCCAGCCGTTCTCGAGTTTTAGCGAGACTAACAACCACGATTCATTTTTATATAATAGAGAAAATTACTTATGACTTAGTAAGGATCCCTAATTTTTTTGATAATATAGGACAGCCTATGTTCACCGGGGATAGTGTGGCTTTCCATCAGTGAAAGAGTTTTTCAAATCGGTTCAGTAGTTTCGGAGACTATTCGATGCAAACAAACAAATAAATCATTCTTCTTTATAATATTGGTATAGACTAGATTTGTGTTTGTGTGTTGTTTACGCGTTATATTTTGATTTTTGTGCTATCCCATAGAAAACTTTTATTTTTCCGGGATAAAGAGTAGCCTATGACACACGGTTAAAACAACCCGGACCCACAATTTAGCGTACCATCCGGGTCTATGCAGCGCTTAGTTGTAAATGCTACCCGCTGTCACCAATACGAAAACTGACTGTAATATATTTATTTATTCTTTATTTCAGACGTACAAGTCTATATTACAAAAATTCATTAAAACCATCATGTCAAAATGTCACAAATGTCAAAATTAATAATACATTCAAAATTAAATAATACTTAATGTCAAGTTTCACTATTAATATAATTATCTTAGCCTATAGTTCGGTTTGGATCCAGAGTGGTCAAGATGCAGCCTCGTCCAGTGTTGCATTATTGGGCAGTCCAGATCCATCCTCGAGGCGAACAGCGGGGCAATTCTGTCAACCGATCTCGTCACCGAAGTGATACGCTCCCGAACCCCGCTCGCTTTTCTGACAGTTTTAATGGCTTAAAGCTGTCAAAAAAACGAGAGAAGCTCAAGAACGCGTCACCTCAGCAACGAGATTGGTTAACAGAATTGCCCCGCAGTTGCAGGTAGGTGTTGGAGCTGTGCGCACCAGGGTCGCGACTCGCTTGCACATGACCTGGCATGGCTGCGAACCCGTCGATCCGTGCGTCTGCAAACATCCCTGATGCGCTACCGCGCTACAGTGCCGCGGCAGCTTCAACAGCGCCCTGAAGGCGTTGTTGTACAGGACGCGCAGAGCGCTATACGACCTTCCGGATTATTTGACCCACAGGCTATATATGTAGGTAGCATAGGCCTACTAAAACTTCTACGACTGTAAAGTTAGCTACAAGCTGCGCGGAATATGTGCCTTGCCCACTGCCATTTCAACGAGGAGTTCCTTGTGGACCAACTACCTACTTTCGCTGGCCAATCAGCTGGGCTATGTAAGTGGATAACTTCAGTTTTTGTACGGATCCCTTCATTTCTGATTCGATCTCGCAGAGAGACTCCGAGCATAGCCCTCTCCATAGCCCATCATCATTTGAACTGTTGCACACGGTTGTGCTTAGTTGTGCATCCGGCAACTAAAATTAATGCTATTTATTTAGAAAGATTTTAAAATAATATTCCTTATGACTTTCGAGCAAATATCTACAGAGCCACAGTCTCTAAATGAAAGTAGTAAACAAATGTCCGAGCGCCGTCGTACATACCAACTTAGATATTGACATTAAATAATTCACAATGACCCGTTTTCTCGAGTCTCGACGTTATGTCACCTAATAATTGCTTGAAAAAGAGTTGTAGTCGGCTTGCAATCCTTGCCTTACGACTCACTAAAAAGCCTGCCCACTACATATTTTGGGCAGAGTTTTGGCTCGGACACTTTTTTACATGATTGTGACTCTATAGATATTTGCTCGAAGCTGATGACACAACTAGTAGTGCGAAAGCAGTTGGTCCACGTGGTACACCTCGCTCGTTGGGCTACTTGGAGCTTATTCTCTTAAGCTCTTCGTCTCACAACCCTCGAAGAACGACGATTGCGTGGAGACCTGATTGAGACCTTCAAGATTCTTAATGGCTTCTATAATCTTCCAGATATTCACGACATATACACCTTGAAGGAAAATACGCGCGATAGCAGACGTCATAGATTTATCTTGCAGCCTACACCATCACAAACCAACACTGCACACCACATCCTCTGCAATAGTGTTGCCTACAATTGGAACAGGTTGCCTGAGGATGTAATCTCAGCAAGAACTATAAACACATTTAAGAATAGACTGGACCTTTGGATAAAGAAGGAAAAAAAATCTTTGACAGATAAATACGAATTTTATTCGACTCTGCTTGATATAGGCATATCAGTATACACTGCTCGCCTATACACAAATAATAAATATTAGAGGACATCTAACACACGGTCTCTGACCCCAAACTAAGCAAAGCTTGTGACATGGCTGCCAGAGACTGATATACTACATAGACATATTTTTAAATACATACTTATATAGATAGTACCTAAATAGCACCCAGACACAGAGCAAACACCTATGTTCATCACACAAATGTTTGCCCTGGGTGGGGATCGAACCCACAAAAAAATAAAAAAATTATAACTAAACTCATAGATCTCGGAAAACACGTGACTCAAATAAAGGGGAAGAAGAAATATTATATCCTTATAGACGAGATCCCGGGAAGTGTTCAAATGTTGCTTTATAGTCTAGCCGGGGGAGGGGTGACTCAGGGTGGTTATCTTGTAACATTCCTCGAACTTTGCAGCGGTCACTATTACCTCAGGAAAAATAGACGTTATTTTTAGTCAACTTTACACTTTTCCGATCCAATTTTTTTAATAAGGTTTGGATCACTCACTGGGCATAAAATTATAAAATGCTGACAGATCCAGGTGGAGCTTCAAGCGCCATCTTGAAAAAATGTTATTGGCCGATATCTCTGAAACTATGCACTTTAGGGCAAAAGTCATGAAGATCATTATTGTAGATGTAGAGAATAGAATTTTGCATCTTTTGTTTCCGGTAAATTTTTTTGTAAAACTTACCGTTTACGATTCTTGACCCATTTAATGAAATTTCATTCATTAATTAAATGAGAAATTAAATGATTTATTTGATTCGTTTTCAAGTATAGCACAGGTGTTACTCACATAGCGCTCGTAGCGTAGTTTGACTAGGTGATTGTCAGCGATCATCGAAATTAAGCAACGTTCCGCACGGTCAGTACTTAGATGGGTGACCGCGGGTGGCATTTTCCAACTGAGCGCTACCGTGGCTCGGATGACACGTTAAATTGTAGGCCCCGGTTGTTTAAACCGTTTAGCCATGTCAGAGGCCTTCAGGCGGCCTAAAAACTCTGACACCAGGGCTAGCCACCCGGCCTATACGAACTTACTCACGCTTTTGATAACATTTGGCGATCATTTTCAAGGTTGGAGTACTAGCACGCGGGCTCGTCTCTCATAGCACTGGAAAATGTGCAAAAACGACGCTAGTTTCCATAATCATATTTGATTCGAACTATACAATTCACAACGAAGCTTATTCGAGTTATTCGAGATAACAGCACAAAGGGATAAGTATCATTTAATCTACAAAGGGCCCTAATAGGTCCAAACAACCAATTGAGGCCAACGACACACCACAGAGATTCCAGAGGGATAACATCGACTGCCTGGCTCAGTGGTTAATGGCGCTGACTTCTGGGTCAGAGGCGTGGGTTCGATTCCCACCCAGGGCAAACATTTGTGTTATGAACATAGGTGTTTGCTCTGTGTCTGGGTGTTATTTAGGTATTATCTATATAAGTATGTATTTAAAAAATGTATATGTAGTATATCAGTCTCTGGCAGCCATATCACAAGCTTTGCTTAGTTCGGGGTCAGAGACCGTGTGAAGTAAAAAAAAAGATATAAAAGATAATCTGGAAGAGATGCATTGACTTAATACCGCACGAGTTAGAAAGAGACATAAAATATCTCGTTTACCGAATCCGTGTAGCGCTCATAGGGTAGTTTGACTAGGTGTTCGTTAGCGATCATCGAAGATAAGCAACGTTCAGCACGGTCAGTCATCGGATGGGTGACCGCGGGTGTCATTTACAACTGAGCGCTACCGTAGCTCGGATGACACATTAGAGTAAGTCGCGGTTGTTTTAACCATTTGACCATGTCAAAGTCCTACAGGCGGCTTGAAAACTCTGACACCAGGGCTAGCCACCCGGCCTATACGAACTTACTCACTTTTTTACCGAATCCGGTTGTTTTCGAATTTTTCGTTGCGGAACGTCAAATTCTTGTCAAATTCTAATACTTATTTTGAGACAATCCGAAAGAGATGACAGCATGAGTTAGAAAGAGACGCCAAAGTTTATCTCGATTCGGTGGGTGATGCCAGTTTTATGTACCTTACATAGGTTTCAATGCGTATTTGACAGTTTTGAGAGCTGAAAGCCAAAAATTACATACAATTTTGTAGGGAGACTAGCCGACAACTGGCACTCGCGTTAGGATTCTAGCTGTTTTTATTCTGTAACACACACAGACTAATCCGTCGAAGGGGGAGCCACTGCCGCATTTCTTCAGCAAATTGTAAGTAATTGTAAGTTGTCATGTAAGTAGTAAACGTGTTTATTGAAATAATAAGGAAATAACCACAGAGCTATTACAAACAGAGAGATGTCGCTTGAGGCAATTCTCAACCACAAACATGTATGAGCAATCATTACCAGAGGTTGCCAAATATACATTTACTAGCGACCCGCCCCGGCTTCGCACAGGTGTATTATACATATAAACCTTCCTCGTGAAACACTATATCTATTTAAAAGAACCGCATCAAAATCCGTTGCGTAGTTTTAACGATATAAGCATACATGGGGACAGACAGTGGGAAGCGACTTTGTTTTACAACATTATTGCGACATTATTGGCAGAAAAACACGGCAACAAGCCACTGAATCGAGATATTTTTCATGTAACTCATGCCATATTAAATCAATGCATCTCTTTCATTATTTTATCGATGGACCACATTTTCCCTCTGGTATCTCTGTGGAAATAACACTGTACGTGCATTCATGTAACATAACAGGAGGAGAGCTCACGGCGTAGTTTGAATAACAGTTTCTTAGTGATCACTAAAGTTCAGCAACGTTCGGCGCGGTCAGTCTTCCGATGGGTGACCGCGGGTGGCATTTACAACTGAGCGCTGCCGTGACTCGGATGACACGTTAAATAATAATTGTGGTTCACGACTGTACAAACTCTTTAGCCATGTCAGAGGCCTTCAGGCTAGGTGGCTTGAATACTGACACTAGGGCTAGCCATCCGTAAACAAACTTACACAACAAATTTAGGGTTCCGTACCCAAAGGGTAAAAACGGGACCCTATTACTAAGACTCCGATGTCCGTCTGTCTGTCAGTCTGTCACCAGGCTGTATCTCATGAACCGTAATAGCTAGACAGCTGAAATTTTCACAGATGATGCATTTCTGTTGCCGCTATAACAACAAATACTAAAAACAGAAATTGCTATTTAGGGGGGGCTCCCATACAACAAACGTGTTTTTTTATGAGTTTTTTGCTAGCTAAAGAAGAATGGAGCTAAAGGGGCACCAACACGGAACCCTTCGTGCGCGAGTTCGACTCGCACTTGGCCGATGTTTTCTTTTACATAATATAACTAGCAGACCCGGCGAACTTCGTTTCACGCAATATCTTTATAAATTATAGCCTATGTGTTGATCTGCTGTATAAGCATTTTCATTGCAGTTTCATCTCAATTCGTTCAGTAGTTTTTGCGTGAAAAAGTAACAAACTTCCATACATACTCACAAACTTTCGCGTTTATAATATTAGTAGGATTAACTGGATTCGATTCAACTTATACAGGGTTATCCAGAACTGACCATCATTATGAACAACGTCCTCACGATTGTAAGGCGGGTGTCAGTACCACTACGTAATTATTACCTATATAATAACGGTCCCGGTGAACTTCATCTCACCATCAGCTGTCAAGTGTCAATGACATTTTGTACATGCCGGAAAATGTTGTATGGGAAAATGATATCTATGTTGTTGTTATTTTTCTCGCAACTGTTATAAAATTTCTCACCGTTTAAACCTTCCCTTAACTTCCACAAATATTTCAAGACCAAAATTTGCCAAATCGGTTTAGCCGTTCTCGAGTTTTAGCGAGACTAACAACCACGATTCATTTTTATATATATAGAAGATTCTTTGCCACTAGACCACGGCTTCTTCAGCTTAGTTCAGGTCGCGGCATATAAGTCTAGCGCTGAGCGAAGTGTGGAGGGAATGATTGCGCATGAGTTTAGTATGGCGGACAACATGCGCAGCCATCCCCTCTACAGTACCCTCAGCGCTAGACTCACGTGCCGCTACTTGTACAGAGTAAGCAGATAGCCCTGTATAGACAACTAAGAGTGACATCTAATTTAAGACTGAATTGACAGTTAACATTCCTACACGAGGAAGCATTCTGGATTCCTATCATTTCTGTTTTAAGACGTTTATTTCTCAAAAGAATTAACTAAAATTCATATTGTGCAACATCTACTAGAATAGGCATAATGACTGGGTATAGACTGAATCAAACTTGTTGGCGGCTGTAATGTTAGCTACAAGCTGCAGATAACCCAATCTTGACTGAAGCTCACTTAACCTTTTGACTGCCAGAGCCACCTATACTTGACATGCGCTAGCAAGCCCTGTGCGCCAACAACGTCTATAGTTGACTAGACAACGCTGTATACAAAATATTAATTAATGGTACATCATGATATAAGTGCGGTAAGTTGAAAATGGCTAATAGCTATAAGGAAGCAGAGGCTGTAATTTTCACGTTTTATAACATATTTGCGTGGAAATTAATAAAACTCTATACCCAGTCATTATGCCTATTTTAGTAATGTTGCACAATATGAATTTTAGTTAATTCTTTTAAGAAATAAACGTCTTAAACCAGATATGATAGGAATCCAGAATGCTTCCTCGTGTAGGAATGTCAACTGGTTGATTCAGTCTTAAATTAGATGTCACTCTTAGTTGTTTATACAGGGTTATCTGCCTGCTTACCCTGTACAAGTAGCGGCACATAAGTCTAAGGGCATGGCTGCGCATGGTGACCGCCATACTAAACTCATGCGCAGCCATCCCTTCCACACTTTGCTCAGAAGTTGACTTATATGCTGCGACCTGTACTATACCAGTTAGCTGGCCTTGTCTGAATCATAATTCAAGTCAAACAATTAGCAAAAGTACTAATACATAACTTTCACTGAAAACAGTACATTTTGCAAATTAATTATGACCAAAAAACTAGAACATGCGAAACTACAAACCAACCATTTTAAATGCCTACTGGGCCATTTTTGATGCTAATCAATGTTTTTAACACAAAACTAGTTTTTTGGAATAAAAATTTTATGACTCAGCCTATTACACATCAAGAAGAAAGCCGTATTTTTGACTAGCTTTTGCCTGCGGCTTCGCCCTCCTGATATGTTGATTTTTGTGCTATGCCACAGGAACCCTTTATTTTTTCGGGATAATAGTAGCCTATGTCACTTTCTGTCTTTCAAACTATGTCCATGCCAGAAATCAAGTCAGTCAAGTTGCTGCGTGAAGGAACAAATTAATAAACTTAAATTGATTTAAATATTAGTAAAGTTATGGATTACATTAAAGTTAAGCAACATTCGGCATGGTCAGTGTTCGGATGGGTGACCGCAGGTAGTATTTAGAACTGTGTTGAATACCTCAAATTCAACAGAGCCTATATATTATGACTTAGCTGTTTGTGGATCAAGACCTATCTTGGGTAAGCAAGGAGGTGATCTATCCTTGTGAGGTGTGTCACGCAATATCTTTATAAATTACAGTCCGTGTTATTCTGATGTATAAGCATTACTATTGTAAAGTTTCATCTCAATGCGTTTAACAGTTTTTGAGTGAAGGAGGAACAAACATCCATACATACAAACATCGATACATACAAACTTTCACGTGTACATAATATTATTAGTAGGATCCAACAAGAATTCTTCCCAAAGACTACTCATATACTTTAATACTCTTTATTTATAACTATTAGTTACTAGTCAGTAGCATATAAAAAGTTCATATCACAGTTAAGAAAAAAACATGTTTATAAATTAAGCAATTGACACGTAAGTATGTTATAATAGGTACCATATTATTATTCATGAATGAAGAAACTAAAAATACATTCACTAGATTCATTCATTTTCAATTAATTTCACTTCGGGACATTACAGTTAAAGTAAACATCCTAGTCAAAATAAGTAACATCTAAAATTCATAAATAAGTCCAAAAAATTTTGTCATTAATATTTTTTAAAAATTCAGTCATGACTAATGTATATTAAATAATCGGCCAAGCACGAGTCGGACTCGCGCACGGAGGGTTCCGTACTGTATGGGAGCCCCCCTTAAATATTTATTTTATTTTAATTTTATTATTTATTATTGAAGTGAATATAAAACTAACTATTCTGTGAAAATTTCAAGCATCTACCTGTTACCATCCTTACATAGTATAAAATAAAGTCGCTATTTTCGTTTGTTTATTTGTTTGTTTATTTGTTTGTCTGTATGCTTAAATCTTTAAAACTACGCAACGGATTTTGATGCGGTTTTTTTTAATGGATAGAGTGATTCAAGAGGAAGGTTTATATGTATAAAAATTCCCGAAATTCCCACGGGAACGGGCACAACGCGGGTAAAACCGCAGGGCGCTGCTAGTTATTAATATAGAGCGAAAAACATCTAAAAAATCAGGTTTGTTGTATGGGGGCTCCCATACAACAAACCTGATTTTTTAGAAAATAAAAAATCGGGTTTGTTAGGTAAATCCCTTAAATATTTATTTTCTTTTCTTTTTAGTATTTGTTGATATAGCGGCAACAGAAATACATCATCTGTGGAAATTTCAGCTGTCTAGCTATCATGGTTCATGAGATACAGCCCGGTGACAGACGGACAGATGGACATCGAAGTCTTAGGAATAAGGTCCCGTTTTTCCCTTTGGGTACGGAACCCTAATAACTATGAAATCAATGACTACTGGGGTACAGGCCGAATCAAACTCCTTGACTGCAGTGAAGTTAGCCACAAGCAGTGCGATACCGATCCTCGCACTGCTGTTAAGTGAGCATCAGTCAAGTTTGAGTTTTGAACAGCTTGTATCGATTGAATCATACAATTCGGCTGATGTGAATTTAGCTACAAGTTGCACAACATCGACGCGCAGATTTTGAGCGTCAGTCAGGATTGGATATTGTGCAGCTTGCAGCTTACTTCACATCCGCCGACTTGCATGATTCGGCCTATAGCTAATATAGATGAGATAATGTTAATTAATACCTTTTAAAACTCGGGCTGAGGTGACCACAGCAGAGGTTCCATGCTTAAAGTCTAAAACAGCATATTTGTAGCACAATCACAATTATTAATGTCTATACCACACTTTTTCACACTAATTTTGTAATCCCTAACTACACACGATAAACTCTTTCACAGTAATCACAGGAAATGGTAAAAAGCTAAAAAGAAACGATTGCCGAGGATAGGTAATTGATCTTTTTAAAAACAGGACGTGAAAAGAAAACAAAATTGCACTATGTTCGATTTGATGAATGTTGTTGGCTAACGAAATTTTATATACAAATTCTAACACTATTAATATCTAACACGTTAATTTGCTGACGAATATTTTTACTGCAATCAATGTTTTTATTATTAAATTAAAATGTAACACGACAACAACACAGACAACTTCGTCGACTCGGAGTCGGAACTCGGAGTTAGCACTAGCCAGTGTTGCAACCCTAGTAAACCAAAAAACAGTGGCTCACCAATAAAAAAAAGGAGAAAACAGTTAAGTAGTAACATGAAATGAGGCAGATTTCTTACTTTTCTCTTATAATTAGAACAGTTATCTACTTTTTTTTAAGTTACTAAGACTCACAAACATTGTTATATTACTATAACTAAGGATTATTACAATCTAATAAAAAAAAAACTAAAATTATTTTCCACTTTCTTCCGCATCATCTGTATTTTCAAAGTTTTTTATAGCGTAGATATGTAGGTGGCGCTGAACGCTGGGATGTTTACTGGGTATAAAAATAATTATTACAATTAGTCCGTCAGTTAGATAATTGAAAAATATTGGACACGTATTTTTTCTTTTGTCAATCAAACAATAAGTGACATAGATAAACCTTGTCACAATAAGTGACATAGATAAACCTTGTCACAATAAGTGACATAGATAAACCTTGTCAAAGTTTGAGAGTGGGGGGCTCGTGACAGCACTAGCCGGTTCATTTCAATTAGGAGTCAAACAGAAAACAGGGTCATTAAATGTGAAAACAGCAAATCTACAGTTAAAACAGTAGGGTTGGCAGCACTGGCACTAGATTACAGCATTTTCATTAAAAATACAGTATTTTCAAGACGAAAATACGGCTGATTTTACAGTAAATAAAAAAACATGTTCAGAAGTTTCATTCACCGAGCAAACGGAGTAGTTTTCACTTTGCAACTTTGCCTCTGTCATTCTGTCTGCAGTCTGAATTCTCCTCTACAGACTACATTTTTCAACGAATCTTGGAATATAGTTTCTATAATGTATATTTTTGCGATTGTTATAGGGTAATGGGTTTTATTTAAAATCGTTTATTAGCTAAGTAGGTACTTATTTACAAGACTTGCGAGTATCCACCAAATCATTAAAAAGAGCGGAGTTATAGACTTCTAAGCTTTCAGATGCGGTTTCTTCAAGTTTATGTCTTTGATACGTCATAGCCACAGAATAGGCCCTATTACACAGGGCATTTATTATCATTATCTTTATTTTTTACATAATCTTTAAGGTCGCTGGTCATAGCTCTATAGTTCCCTAAACCTTTTTATTATGTCATTTGAATAAAATAAAGGATTGCGATTAATTTTCACTAAAATTTATTTTGTTTTCTATGGTACAGAGATTTTGTATTAACATAAATTACAGTGATTTCATACACTGTATTCACCATAATACAGTGTACAGTGGATGAAGTAAAATTACAGCAAATCTGCTGTAATTACAGTGAATCTGGAAACACTGGCAGAAGTCAACAACAGTTTGACATTCACATTGACAGATTTTTTTTTATTTATCCGCCCATTTTGTAGGCAGGCTAAAGCCTTTAAGGCCATACTGCCTTGTCTTAAACGAAACAAACGTAAGTAATTAAAAATAGAAAACATATGAACATTTGTAGCATTACAATGATTTGATACTTTTAGCAAACTTTTAGTTTTCTTTTTCTTTTTTTTAACATTTTTATTTGGGGACTTTGAACCCTTGCGGTTATGCCAGTCCTTTACGAAACACAAACACCATTTTATAAACAGGATAAAAAACAGCAAAACTGTAAAATGCTCTGGCAGCAGCCGATGTAGGCGCTGCAAGAACACTTTGAATGCAACCAACATCTAGCCTATTATGGGCATAAGTATCAAAAAGTTGGTCTCGTTCAGACGCACTCTGGGCGCACTCAACAAGCAGGTGATATACATCCTCAGTGGGCGCACCGCACCACAAGCATCACAGCTTGGATCCTCCACCATATTCAATAAATATTTGAAATTATTTAATGGCATGTGCCCAAGCGCAATCTATGAACCATCACAACAGTCTGGAATACTGCTGCCATCTTTGGGAAAGCTCGGCTAAGTATCATCTCGAGGCCTTGGAATCGGTGGACCGGCGTGCTGTTTAGCTTATAGGTAGGTAATGAAAAGTTAGTTTCAAAAAAAAAATCATAGCCTGGAGCATCTCCGTAGGGTTGCGAGTCTGTCCATTTTTATAGGATTAATTTCGGAGTGTTCAGCTCAGCTGCACGACCTTATCCTACCATCCTCTTTTTACTACAGGACAAGTAGGAGGACGTCACTTTACCACCCCTACACTGTCGAATTTCCTTCGATACGTACGAAGCGGTTTGAATCAATACTGGTCTGATTTGTACCGCCAGGGAATGGAAAAGTCTTCCTGCTTTCCTAAGAGATATTTATAATCTAAAGCTTTTCAAGGTCAGAGTGAATAAGTATCTTCTAGGTCTGCGTGCTTCATCTTCGACCACAACGTCGCTTACGATCAGGCGAGTTGGTGGTCAAGCACGGACTTATTCGAGATAAAAAAAAAACTATTGGATGAATGTGCTTAGGAGGATAGTTGCAGTAGTGACATTTTTAGCTTCAATAGGTTTGGCTTTTCGTGGTGATAATTAGACATTGGGATCGCATAATCCATCCATCAGCCATAGGACGTCCACTGCTGGACACAGGCCTCCCCTATGCATCTCCAATAAGACCGGTTGGAAGCGGCCTGCATCCAGCGCGATCCTGCGGTCTTAATGAGGTCATCCGTCCACCTTGATCCCAAAATAATGGAAATTATTTGGGACATACAAAACTAGGGAAATCGTGGGAAAGGAAGTACTTATTATGCATCATATTTATCTGCAAATATTTGTAATGAATTTATTATTGTAATGGGACAGCAAGTTTTAAGTGGTATATTTCTGTCAAAAATAATTAATAAATTAAAATAAAAAATATTAAGGGGGTCTTCTATACGGTGCGGAACCCTTCGTGCGCGAGTCCGACTCGCACTTGGCAAATTATTCAACCTAGGTATGTTTTCAAAACTATGTACCTATTTGACGAAGGATGAAGTACCTAGAGATAAAAATATATAAGAATTATATCACTATATACATATAATATATGTTTGTTTAATTTAGAATAGGTATAAATTGGGCGAACGAAAATTGATACAAGAGAAACTCGATTTTTTCGCAAACTTTAATTTAAAATACATATTATTTAATATGTAAGTCATGTATGTACTAAACTGAACAATATGAGTCCTAATAATAATAATAATGTACATCCCAGACTGCTCTTCATCGTACATTGCGACACAAAAGAGTAGAAAATAATTATTCGGGAACTAAAAGTCACTTTTGCTGGAACCACTAAGTGACATGTAAATCAATGTTAATTTTTTTTCCATTATGAACAAAATGATGCAAAATTTGCTAACAAAGCGATGGTGGCGTCCTCATTTATTTGCTATGACTGTAACTAACTAATTAACTATCTTATGTCGCACTGTAATGAAGTAGCTAAGTACGCGTTGAAAATCATTTTAAAATATTGGAGGGCAATGCAAAGCCTCAGTTTGGTATAATAATTATGTTACCAGAATACAGAAATCATTTAACTTAATTAAAATAAGCTTTTAAAAGTAAATGTATCAATTTATACAGTGTTATTTGCTTACCCTGTATTAAGCCGAAAGAGTGATTAAGACAATCAATACGAATAACTTTTATTACATGGCCAACTCGAAATTCGAGAAAAAATCAGCTGTTCCATACAAAATTGCAACTCTTTTTTCTCGATATTCGAGATGGCCCCATAGTAAAAGTTGTTCGTAGTTATAGTCTTGTTCGCCCTTTTGGCTTGCACTAGTTCTGGATAACCCTGTACGTGTAAGTTATTTGTTGGTTTATTTTTCAGTTAAAGAGTTGAAAATAAATAAGGACATTAAAATATTTTGTTGATGATGATGACACTATTTTAAGACAAGAGTTCCAGCAAGAGTGAATTTATACTTCCTGAATAATTATTTTTTATGGGGAATCATACAAGTCGGCGGATGTGAAGTTAGCTACAAGCTGCGCAATTTCCACTTATTACTTACTAAAGTCTGGCTAGTAAAAGCTGATACCGAAAAAGTGATATACTGTGGATATAATTACCGTGGCCGCGTTGTGGCAGCGGTTCTTCCACTATTTTTTTAATAAATATTAGGGACATCTTACACACTGTCTCTGACCCCAAACTAAGCAAAGCTTGTGATATGGCTGCCAGAGACTATGATATACTATAGTCAAACCGCTAAACTCAGACATCGCCTGCGCGGGTACAAGGGCGCGGGGGTAGACGACAAAGGGGGACTGAGACAGGTGCGGGCGCCGGGGACCCGCTGCCCGCGCCTGTCTCAGTCCCCTGTGTCGTCTCCCCCGGCGCCCCTGTACCGCGCAGGCGATGTCTGAGTTTAACGGTTTGACTATACATATACATATTTTAAATACATACTTATATAGATAGTACCTAAATAACACCCAGACACAGAGCAAACACCTATGTTCACCACACAAAATGTTTGCCCTGGGTGGGGATCGAACCCACGCCTCTTAGACCCAGAAGTCAGGGTCACTAACCACTGAGCCACCGAGGCAGTTAAAATTTAAATTTGCCGCGCTTTTTCGGGACCAGCTTTTACTAGCCCGACTCTAGTACTAGAGTATGTGCAAAAAGAGAACCGTCTAACAATGAGATTTTAATTAGTTGCCAAGGTACCGACTATACTTGGTAGACGCGAGTTCTGATGAAAATCGAATCGGTATCCACCAAGTATCAAACACTTTTAGTTATACTAGCAATGACAGAGCAGTGTTGCCAACGTAACAAAATTAGTAAAATGGCACACGGGCGACCTCACCTACGGCCCTTCTCTTTTTGCACAAACTACACTTGTGAGTTAAATATCCACAATGCATAATTAAGATATAGTTACCTAGATGATAAAAAATTATTTATTCCATAGAGAAGTATAACTAGACAGGGCGCTAAATAATAATAATTACAAAAGTAAGAGAAGGCAAGATGTGCAAGGTACAACCCGGTCACAATATCTGTGCACCTGACTTCGTGACGTCATATCGAATTATCGGGATGTATATACATTACCGGACGTCTAGTATACCGTCCGGACGTAAATTTTTATCGGGACGTGTATCGGCAACGAAGATGCTAACCGTACTGTCGCACCGGGGAGTGCACGGAGAGGTGACAGGGGAAGCGGGAGAGGCGCCGCCTTCCAGCGAGGTGCACAGATATTCTGACCGGGTTGTATAGTGTGAACAGGCGGACGATACTAATATCTTTTGTCTCTATTTGCGTATACGTTTTTTTATATGACTTATTACGCATGGCCTAGACGTAGTAGTCAGGCAATTTTTTCGCAATATTTATGAACTATTATCTATTTTCTAAAACTTCTATTAGTATCATGCAGGTTTTTACTATTATCTAGAGTCTAAATATGATAAAATAATAACAACGTAAATATAGCTATCTAAGTATGTAGAGCACATCTTTTTTCTCACATTCTATACTCAACTGAGGATTCTAGACTAATACTTGACTATGTTTTATTCATGTTAAAAACATGGGTAAGTTAATTAACAAAAATGTAAAGTAAAATTCGAAAAAAAAAATACAGTGTAGACAATAGGCCCAATTTCAGAGGCGCCACCGTAATTATAATTTATAACATATTTGCTCGTAAAGTGGCTGTAATTACACCAATTTCAATATCGTAATGTATTTCATTACGCACTTGTGCATTATTGTAATGTGAAACGCACGCCGCCACCGACTGCAGAACTCTGTGGTCTCGTTTCTCCTACTTTCACTCAAGAGAGTGAGAGACATTACGGCACTTGTGGGTTATGGTAATGTAAAACGCACGATGCTTCGACTGATGCACGACTTTCACTCAAAGTCAGAGTTTTATTAATTTCCTCGCAAATATGTTATAAAACGTCGTATGACATACGTGCGCTATGAAAATTACCGCACTTATATCATAATGTACGCTCTGCGCACCCAGTACAACAACGCCTTTAGAGCGTTGATGGGGCTGCCGCGATACTGCAGTGCATCGGGGATGTTTACGGAAGCGCACATAGACGGCCTCGGAGCCATTATGCGCAAACGAACCGCGTCCCTGATGCGCCGTGTGCGCGCCAGCTCCAACACCTACAGCTGCTCGCGTGGAGGATGGACCTGGACTGCCCAATAATGCAGCACTGGACGAAGGTGCATGTTGAGCATTCCGGGTTCAAACCCAACTATAGGTTAAGGTAGTTTTAAGTATTTTTTAAATGTATTTTGACTTTATGTATACGGATTTTTATCTGAAATAAAATGATTGAATTGAATACTAGCAATTTAGAGTAGCTTAGTTTCTTTTTCTCTATATGCATTTGATAGAGAGAACAGTATTTTACGTTGCTATTAAATTTACGATGGCGCCTTTAATATCGGGCCTAATGACAATGAAATGGTTCCTTTGTTTTACCGATGGCGACAAGCAAAGGCATCATTGAACACTGGAGCACAATGTTAATAATTATTTATGACGTGACATGTGTTTTTTCAAATCACTTGGCCATGCTGTTTTATATTCGCACATTTTACATTTATACTTATCTCCCGTGTGAGTCCGTATGTGACTTCTCAAGGTACTTGCCTGTGCTGCTTTATAATCACACATGTCACATTCATAAGGCTTGACTCCAGTGTGAGTTAGTATGTGTATTCTCAAAGATTTTTTGTGGGCTGTTTTAAATTCGCACATATCACATACATATGCCTTGACTCCAGTGTGAGTTAGTTTGTGTATTCTCAAAGATTTTGTGTAGGCTGTTTTAAATTCGCACATATCACATTCATATGCCTTGACTCCGGTGTGAGTTAGTATGTGTATTCTCAAAGATTTTGTGTAGGCTGTTTTAAATTCGCACATATCACATTCATATGCCTTGACTCCGGTGTGAGTTAGTATGTGTATTCTCAAAGATTTTTTGTAAGCTGTTTTAAATTCGCACAAATTACATTCATATGCCTTGACTCCAGTGTGAGTTAGTATGTGTTTTTTCAAATCACCTTTGTGGGCCGTTTTATAATCACACATATCACATTCACATGCTTTTAACTTTGTGTGAGTCAGTAAATGATTTTTCAAGTTACCTGCCTGTGCAGCTTTATAATCACACATATCACATTCGTATGCTTTTACCCTTGTGTGAGTCAGTAAATGATTTTTCAAGGTACCTGCCCGTGCAGCTTTATAATCACACATATCACATTCATATGCCTTAACTCCAAAGTGAGTTTGGATGTGTTTTTTCAAATCATTTTTGCGTGCCGTATTATAATCACACATATAACATTCATATGCCTTAACTCCAGTGTGAGTTTGTATGTGTATGTTCAAATCAAATCTGCGGTTTGCTTTATAATCACACATTTCACATTCGTATGCTTTTACCCCTGTGTGAATCAGTATATGATGTTTCAAGGTATCTGCCCGTGCAGCTTTATAATCACACATTTCACATTCATATGCCTTAACTCCAGTGTGAATTACCATGTGTTTATTCAAAAGATATTTTTGGGCTGCTCTATATTCACACATATCACATTTATATGGCTTTATTCCAGTGTGATTCATTATGAGTTATCTTAAGTGAGTTGCCTGGACTGACTTATTATCGCAAGTACGCAGTATATCTATCTCAGTTGGTATATGCAGTATGTTGCACTCACGCCTGTCTGGAACAGAGCTGCAAGCTGCCTCTAGCAACTTAGTCCCAAGTGAGAATAAATGCCGATGCTGCAGAAAGTTGCTGTGAAGTTGCACTTTCTAGTTTCTACCCCACACGAAGTTTCGAAAGTTACATCTGAAAACAACCACAAAAAATAATCAATGCAAGTATAATAGAATAAGAGCGTGTCGAGACACGCGTATGGTAGGCTTCCGTAGATGGTGACGATTATGATGATGTTAAAGACCATTTTTTAGGATGTCATTAGATGGTAGACTGTTGGAAAAACATCATCGTTAAGGAATATATTTGAATGAGGACAAAGACCTTTGAGTTGTGTGCAAGTTTAAAAGGACATGCCCACAAAATGTATGGAGGCTGGTATTATAATAATCAAAAATTCTAACCACAACATGCGTTACATTTTGAGAAAGTTCATATTTTTGTGAGTCTATGACATCAGTTAGTACCTTATATGGGTTCAAAATTCAAAGTAAGTAAATCGTATCATGTAAGGTATCATATCTCATCAAAAACATAAATGTGAAATGGGAGCCAAAGTGTCGCCACCAAAAGAATTGAGATCCAATACGGGGGCCAAGTGTTCTGTAGAAAATCCTAAAGTTTAAGCTACAAGAATATACCTACAATATTTAAAAGAAATTTACTTATGTAATTCAAGCTCAAGCTAAATAAGGTCCTGTTTTTACAACAGGACCTTATTTAGACTCCGCTGTCTGTCTGTCACCCACCATGCTGTATCTCATGAACTGTGATAGCGAGAACGTTGAAATTTTCACAGATGACATATTTCTGTTGCCGCTATAACAACAAATACTAAAAACAGACAAAAAATATATATTCAAGGAGGGGCTCCCATACAACAAACCTGAATTTTTACACGTTTTTCGCTAGATTTTAATAACAGTGACAGGTAGATTGAAATGATTCTTGAAATATTCACACAATATTAAGTTGAATATTTCCTTTAAAAAAATAATTAAGTTAAATAAAATAAATATTTCAAGGGGGCTCCCATACAAGAAACGTGATTTTTTGCATGGCAACAGGAAGGTGCTTAAAATATTCACAGAATATTAAGATGTAGGTCCATTTTTTTCAAAAATAAATAACTAAGTTAAATTATAATATAGTAAGTACAGAATTCTTCGTACGCGAGTCCAACTCGCACTTGACTGATTATTTATATCTTTTATTATTTGTCAATTTAATATTTATTTTATGAAAATCTTGTTTGTCTAATATTTAATCAGAATAATCTAATATTTAATTTAATTCGGATCGAACCTGATGGATAAAAAGGGTACATAGGTACTACATTGTACTTATTTCGTTATATCTAAGAGCATACCTAATTATAACATGCACACAATAAAGTGCAGTAGGTATAGTAGTACCTACTACCTAGAATCTTTATCAAATCCTTACATAGTGTAAAATAAAGTCGCTATTTTTGTCTGTTTGTTTGTCTGTATGCTTAAATCTTTAAAACTACGCAACGGATTTTGATGCGGATTTTTTTAATGGATAGAGTGATTCAAGAGGAAGGTTTATATGTATAATACACCTGTGCGAAGCCGGGGCGGGTCGTCTAGTCCTTACATAGTATAAAATAAAGTCGCTATTTTTGTCTGTTTGTTTGTCTGTATGCTTAAATCTTTAAAACTACGCAACGGATTTTGATGCGGTTTTTTTAATGGATAGAGTGATTCAAGAGGAAGGTTTATATGTGTAATACACCTGTGCGAAGCCGGGGCGGGTCGTCTAGTTATCAAATATGTACACATTTTTTATTTATACTATTTAGCCACCAACTTGCCTGATTATTTCACATTATTTTCATAGGATGTCCACAACTGGACATAGGCCTTCCCTATGGATTTCATAAGTGTGCAACCAGAGCATCTCTGTAGTTCTAGTATTATATAGTCGGTAGAATCCTAACCACAACAGTCTTATGTTTAATCATTAGAAGCTTCACACACGTTGGTAATATCAAAATTAACATTCATTGTAGTAAAAAAAAAAAAAAAAAAGAGTGGTAGCTTGGTATAATATTATATGTTACTGTTATATCCCAATTTCAGGGATTATGTGTTTTCCCAAAAATATTCCCAAATATTTTTGTATATCACATAAAGGAGTCAGTAAAAATCTAAATAATCTATAGCGCATTTGTATTCTGAGACTCCAAGGGGGCTCCCACCAGAAAATCTGCAGTCAGACTGGGGGCCTTATAGTGTAAGCGCTTTGACAATCGACTTCGCTTTTTCTCCAGCTTGTGACAGTTACTCACACCAAAGAGCAAGAGGGAGGAAGAGCAAAGCCAAACGTCAGGGCGCTTAAACAAGGCAAGCCCCTGAGCCTGACCTCCTTTGAGCTTCTGGCTCGCGCTTTTTTTAAAAAACACTCTTGGGTCGTGGCCACAAAGTCGAGGTCGGAATCGGAACACCCCGACCACACGTAGTCACGAGGGCTTCAGGTGCTCTGATTTCGATCTGTGAGTCTGTCACTCATTTCGAACCTAAATGATCTGGATGATCTGTATTGGGAAATAACTAGGGAAAACGCGTAGTCCCTAAAATCGGGTTATATCGATTACATTTATATAATTACATTTACGCACACAGTGCCTAGTATCTACTAGGCACTGTGTTAATTTCAATCAATTACATTTCAAGTAGAAACAAAAATGTGGGAACAGAATAAGTTTGTTAGAAAGAAATTTATGGTACTTACCTACGATAAAACAATGAGTTGACGTTTTATATTATAGACTTTGCCTCTTTAACACAGTTTTGGACTCGCATAACTACCATGCACAAATTAAACTAGTTATAATAGGTCAAAGAGTACTGTATTGTACTAGATATCTGTGGTAGGTAGGTATCTACCATGACATGAAAAATTCCCACGCAATGGCTAGAACCACGAAGTTTTTAGGTGTTTTTAGGTAATTCTATGGGTAAATAAAACTTCATGGCTAGGAACTTTTTTTTTTTTTTTAAATAATTTATTCATGACCATGGATACAGAGTCCTTCAGTCGAAGTCTTAAATAATAAAAAATTTACAAACATAGAAGAGAAATAAAAAATTAAACTTAACTAAATCTTTTCAACAGTATTTAAAATATACTTATAAATAGGTTTGTAAAAAACTTCACTTTTTAGTAAATCCTCAATACGGCGGGGAACACTAATTGAGTTACGAGCTGCTATGTCACTAATGTCACTGGCTAAAATTAATCGTTGTAAATGGAATTGGGGACATTGAAAAATTATATGGTTTATATCAGCATGCGGTCGGAAACAATACGTACAGTTATCTTCTGGGACTATATTAATTCTGTGTAAATGAGCTGGAACCAAGCAATGTCCAAATCTCAGGCGATTTATAACTGTTATAAACTTTCTGCCACAATATTCAAATTTGTTGTACCAAGGAGTAGTAGGTAAGTCTTTCTGTATTTCTGCATACCACCTTCCCTTATATTCTGTTGTAACGTGCCAATATTCTTTCCAAATTCTGAGTAAATCCTTATTAATTGCACAATAGTAATCTGTGAAAGGTACTTTTAATATATCTGTGTGATCTAGATCATGCTCTTGCCGAGTAGCCAAATCTACTGTTTCATTGCCATGGATGCCACAATGTGAAGGAACCCATACCAATTCTACATGTTTTGATTTACTAATCATTTCTATAAGTTCTCTAATACTATATATAATATAATTTAACTTATATGAGAAATTACTGTTGTTCAAAACAGACAGAACACTTTTAGAATCACTTACTATTAGTATATTTACATTTTTTACAGAGTTATTTACAAATGTTAAAGCGGTTAAAATTGCATACGCTTCTGCAGTAAACACACTGCAATTATTATCTAACTTTATACAGTGGGTTATATTCATTTGTGGATCATAATATGCAGCTTTAACCCCTTCATCACTTTTAGAACCATCTGTATATAAAATATAAAAGTCTGGTTTATTCTCTATAAATTCTAGAAAATCAAATTTGTTATTTATTACATCTAAATGACAATCTATACTTAAGCAATTAATCAAGGCATTATATGGACATTTATATGTTGGCCAGATATCATGAGAACAAATGTTTTTACTGATATTTTTTAAAAATGACATTATTGTTGTGATTTCAGGCAAAACTCCCGAAACAAGAGATGTGGCTGATAAGCTAGATGTTTCAACTGATTGTGATATCTGTGCATGACATAAAACATTATTCAGCACTATAACATTATTGGAAGTCAACTCTTTCAAACAGAATCTATCAGCCAAAAGTAAACGTCTCAGGATTAATGGAGGTATACAGTTTTCAATTTCCATAGAATTAATAGGAGTGGAACGCATAGCTCCGCTAATAATTCTTAAAGCCATATTTTGTATTACATCGAGTTTTCGTAATAAGGTGCTACTTGCATTCATATAAGCTAAACTACTATAATCAAAATGACTTCTTACTATACTTTTATACAGCATGATCAAGGTTTTAGGATCAGAGCCCCAAAAAGTACCAGCTAAACATCTTAAAACATTAATACTTTTCATTGCATTGCTGCAGATATACTTAATATGCTCTTCAAATTTTAACTTGTTATCTATTATTACTCCTAAAAATTTATGTTGATTACTTACAGGAATGATTTCATTATTGTATTTAATTTTAACAAAAGATTGTGCAAAAGGATCTTTACTAAAAACAATAACAGAACTTTTATCAGAACTAATATCTAATTTTAATACATTGTTGTAATAATGGTGTAGCTGCAGCAGTGCAGAATTCAAGTGATTTACAGCCATATTTAAATTTTGACTTTCAGAGTATAAAAGTAAGTCATCGGCAAATTGTAAAATCTTAACATGTGATGTGTTAACATACTTTAAAATTTGAGATGTATATAGAATATACAAGAGAGAAGATAAGATAGCTCCTTGCATAGTTCCTTTACTGACGGATTTTGGTCCATGTAGCTTATTATTAAATTTAACATACAAGGTTCTGTTATTCAGAAAATTAAATATCCATTTCAATAATTTTGTTGGCAGACCTAACTCATTCAAAACTAGAAGAAGGCTCTTAATGTTGACATTATCGAAAGCACCTTTTACATCAAGAAAGACGCAGATCACATTAGAGTGGCTGAGCTTTGCTTTTTTTAATGTTGAGATTAATGATACAAAACTTTCAGAGCAACTTTTACCCTTTCTGAATCCAAATTGTGTGTTAGGTATTTTAGAGTTGGTTTCAACAAAATAATCTAAACGTAATTTTAACATGTTTTCAAAAAGTTTACCCAGACAGGATGACAAAGATATGGGTCTGTACGATGACGGATTATTTGCAGGCTTATTAGGTTTTAAAATTGGTATTACACATTGAGTCTTCCAAGATTCAGGAATAACTGATGCATTCCAAAGTCTGTTATAAATTGCCAATAAAATGTTCAGAGCATTTGAATGTAAATTTTTAATAAGTTTATATGGAATGTTATCCATACCTGGTGTAGTATCCCTACGACTATCTAAAGAAATGCGAAGCTCATTCAGTGTATAAGGCTCATTTAAGAAGGAAACGCTATTGTCAGACCTGTCTAAAATATTTAAAGTGGTAAAATCGGTTGATGTTGAATCTGCTAATTTTTCTAGAAAACTTGGTACCCATTCGTCATTTAGAGTTTTGTTACTACAATTACTGTTAATCCTTTTAAATTTTTTAACATAATTCCATATTCTAGTAACTGGTGTCATTCTGTTGAAAGAAGTACACAATTCATGCCATGATTTTCCCCGTTCCTCAATTAATATCTTTTTCTTTTTAGCATCAAGACGCTTGTAATTAATAAAATTGGAAATTGTTGGAGAGTGATGATATGTCTTAAGAGCTTCTTTCGACTTTTGAACTGCATCCTCACATAGTGTGTTCCACCATGGAGCTGGTTTTCTCAGAATTTTTGGAGTGTGATTAGATTTCTGCTTAGGAATACATTCATCTCTGATTTGATACAAGATATTTATAAAACTATTGTATAATTCATCTAGATCTGTATTTTCCAAATCTAATTGCGAAAAGCAGGTTTCAGATAAAGTTTTAAATTTAGACCAGTCTGATTTGTTGTACAAATATTTTTCTTCTACAGGACGAACATCATACACCGATGGCTTCACATTTACATCCAGTAGAGTCGGAAAATGATAACTACCCATTGCATCATCATGGACTTGCCATTCACAGAGAGGAGCTAACGAGCAACTTACTAAGGCTAAATCAATTGCTGAAGAATTCTTGTTTGGATATTTAATTGTAGTATGATTACCATCATTTAAAACACACAAGTCAAACTCATCTATGAGATTGTACAAAGAATTACCTCTACTATTATTTTTTAGACAACCAAATAAAATGTGATGGGCATTGAAATCTCCCATTATGAGACATGGCTTAGGAGTTTCAGTGAATACTTTTTTTAATTTATTAGTATTAAATTTAGTAAATTCGCTGTTTGGGGGACAATAAATACACAACACATGTAATTTACCTAATGATGTATCAAGTGCAATGCAAATGTTCTGAATTGATTCGTAATATGAGGTATGAACAACTTCATATTTAAAATTTTGTTTAATTAATATAGCTACCCCATTATGTTCGTTTACAGACAGTTTGTGAATCAAATTATAGGATGGAAAATTTGGAATTTTACTGTTTTTCTTAAGCCACGTTTCATTTAGTAAACATATAGTTACATTTTGTTCAGTTAAAAACTTTAACAATAGCGTTTTTTTACTATGTAAACTTTGAATATTGAATTGTGCTATACGAATATATGTGTCCATATAATGAAATTAAATTAAATTAAATTTGACAACAAAATTTCTTTAATTCTTTTATTTGTAATGGGTTCATTCTTGCTATTTGCAAGGGCAACAACGGACTTCACAAGGGCATTTATAATTACATCGTTATCAACAATTTCTTTGGCATTGAGATCTTGGAAGGTTTTTTGTCTCGGCTTTGGTGTTAGAGCTGGGAAGGATGTTCTATCAGAGATTTGTGGCAGACTTACCGCATTGGCATAAGACATTTTTTGTTGTTGTTTAATTTTCTTCTCTTCTATTTTTTTCTGCTTAACAGGGCAGTCTTTCGACACGGCAAGGTGAGGGCCAGAACAATTGACACACATTATTTCTTCCACATCACATTCCTTGTAGGAGTGCCGTCCTGCACAGGATGAACACATCTGCTCTGCTCTGCAGTTCTTAGCTGAGTGGTTGAATCGGAGGCAACGGTAGCATTGCATGAGTGGTGGAAAGTATTTATGAACCTGGTATCTGAATAGCTTGATGTATACATACTGAGGTAATGTGGTGGCTGCAAAAGTGACAGCCACTGTTCCAAGAGGAGTCAAATTTCCGTCTACTTTTCGCATAAAGCGTTTGATTGAGACAACATCAGCATCACAAGTAATATTTTTGTAAATTTCTTCATTAGACATTGTCAGCGGAATATGCCTGATGACTCCTATAACTTCAGTCATGTAAGCAGGAATGAAAGCTTTCAGCTTATATCTGTTCAGGAAGCTATCCATCTTTAAAAAATTGTTAGCTGGAGCTGGCTTTTTGAAAGTGACGCCAACCTTATAAGCATTTATTCGGTGGACACCTACAATGCCTTTAACATTTTCAATGAAAAGATTTGTCAATATTATGGGGTTTTTATTACCAACCTTTTCTTCTTCTGTGGATTCAACGTAAACCACGCAGTCCCCACTGTGATTTTCGGGGAATAGCCTCTTGTAGAGGGGCTTCTGGAATACTTTGTAGCCATCATTGTTCGTTGAGGATTTTGCAAGTTTTCTCTTCTTTCTCTCTGCTGTAATGACGGGGTCCTCCCCGTCACTAGCAACGCTCATGACGTTATTGTTGCGCCGCAACACCCAACACAAATCTCAGAGAATTGCAAAATTAAAATTTATGAATAATTAAATATTAAAAACGCCCGCTTCTTTCGACTTCCCGCCAAAAAGTCATGGCTAGGAACTTAGAGAATAAATAACTAAAGTATAGAGCGCTAGCACCGCTCTAAACGCCTAGTGCGCGCCGTAGGCAGATGAAGTATAGCTACTTGTATATGTATGTTGGCGATTACTAGGGATGGGCACGCGGGCAACGCAAACTCAATTTATTGTCGATAGATGCAAGTTCAAACAAAAACAAACAAGTACAATTAATATATTTCGTGCGATAACATCTAAAAGTATAAGTAGGTATTTATTTCAAGGAATTCATTAAGGAATCAAGAGAGTGTACTGAGCAAACTTTATTCCATGTTTGGCTCAAAATTTGTTTGTTTTTAAGCGATAATCCATTTTCAGTCTTTTGGAAATCTGAAAAATAAGAAAACAATCGGTATTTTTTTTCTTAAATTTACAAATATACAGTCAGTCAGTATTTGGATGTGTAATCGAGGGTGGCATTTTCCAACTGAGCGCTGCCGTGGCTCGGATGACAAGTTAAATTGTAGGTCCCGTTTAGCTAAGTCAGAGGCCTTCGGGCGGCCTAATAATAGCCACTAAAATCTTCAAAATCAATTTAGCAGTGTAGACGTGATATCGTAACATTACAAAATTATGTACTTTAAGTTAACGCTATACCTAATACTTTCGCATTAAAAATATTATTGAAAAGTATATAGTACACTATCATATTATTTATAAGACATTATTATAAGATTTTAAGTAAATGTGTTGACACATTCACTGTGTGAATGTTAATTCATTGAGCAGTGAATGTATTAAAGTTACAAAAATCTGCAGTTTGCAGTAGTTCTAACAAACATTATATCGACTACAGCGTTGGTCACGTCCCATCTCTAAATCACGCGGAGGGAGTGCGGTGCGCGGGCGCTCCTGCGCGTGCCCGCCTCCCACGTCTCCTTCACCCCCGCGATTCCGGATTAGTTTTTATAAAAATAAGTATAATAATTGACTTAGCGATGAAATGTGATACTGGATTTCAATTTTGTGTGTTTTCTAGTATCGTTTTTACTAGGTCGAACTGCACATTTCACCATTTTAATACATGAATTTGAAAAAAATCCCTCGAGAAACGCACTTTCCTAGTACTCAGCTACGACTACAAGCGCTCGCGGTGAGAACGTCGTTTTGTTCTCACTTGTGCCTACTGTTCCCACTTCGTTGTGCGCGCTCTATAGTTACTTATAAATACTCTAAGGCTAGGAACAAAGTTACAGTGTTGCCAACTGCACTATCGTCTCTGTAGCTAGATCATAGATCTTTTGTAAAAAGTTGACAGATTCCCACATTTTCTCACCCCAAAAAGTAGCTAGAAGTTGCTAGTTAACGCTTTAAATTCATCGAAGCTATAACTCAGTTCTGTGTTTTTGGGAATAAATCTTCTGTTTTTTAGGTAGATCCAAAGTCAAAGTCAAAAGTATGTATTCGTAGAAATTGTTGTTACAAGGATCTTGGTATAATTTCTAAAGTACAACACAATTAGCCAATATAGCATGAGAAAAATAGTGCTATTTCTAATCAGATGTTATGATTATAAAAACGATCATTATTATCATTTTATAGACATTTCCTTATTTTGTCTCTGTAATTATTACAGAAATAAAAAAGGAAAACAATATATTAAATATGCATTTCTTAAAGTCAGAAGTCCTAATATTTTCTAGTTAGGTAGGTACTTTAGTTAGTTAATTTTTCTCCACAGAATAGGCCCTAATACACAGGGCCGCTGTTTTTGTCTTTAAGGTCGCTGTTTTTCTCATTACAATAGTTACGACACAAATTGATGACTAGCGAACTTAAACGGTTAAAATAATAACTACGCAGAATCTATGTGTGAATAAACGACCTACGACAATAGACAAAAGTTGAAAAAATAATATAGAGTGAAAAACGTCTGAAAATTCAGGTTTGTTGTATGGGAGCCCCCCTTAAATATTTATTTTATGTTCTTCTTAGTATTTGTTGTTATAGCCACAACAGAAATACATCATCTGTGAAAATTTCAGCTGCCTAGCTATCATGGTTAATGAGATACAGCCCGGTGACAGACAGACATACAGACGGACATCGAAGTCTTAGTAATAGGGTCCCGTTTTTTCCTTTGGTACGGAACTCTAAAAACAGCATAAAATTTTTTTGAGCGAAAAAAAAAATATATTAAGCTAGAATTATAGCGTCGCCTTTCTATGTATTTGCCAGTTTTACTTGATAATGTCATTAACTAGTGAAAAGCTTCAATTTCAATTCAATTTCAATTCAATTCAATTTATTTATTTACTTAAAATCATCTTAAAATGCAACTTACAGTCTATTGTAAAACTAAACGTTACATTTTTTTATAGGTACTAGGAACAATTTTACTTAAAATGTATGAGATCAGTATTATATAAGTAGATTTAGAACAAGAATAAACATTTATACAACATTAACAATAAATAAAATCTTTATAATGACACACTCTATTGGTATAGAAAGAAGCAACTATTGAAACTAGGGCTAGGAACTATTTCATTAAGGATAATAAACGATTTTACACCTTTGTCTGCTCACAGTATGGCAGAGTATTTTTATAGAATGTTGCCAAATTGTCGGAAAAGATGTCAGTATGTGGGTGAGAGGCGCTAAGGGCGTTCAAATGGTGTTGTGCGCGGCAGATGGGGGACTGCTGGCGGGTGACGGTGCGCGCTGGTGTTGGCGCAAACAGAGGGAGGCGCGATCCTAAGATCCCGTGAGAGCCGTTGCGGAACCTAGTACGTTGCTCTGGAACATTAAGACGACTCGCTTCGCTCAATAGCTCGGGAGAGTCCAGATTTCCGTGGAGTATTTTGTGGGTTGTTAATAAATTATCATGGAGCCTTCGAGTTTCAAGGGAATTGAAGCCTAGTGTACCATGCAGATAAGCTGTAGGGTACATAAAAGGATAATAGTAATGTTTATTTTTATAAAGGAACCGTAGAAAACGCTTTTGGACCTTTTCTAGCATTAATGCGTAAGATTTCTCGTGAGGACTCCATACAACTGAGCTAGCTTCTAGTTTTGATCTAATCAGGGAGTTATATAGAAGTAATAAGGCGGTGTAGTTGGTGAAATCTTTACAGTTTCGCGTTACAAAGCCCAACCGCTTAAAGCACTCAGTAGTAAGTTTCTGCATGTGATCATGGAATGTGAGTTTTGAGTTAAACGTTACACCGAGATCTTTAGTTAACATAGTTCTGGTCAGGGGTACATTGTTGAGATTATATCCTGTGCCTATGAAGCGTGCTGATCTTGAGAAGCTCAAAATGTAGCATTTATCAACGTTTAGATATAGCCGATTTTTTTCACTCCACTTTTGTACGGAATTAAGGTCTCTTTGTAGTGCCAGAATATCATCAATAGATCATAAATCTGCTATAAGTTTTACGTCTTCTGCATAAATGAGACATCTTAACTCTGCAAGTAGCTCTTTGAGAATTTTAGCCCCTGAACTTAAACAACAAATATAACAAAGAATATTAATGACCTCATAAAATTGAACCGAAAACCAACCAAGAAAATTAAATGAAGATAGGTATTAAGGATGGCAAAATATAACGCTGAGTCTGATAGCAAAATAAAGTTCTATTTTTGATCTCAGCTGGCATGGCAACACTTTTATTACTGTTGTTGTCAAAAAAAAGTAATTCAGTCAATTTATTTAACGAGAAATAATTAATTGACCGAGAAATAAATCAATAAAAATAAGTACTTAAAACATAACAACCAAACACAATAATTAATAATTTCAGTTTCAGTGCGAAGAAGGCACTGGAAGGCCCAAGTAGTGGCTTATGTATACCTGTGATTATTTTACAGTGCTACAATTTATCGGTAAGTGCCTACTCATGTGTCTATCGTCTAACAATCTCTTCTGTTTCCACTTTTTTCTGTTTTTACACCATGTTGTAGGCCACAGAGATTCTGTAGTCTTCTTCTTTTCAAAAGCAAACACAATAGTTTATTGCATTATTGCAACATATGAAATTTACATGCGGTTCTTAATTAGTAACTAGCGACCCGCCCCGGCTTCGCACAGGTGTAAAAAACTTTTACAAACCTTCCTCTTGAATCACTCTTATCTATAAAAAAAACGGTAATAAAACCCGTAGCCTACCTAGTTTTAAAGATATAAGTATAGAGACAGACAGACAGGGAAGCAACTTTGTTTTATACTATGTAGTGATATGTATTGTATAGTTATACACATAGGTAATTATGTTCCTATAAGGGTATGGAAATTTTATTGTATTGGAATGATTACTATATTTTCTAGATTATCGTTAAAAAATTCGTCTGATATGTAATATTTCGATACCTAATAGGATAATTTATAGTTGTTTTATGAAACAGTTTTATTTTTCGATATCTTTTAGTTTATTTAGATTATTTGGCAGTTTATTGAATATTTTATAGCCATAGAATTTGGGCTCGAACTGTGCATTGCTAAGTTAGACTTTGGTTCCACGAGTTTATGTCTGTATAGAGATCTAAGTTTGTGCATTTTATCAGATGCTTTGTTAAAGAAATCAGGGTACTTTTTGACAGATTCACATATTTCAAATATATAAATAGATACCATGAAACGGGGCCACCAACTTATATAAAATAAAAGAAGGTGGTATGTAGAACAAAATTTATTTGCGGGTTAAAACAATTGCCCGGATCATCATTATGTATCGTTACGCGGCCACTAGGCAGTTTTAGGCGAGCGCTTCCCTTCTTCCTAATGGGAACCGACGCGGCGCGGCGCGGCTGAGGGCGTGCAGTAGTGGCGCCGCCGGAGTCCTGGAGCGGGAAGGGCGGAGAACGACCTCACTGGGTCGTGCCGTGAAAGGCTAGGTGGAGGCGAGGATAAGGCCCTGCTCCCAATCTCGGAATGTTCTGTCCCCAAAACTCGGAAGATGAATTCCCCCAAATCTCGGACCCTGGAAATAACGTCCAGATCAAGTGCGGGACTGGTGGGTGACTCCTCTGGTTGCGGTATTCCCGTAGTAAGAAAGTTCCATGTCAGCCCTAATGGGCGTGAGCGTGAAATGCCACAACCAGATGGAGTTCACAATAGAAAAAGAATTTTACAAATTAATATGAGTGAAGAATCTACCTACATTTACAATTTAAATCAATTAAAATATGTTCAACACTTACCCAATTGGGGCTTAATACACTGAATTTAGTAATTAAAGTCTTATTAAAGGATAAAAGTAATAGGTACTAGCTAGAATAATAAATGTCTAGCTTAGTGTGATGTGATTAGCTCGCGACTATGCAAAATAGTGTAGCATAGGAAGGTCGCCGGCTGAATGGCATCGCTAGCCCCTGTCGCCCTGCGCCTGGGCCGTGCAAGCAAAATATGCATAGTGCAGGGCCGGCTGCAGAGATATGGGGAGACAGAGGTAAGGATTAAGGACGGGGCATATTGGGCACGTTGAATGCACGCACATAATAGTAATTTTATATGACATAATGATTCATCGTTACAACCAGGACCATAATTTCAAGTTTTATAAAGTATGTATGGTTTATGAAAGTTTTACTTCGTTTAATGTCGTGAGTTTTAATATTTGCGAGAATTTGAATTCATTTTCTTTGTATCATGAATACTTTTCGAGTCAATATTGCATGCTAAAAATTATATTCCGGCTTTTGACCAAAAAAATTGCCACCTCAATGGCATTCCCTGTTACCTCATTTAGGTCCTTTAGAGTGGTGCAGGTTTTAGGCGCTTTGCACATTGAGCAACTTAAGTTGAGGCAACTATCCACTTTTTAAGTTTCCTGTAAAAAGTTGGTAGTTGCTAAATGTTTACGGTTGCCGAACTTTTATGGCAATCTGTGAGCAACTTTCTTAGCTGAGTAGCTCAATCTGGCATTGCCATGCACAGGGTGAAGGAGGAAGGGTGTGAAATCGCCCTACGTATTGAGATTGATAAATGAGTAAACCAGCCACTTTAAAACTGGTATATATTTAAGTGTAGCTAGTTGCAGCAATTAGAAACTAACTTAGTCATCGATTACAGCAACTGAAAACTGTTAATGATTTCTGGAATTCGATAGCTCGACTCACTATGTGTGCACAGTCCCATTGAAATGTATGTAAACCGCTAGTTGCCAGTTGCTGCAATAGTTGCTCCATGTGCAGAGCGCCTTAGGGCGTGCTATATGGTTGGTCAGACGTGGCTCAGTCTGCGGTCTCACGCCACAGAGGCAGTCGATCTCGAAGCTGCCTACTCTCTCTAGTATCTTGTGGTACAGGCCGAACTAAAGTTCTTGGCCTCTAGCTAAGCCACTTCTGGCGTCTGTGACGTTGGGAAGGAACATGTCCAGCGTTGGACATCATACAACTGATAGTAATAATCATGTATATTTACTATGGACTAATTATTGTTTGTGATTATTTTCAGATGTAAGTTCCAGAATTTGGTGTGGTATAGACAATAGAAGGTGAAACTTCATATCAACATTCTGCTTCCAATCTGATTGGCAGTGTAATAACTGTACCAACCCAGCCCAGTGGGTTATTACTTGAGATTAATTTGCTAGAGGCAGCTTGCAGCTCTGTTCCAGGCAGGCATAAGTGCAACATACTGCATATACTAACTGAGATATACAGTTAGAGATATACTTGCGATAATAAGTCAGGCCAGGCAAGTCACTTGAGACAACTCATAATGAATCACATTGGAGTAAAGCCATATGGATGTGATATGTGCGAATTTAAAACAGCCCACAAAGGTAGTTTGAAAAGACACATACTAACTCACACTGGAGTCAAGGTATATGAATGTGATATATGCGAATTTAAAACAGCCTACAGAGATTATTTGAAAAAACACGCACTAACTCACACTGGAGTTAAGGCATATGAATGTGATATGTGTGACTATAAAGCAGCCTGCAGAGGTTATTTGAAAAAACACACACTAACTCACACTGGAGTTAAGGCATATGAATGTGATATGTGTGACTATAAAGCAGCCTGCAGAGGTTATTTGAAAAAACACACACTAACTCACACTGGAGTCAAGGCATATGAATGTGATGTGTGTGGCTATAAAGCAGCCTGCAAAAATGAGTTGAAAAATCACACACTAACTCACACTGGAGTTAAGGCATATGAATGTGATATGTGCGAATTTAAAACAGCCTACACAAAATCTTTGAGAATACACACACTAACTCACACTGGAGTTAAGGCATATGAATGTGATATGTGTGACTATAAAGCAGCCCGCAAAGGTAATTTAAAAACACACACACTAACTCATACTGGAGTTAAGGCATATGAATGTGATATGTGCGAATTTAAAACAGCCTACAAAGGTAATTTGAAAACACACACACTAACTCATACTGGAGTTAAGGCATATGAATGTGATATGTGCGAATTTAAAACAGCCTGTAGAGATTATTTGAAAAAACACACACTAACTCACACTGAAGTTAAGGCATATGAATGTGATATGTGCGAATTTAAAACAGCCTACACAAAATCTTTGAGAATACACACACTAACTCACACTGGAGTTAAGGCATATGAATGTGATATGTGTGACTATAAAGCAGCCCGCAAAGGTACTTTAAAAACACACACACTAACTCACACTGGAGTCAAGGCATATGAATGTGATGTGTGTGGCTATAAAGCAGCCCACAAAGGTAATTTGAAAACACACACACTAACTCATACTGGAGTTAAGGCATATGAATGTGATATGTGCGAATTTAAAACAGCCTACAGAGATTATTTGAAAAAACACGCACTAACTCACACTGGAGTTCAGGCATATGAATGTGATATGTGTGACTATAAAGCAGCCTGCAGAGGTTATTTGAAAAAACACACACTAACTCACACTGGAGTTAAGGCATATGAATGTGATATGTGTGACTATAAAGCAGCCCGCAAACATAATTTGAAAAAACATATACTAACTCACACTGGAGTCAAGGTAGGTATATGAATGTGATGTGTGTGGCTATAAAGCAGCCTGCAAAAATGATTTGAAAAATCACACACTAACTCACACTGGAGTTAAGGCATATGAATGTGATGTGTGTAGCTATAAAGCAGCCTGCAAAAATGATTTGAAAAATCACACACTAACTCACACTGGAGTTAAGGCATATGAATGTGATGTGTGTAGCTATAAAGCAGCCTGCAAAAATGATTTGAAAAATCACACACTAACTCACACTGGAGTTAAGGCATATGAATGTGAAATGTGCGAATTTAAAACAGCCTACACAAAATCTTTGAGAATACACACACTAACTCACACTGGAGTTAAGGCATATGAATGTGATATGTGTGACTATAAAGCAGCCCGCAAAGGTAATTTAAAAACACACACACTAACTCATACTGGAGTTAAGGCATATGAATGTGATATGTGCGAATTTAAAACAGCCTACAAAGGTAATTTGAAAACACACACACTAACTCATACTGGAGTTAAGGCATATGAATGTGATATGTGCGAATTTAAAACAGCCCACAAAGGTAGTTGGAGAGGACACAAACTAACTCACACTGGAGTCAAGACATATGAATGTGATATGTGTGATTATAAAACAGCATGGGCAAGTTATTTGAAAATTCATTTACTTACTCATACTGGGGTAAAGCCATATAAATATAATACATGTGATTATAAAACAGCAAGGGCAAGTTACTTGAAAAGACACATGTCACGACATATCACGCATTAAATGTACATGACTTTGCCCCAGCCAGTGGTCAATAATTCACTTGTTGTACTCGTACTACTACAACTATGTACTATTTTACAAGCTTTCACAGGGTATAGAGCTGACGCCGACACTATATGAAATTATATTCTGCCTTCTGTTTTAAAACTTTTATAACATATTTGCTCGTAAAGTGGCTGTAATTACACCAATTTCAATATCGTAATGTATTTCATTACGCACTTGTGCATTATTTTATTGTAAAACGCACGACTTCACCGAAAATTAATGGATCTAATATTGACAGACAAGACAGGCGACTGTGGTGCCGCGTCTGCGGGACTTGTTCAGTGAATTCGATTCTAATCAGTTCGCTGAGGACGGAACTTAGGTGCTTACTCCCTCACACCTATCATAATTAGTGCAGCAACTAAAGTTACTCGTATGTAAGGGAGGCATAAACATACTTCATATTTTATAATTACGTTTCTACTTCAATTTTCTTTAAAAACCTCACTGCTCTTTTTTGGACAGTCGGATAAAAAATTTGGACCTTGTTTGTTTGTTACTCTTTCACGCACAAACGGCTTAACCGGTTTGGATGAAATTCGGTATGAAGGTAGCTTAGACCTTGGATTAACAAATAGGCTACCCTTTTTATCTCGGGCTAACGCGGGTAACACCGCGGGGCGCAGCTAGTTCATCATAAATCATTATGCTTAATTCCTTCCTTTTTAATTATTTAGTTTGTTTGAAATTCTTTTTTTTTTTTAATTTTAGGATAAATGTTTTTTCTTACTGCTTTTATGCTAACTGGTTACTAGTACTACTTATGTGTCAAGTTAATGTCGGTGGCCTCAGCTCTCCACCCTGTATAACACAATATCCTGTTGTTGTGTAGAAGCCGTTTTATTGATTGAATTAGAGATTTACAGGATAGTTTTGTGGATAGAAATCAAATGGTAATAGGATGTATATGTTTTGCCAATAAATTAATTTGAATTAGACATCTTATACGGTAAGTAAGTTCGTATAGGCCGGGTGGCTAGTCCTGGTGTCAGAGATTTTAGGCCTCTGACATGGCTAAACGATTAAAACAAGCGGGACCTACAATTAAACGTGTCATCCGAGCCACGGTAACGGTAGTAATTATAGTATCATTATAATTTGTACGAAATTATAATAATTGTCATAATTATTATTGATTTAGTTATACGTGTAAGTAGCTGTTATTAATGTATAATAGGTATTGCGCGCCCGCTACGGGCCCACTCTTGTTACCATTCTAATTTAAGTAATTTATAATATAAATTATGCGATATAATGTATACCTATTATAGGTACAAATTACTATAATGATGCAATAAACGCTATTCTTGTACTTATGTTTATCCATTTCAATTATCCTTCGTCAAATAGGTACATAATATTGAATAATCGGCCAAGTACGAGTCGGACTCGCGCACGGAGGGTTCCGTACTGTATGGGAGCCCCCCTTAAATATTTATTTTATTTTAATTTTATTATTGAAGTGAATATAAAACTAAGTATTCTGTGAAAATTTCAACCATCTACCTGTTACTATTATTAATATAGAGCGAAAAACGTCTAAAAATTCAGGTTTGTTGTATGGAAGCCCCCCTTAAATATTTATTTAATTCTCTTTTTAGTATTTGTTGTTATAGCGGCAACAGAAATACATCATCTGTGAAAATTTCAGCTGCCTAGCTATCATGGTTCATGAGATACAGCCCGGTGACAGACGGACATCGAAGTCTTAGTAATAGGGTCCCGTTTTTCCCTTTGGGTAAGGAACGCTAAAACGACTTTTCTATAAATAGAACCTTTGTAACTAATTACCTACGACTTGACTTGTTTTATTTAACTAATAAATGCGAAATATAAAAAACTGCAATTGTATGGTATAAATATAATGGTATAGGTATAACATTATTTTTAGAATAAGTTATAAGTCAAGAAGTTTTTTGAACCAATGATAAGTTTGAATTGAATTTCGCGCACTGACTAAAACGTTGGACTAGAGTGTTGTTACTGATTTTGCCCTATTTTTTAGGGTTCCGTACCCTAAGGGTAAAAACGGGACCCTATTACTAAGACTTCGATGTCCATCTGCCCGTCTGTCTGTCTGTCTGTCACCGTGCTGTATCTCATGAACCGTGATAGCTAGGCAGCTGAAATTTTCACAGATGATGCATTTCTGTTGCCGCTATAACAACAAATACTAAAAACAGAATAAAATAAATATTTAAGAGGGGCTCCCATATAACAAACGTGATTTTTAGGAGTTTTTCGCTCGCTATAAGAGTAATGGGGCTCCCATACGGTACGGAACCCTTCGTGCGCGAGCCCCCCCTTTAATATTTATTTTATTTTAATTTCATTCTTTATTATTAAAGTAAGCATCCAGATAAATATTCTGTGAATATTTCAAGCATAGAATAATAACGTTATTATTCTATGATTTCAACCATCTACAAGTAACCATTATTGATATCGAGCGAAAAACGGCTAAAAATTTAGATTTGTTGTATGGGAGCCCCCCTTAAATACTATTTTTAGTATTTGTTGTCATAGCAGCAACGGAAATGCATAATCTCTGAAAATTTCAGCTTTCTTGCTATAGCGGTTCATGAGATACAGCCTGCAGACAGACAGACAGACGGACAGCGGAGTCTTAGAAATAGGGTCCCGTTTTTAACCTTTGGGTACGGAACCCTAAAAATGCTGTTTTTTTATTTTCATATTACTAATCAAAATTCAATTATACTGGATTGATTAAATGAAAATGAATTTTCACTATTTTCTCCGTTATCTTGGCCATGATTTTCCATTCCAATTGGCAAATGTCATTAATCTGCGAAGCCAAACTGACTATAAATAAAATAATAAATCATTTTTAATCTTAATGTCACTGTCAATTTCAAAAGATATCAAATGTCACATCAAGTCTTAACTTTGAGCTGCCATCGATGGGGTTCCAGAGCCAGATTTAGCAAGTTTTGACTTATGTCAAACACGCTATTTTAATTTTTAACTGCTACCACAAAGCCTAATGCTTTGCACTTAGCTTCATGCAAAGCTACTTTTCCTTGACATATTACGTATTTTGATATATTTTAATTATTCTTTAGGAGTTTATGTTGATGTTTTGAGCATTTTGTAATGCATCCTCGTTTCTTATTACTAAATAACAGAGAATTGTTCGAGAAAATGCAATATTACATTGAAATATTAGTAAAGGTAAATTGAAATTAAATGAATGATCTAGCTCTGTCTGAAGTTCATAATCTAAATTAATATTTTTAGCCAATTTAGCACCTTATTGCAAAATAATGCTGGTAGTACATGACTCGTACGTACACAGGAATCTTGTATTTAGATCCACTCAGTGATTCCAAATTAGCATATTTTATGCTAAATTTGTCATATTTTTATGTTGTTAAGCATATTTATTTGTTGTTTAGCATATAGCATATTTTTTTGCAAATAAAATAATTGTACAAAAATGTTTTACCATGAAAACTACATGCAGATTTATCTCAGCAAAATCGTTTTTAACGCTACCACGTTCAAATGCTGAAATGGAACAGGTTTTTAGTCAACTAAATGTAGTAAAAACTTATACTTTGTAAGATTCGGCTTAAAGAAGGTAGAGAAATGCTGCTACTCTTACGCAGTTCCAGATAACGTACTGCACTCTATAAGTAGGAGAGTTACAGTCTGAGCAATGAGGTTACCTCGTCGTCAAGCACATTAGTTGTCAATGAAAGCCAAGAAACTTACAATCCAATGCATGCGTGTCCAGCATGCTGCCAACAGCTGGCAGTGAGCTTGAGCATTTGGATTATCTTTAGACCTGCAAAGCTCTGTTGATGATCCAATTGTTCGTTATGTAGTAGTAGTTTATGTAGATTTAAGATTATGTAAGTCTTGTATTTAATGGTAGAAACTTACATTTTATTGGCTAACATAGTCGATTAAAATTTATTTTGATTATTTTGTTAATGAATAATCATTTTATTTATTATATAACGTTTTTATTGATTTTAATTAATGTTTTTTTTCAATTTTTAGCGTTTTTCTATAGCAGTTGGCATATTTTTGGCATAATTTTAACATCGTTTTAGCATATTCTTCATTGGCCTTGTTGGCAACACTGGATCCGTTATACGTATCTCTTTCTTTCTTTAGTTTTTTGTGTTGGTGTGTGAATATATCATTGATTTTATCAAAGGAATACTTAATAGTAGGTACAACCAAAAGAACAATCAAATCAATAATTTCAGTGAGAAGAAGGCTCAACTAGCCTATTTATACAGTCACCTGTGATAATTTTACAGTACAGGACTACATTATAAATTGTAAGTGCCTACCTCTTGTGTCTATTGTCTTGTCAACCTCTTCTGTTTCCACTTTTATCTGTTTTTACACAGTGTTGTAGGCCACAGAGATACTCTCTGTAGTATCCTTGTGCTCTGAGAGTATTATATTCCTTGTCCTTGTGGTACAGGCCAAATCAACCTTCCTTTTCCTTTTGTTTGGCCTCTAGCCAAGCTGCTTCTGGCGACTGTGACGTTGGGAAGGAAGAAGTCCAGCGGTGGACATCCTACAGCTGATAATTATGATGTAAAGCGACCGGCATAGATGAATGAAGGTCTCGCTCTGCTGGTCTAGCGGAGCGAGACCTTCATTCCTCTAAGGCGACCGGATTATACCTATGCAACATAAAAAGCTTGTTATAAGCATGCAAATATGCACGAAATTTGGCAGGATATGCAACACAAAAGAGAAAAGTTTTCATATTTTTTTTTTCTAATCAGCGCAATTATTAAATTATTCTTTGAAAAGCGAAAATATGTTCAGTATGATTACATGACACTCAAATGATTTATTATTTTTGTAAACGTAAACATTAAAGTATTGTTTAGACTAAGCTATTGTTCCAAATAGAGGTCAAATTGTGTCTTGGATCATTTAATATACCATTATTTTGGTTGGATTCGCGATTTTATCACTTAATTGATCTTAATCACATTTTGAATTGCAGGGAGAGAACTGCACCAGAAAAATATTGTAAATGTATCAATAATTTAATATGCATCATAACAATATCTTAGGTAAAAATTGCTATCACCACTGAGGATAGCTTAAATATGCAAATCTGGTCCCTAATGATTTATATTAAAGGAATAGGCCACGCCACGCAAGTTGGCGGATGTGAAGTTAGCCACAAGCTGCACAATATCCAGTCCTGACTGAAGGTCACATAAAGCCGCACTTTGATTGGCTATTGCGCAGCTTGTAGCTAACTTCACATCTGTCAACTTGTGTGGTGTGGCCAGCTCCTTATTGTGGCCATGTGTACTCTTGGATATAATGATATGAGTAGGTATCTACAGTATCTAGGTCACTGGTTCTATCAATTGGAAACTTTTTATAAAGTAACTAGCTGACCGGACAAACATTGTTTTGTCATAATATAATAAAATGTTGTGGTTATAAATTGAGATTTAAACTATTCTATCTCTCAAGTTGGATCAAACTTCACACAGTATGGTTAAAATCAGTTCAGTAGTTGAGGAGTTCATCATGGACAAACAACGCGATACGAATTTTTTATATATAAAACTAGCCCTTGCCCATCGCCTGGATTGTACTATTCTATAGGAACCTTTTATTTTATTGGGATAGATAAAATAGTAGCCCACGTTACTTACTGACCTTGTAACATTATCCGTGCTAAAACTCAAGTCGTTCTGTTGCTCCGTTGCTGAGAGGAAGTCAAGAGTAACCGCTCCAAGTAGCTTTAGCATACTTCTGTTTTCTAAAATATTTAATAGTTTAATTATTAATTTGTCTATAGGTGAGCAGTGCTCACTAATGTACTTATATCAAGTAGTGTTCAATAATTAGTACTCGTACTATGATAAGTTGAAGTACCACATATCAGCAAGCGAAGCATAGGACGTCTACCGACTAGGTGGACTGACATTATAATTAAAATGGCCGGAATGTGCTAGATACAATACAATACAATATTACTTTATTTTCACACCATTTATAATTACAAAGCAAGCTTAAACTAGAAAAATAAACAATAATTCGGTAGAACAATAGGCGGCCTTATCGCCTGCAGCGATTTCTTCCAGGCAGCCTAAATGGAACAATTTTAAAGATAAATTATGTTGCAGTTGGTGCTGTTCAATAGCATAAACTACATAGACAAAAATAGCTGGATGCAGGCCACTTCCAACTGTACTTATTAGAAATCCATAGGGGAGGCATATGTTGAGCTGTGGACATCCTATGGCTGACAGATAGATGGATGATATTGAATTGGAAAACCGTTTCATAATAATAAAAAGTATCTTTTTCACCAAATGCTAGACATAGATGAATTCTTCAGTGTTAATTTAGAAAACAGTAAGAAACAGGGTTCCGTACCCAAAGGGTAAAAATGGGACCCTAGTAATAGGACCCCAATGTCTGTCTGTAACCAGGCAGCATTGCATGAATTGTGACAGCTAGACAGTTTAAATTATTACAGCAGATGTATGTCTGTTGCCACCATAACAACAAATATTAATACTCAGGCAAGTACGAGTCGGACTCGCGCACGGAGGGTTCTGTTCTGTATGGGAGCCCCCCTTAAATATTTATTTTAATTTTATTATTTATTATTGAAATGAATTTAAAGCGTCTACCTGTTACCATTATTAATATAGAGTGAAAAACTACTAAAAAATCAGGTTTGTTGTATGGGAGCCCCCTTTAATTATTAATTTTATTCTGTTTTTAGTATTTTTTGTTATAGCGGCAACAGAAATACATCAACTGTGAAAATTTCAGCTTTCTAGCTATAGCGGTTCATGAGATACAGCTTGAAGACAGACAGACAGCGGAGTCTTAGTAATAGGGTCCCGTTTTTACCCTTTGGGTACGGAACCTTAAAAACAGACTAATATAAACATTTATAGGGGGCTCCCTTACCAAAACATGATTTTAATGTAGATTTTTCCTTAATATTCATAACGGCAACAAGTAGAAGCTTGAAATATTCAAAAAATATTTAGTTGTTGACCGACGAACCACCGGACGAGGTACTCAATTCGACGCGTATATTTTTTATTTTTCCAATCCAGTCCAGTCCAATTTCAATAATTCTTTTTTTATTGGATAGAGTATACTTCGAAATTGGTCCCATTCAAATTTTATCGAAATCGGCTGAGCCATTTCTGATAAATCAACAATAATGTGGAAAGTGCTACATCGATCCGTGCGAAATATTCGCGAATTCTGTACACGGGTGGTCGGTCGTGCTATTTTTTGCAAAAAATAATTATATAAATTCACTTTTTGAAAAATAGTTGAATTAACAGCAGCAACAGGTAGACGCTTAAAATATTTACAAAACAAATAGTTGTACAATAGTTATATTTCCACAATAAATAAAATTTGACTGCCTCAGTGGCCTAGTGGTTGGTGACCCTGACACCTGGGCCAAAGAAGCGTATGGTCGATTCCCACCCAGGGCAAGCATGTTTGTGAAGGACATAGTGTTTGCTCTGTGGCTGGGTGTTAGTAATACTAACTTAGTATCTATAATCATCATTATAATTATTTACTTAGTCATATTTGGTCAACTCATTCTATAGAAGAGGCTGGCTATTGTATTACAGGTTTTCAACCCAGCACAATAGTCAGAGAACTTGTTGTTGTATTAATTTAATTTTGTTGGTCAAATAAATGTTTTTTATGCTTTAAAAAAAAATAAAGTAAAAGTAATACTATAGATACTAAGTACTAACTTATTATCTATAGTATATACTTATGAGTATGTATTAATATTTATAATATTTATATGTGGTAAATCAGTCTCTGTATGCTGAGTGTGAGTTTTGTCGTAAACATGACGCGCTCTACGGCGAGCGCGTAAGTATGTAATTTGTATGAAGAAATGTACAGCGCCACTAGCGGCGCGTTTTTGAACTGTACTGTCTTCATACAAATTACACGCTTACGCGCTCGCCGTAGAGCGCGTCATGTTTACGACAAAACTCACAGTCAGCATACAGGTCGCGACTGTGCAACTGACGAACTGGTAAGTCGCGACCGTAAGCCGCGTCCGTCAGCCGCATCCGATAGTTTGTTTTCAGCTTAACAAACATACATGCATACTCACAAACTTTCGCGCTTATAATATTTTAGTAGGATAATAAAATAAAATAAATGAATGGGGTCTCCCACACGACACTGAACCCTTCGTGTGCGAGTCAAACTTGCACTTTGCTGATTTTATTATACTTTGTATATAAAAATGTGCAAAAGCCATGGTAGTTTCCATAGTCATATGTACAACTACATGTATACATAGTATAATACAACACGTAATTTAAGAACAGCATGTAAATATTTTATAAAATGAGTACTGACCATTGACCATTGCAGTACATAATGTTTAAGTTTTAACTTTTAATTTTTTGATTCCATCCATCCATCCATCCATCAGCCATAAGAAGTCCACTGCTGGACATAGGCCTCCCTTATGGATTTCCAATAAGACCGGTTGGAAGCGGCTTGCATCCAGCGCGATCTTGCGGTCTTAATGAGGTCATCCGTCCACCTTGTTGGTGGACGTCCTATGCTGCGCTTGCTATGAGAACTTTTCGACCCCATCGGTCATCAGTCCTCCGCGCTATGTGCCCTGCCCATTGCCATTTCAACTTGCCAATCCGTTGGGCTATGTCGGTAACTTTGGTTCTTCGATTCGATCTCCCAGAGAGACTCCGAGCATAGCCCTCTCCATAGCTCGATTGGCTACTTGGAGCTTACTAATAAGGCCCATAGTGAGAGACCACGTTTCTGTGCCATAAGTCATCACTGGCAACACACACTGGTCGAAAACTTTCGACTTGAGGCACTGAGGTATGTCGGACGAGAAGATTCTACGCAATTTTCCGAACGCTCTGCCCAGCCGAGTTGGATTCGGCGATTGGCCTCTTTCTTGAAGTCGGACCTACCTAACTGGACTACTTGTCCTAGGTAGACGTACGAGTCAACGACTTCAAGAACCGAGTTCCCAACAGATATCGGGGTGGGTACAACATGGAAATTACACATAACTTTCGTCTTGTCCATGTTCATCTTAAGACTCACCTGTTGAGAAACCCTATTGAGGCCTTCGAGCATCGTGATGAGCTCTTCTATCGATTTTGCCATGACTACTATATCGTCGGCAAACCGAAGGTGAGTGAGGTATTCGCCATTGACATTGATGCCGAATCCTTTCCATTCCAGAAGCTTGAAGGCGTTCTCCAAAGTAGCCGTAAACAGTTTCGGAGAAATTACGTCTCCCTGTCTTACGCCTCTTTTTAAAGGGATCGCCTTGGAGCTCTCTTCCTGTACTCGGACCGACATAGTGGCGTTATTATACAAGCACTTCAACACTTCGATGTACCGATAGTCAATACGGCATCGTTGGAGAGACTCGAGCACAGCCCAAGTCTCGACCGAATCAAAGGCTTTCTCATAGTCCACAAACGCTAAGCAAAGTGGCAAGTTATACTCTTCGGTCTTCTGTATGACCTGCCGTAGCGTATGAATGTGGTCCATGGTACTAAAGCCCTTTCGGAAACCGGCTTGTTCGGAAGGCTGGAAGTCATCAAGCCTGCGCTCGAGACGATTCGTAATGACCCTTGAAAACAGCTTATAAACATGGCTCAGAAGCGAGATGGGTCTGTAGTTCTTCAATAAGGTGTTGTCACCTTTCTTGAAAAACAACACCACCACGCTTCTGTTCCATGCTTCTAGCGTGATGCCCTCGAGGACGACGGCGTTAAAGAGCTTCTGGAGGGCTTCTAGTACCGGTGTTCCACCCGCTCTCAGAAGCTCTGACGTGATACCGTCATCACCCGGCGCCTTGTTGTTCTTAAGCTGATTCAGGGCCATTCTAATCTCGTACAGGCTGATGTCCGGGATATCTTCGGTGAAGTGTCGGGTCAGCTTGGCTCTTGGATCTTTGGCCGCGCTGCTAACAGGCTTAGCGACCGAAGCGTAAAGCTGTCCATAGAACCTTTCGATCTCCTCTAATACCTCTGCCTTGGTCGACGCTATACTTCCGTCTTCTCTCTTCAGCTTTGTCAATTGGCTTTGCCCAATAGACAAATCTCTTGCGAACACTTTGGAGCCTTTGTTCCGCTCTATTGTCTTTTTAATATGTTCAGTATTAAAAAGACGGATGTCGTGCCGCAAGGATTTCGAAATTTGTCTATTGAGCCGCCTATATGACTTTGCATCATCGGAAGACTGCAATCTTAGCGAGCGTCGTTCGGCCATGAGATTTACAGTGTGATCGGAGAATTTCTGCGGTTTATTTGAACGGCGGGATCTAAAGAACTTAGCACCCACCTTTTGGACAGTTTCTACGAGCCCGTTGTTGATCTCGTCCACCGACGCAAGGTTCTCTAGGCAAGCAAAACGATTCGAGAGCTCGAGCTGAAAGTCCTCGGGGTTTTGGATATGTTCACGAGTAGGTCGGAGTGTGGACTTCATCAGGCGGGACCTTTCGAGCTTAACATTAATATCTAATGTGCCTCGTACAATTCTGTAATCGCTGCCGGTTTTCACCCTGTGGATCACGGAGACATAATTAAATATTCGTATCTCGGTGGTCATGATGAAGTCTATCTCGTTTTTCGTGGAACCATCAGGGCTCATCCAGGTCCATTTCCTGTGAGGCGGCTTCTGGAAGAAAGAGTTCATCATAAAAAGTTCCTCTCTCTCCAGAAAGTCAGCCAGCCTCTGGCCCCTAGGGTTCCGTTGCCCATATCCAAATTGCCCCACCCTCAGCTCATCATCGTTTTTTCTGCCCAACTTTGCGTTGAAGTCCTCCATAACAACAGTGAAGTGGGTCTTAGACATATGAATGGACTTACGTCCTCATACATAGTCTCCACCTCATCATCTGGGTGTGACGATGTTGGTGCGTATACCTGAATGACCTTCATCAAATACCTCTTGGATATTCTGAGTATTAGGTATACCACCCTGCTCGACACACTTTCGATGGTAATAATGTTGTTGGTGAGGGACTTGTGAACGAGAAAGCCAACACCACCTTGGGACCGTTGGTCACCTTCCCGGTAGTAAAGCAGGTTGCCGGATTTTAAGGTTATCGTGTCCTCCCCCTCTCTACGGGCTTCAGACAACCCCACAATATCCCAACGCAACCTACTCAACTCTTCTTCCAGCTCAGCAATCTTCTCGTCAGTCCTCAGCGTGCGCACGTTGTGTGTTACCAGGGCCAGTCGTCGTTTACAGGAGTGGTAGCCGGGCGTCTGCCAGCGATTCTTAGCACCCCCTTCTCCGCCGTTACCGGGGCCGCTACCGTAGCCCCGGGCTAGCGGAGCTGCTGGGGACTGGGGGCCTGGTCTTTTTGATCGTTCCATATTGGGTATTTGCCCGTAATCGCCGCGCTGGGCAGGCGTGGTGGCGATCGCAGAAACGTAGCTTCGCAACAGGGATTCTGCTCCCCATCCCTGCCCTGTGCCATTTTAGCTACGTTTTTATTTGAATGGTTATACCGCCATTAGTCGGTTCCGCTGTACCTCAGTCGGCTCCTACGACACCTGGTACTAGAGGGGGGTGCTATTCTACTCTGCCGGCACCCCACGGCTATTTTTTGATTATGGACTAATTATTGTTTGTGATTATTTTCAGATGTAAGTTCCAGAATTTTGTGTGGAGGTGAAACTTCATATCGACATTCTGCATCCAATCTGATTGGCAATGTAATAACTGTACCAACCCAGCCCAGTGGGTTATTACTTGAGATTAAGTTGCTAGAGGCAGCTTTCAGCTCTGTTCCAGACAGGCGTGAGTGCATCATATTGCATAATATACTAACTGCAATATATACTGCATACTTGCGATAATAAGTCAGTCCAAGCAAGTCACTTGAGACAACTCATAATGAATCACATTGGAGTAAAGCCATATGGATGTGATATGTGTGATTATAAAACAGTACGGCCAAGTAAGTTGAAAATTCATTTACTGAATCATACTGGAGTAAAGCCATATAAATGTGATACCTGTGATTATAAAACAGCATGGGCATATAACTTGAAAAGGCACATACTGACTCATACTGGGGTAAAGCCATATTCATGTGATATGTGTGATTATAAAGCAGCCCTTAGAAATGGTTTGAAAATACATACACTGACTCACACAGGTGTAAAGCCGTATGAATGTGACATGTGTGATTATAAAGCGTCACAAGCAAGTGACTTGAGAAACCACAAACGGACTCACACGGGTTTTAAGCCGTATAAATGTAATATGTGCGAATATGAAACATCATGGGCAAGTTCTTTGAAAAAACACATAAAAGCTCACACTGGAGTTAAAGCATATGAATGCGAAATGTGCGAATTTAAACCAGCCCACAAAGGTAGTTTGAAAAAACACACACTGACTCACACTGGAGTCAAGGCATATGGATGTGATATGTGTGACTATAAAGCAGCATGCAGAGGTGATTTGAAAAAACACACACTAACTCACGCTGGAGTTAAGGCATATGAATGTTGTATGTGTGATTATAAAACAGCTCAGCGAGCTCATTTGATAAGACACAAAGTAATTCACACTGGAGTCAAGGCATATGAATGTGATATGTGCGAATTTAAAACAGCCCGCAAAGGTAGTTTGATAAGACATATACTAACTCACACTGGAGTCAAGGTATATGAATGTGATATGTGTGATTACAAAGCTGTCCATAGAAATGGTTTGAAAAAACATACACTGACTCACACAGGTGTAAAGCCGTATGAATGTGACATGTGTGATTATAAAGCGTCACAAGCAAGTGACTTGAGAAACCACAAACGGACTCACACGGGGTTTAAGCCGTATAAATGTAAAATGTGCGAATATGAAACATCATGGGCAAGTTCTTTGAAAAAACACATAACAGCTCACACTGGAGTTAAAGCATATGAATGCGATATGTGCGAATTTAAAACAGCCCACAAAGGTAGTTTGAAAATTCACATACTAACTCACACAGGAGTAAAGCCGTATGAATGTGACATGTGTGATTATAAAGCGTCACAAGCAAGTGACTTGAGAAACCACAAACGGACTCACACGGGGTTTAAGCCGTATAAATGTAAAATGTGCGAATATGAAACATCATGGGCAAGTTCTTTGAAAAAACACATAACAGCTCACACTGGAGTTAAAGCATATGAATGCGATATGTGCGAATTTAAAACAGCCCACAAAGGTAGTTTGAAAATTCACATACTAACTCACACAGGAGTAAAGCCGTATGAATGTGACATGTGTGATTATAAAGCGTCACAAGCAAGTGACTTGAGAAACCACAAACGTACTCACACGGGGTTTAAGCCGTATAAATGTAAAATGTGCGAATATGAAACATCATGGGCAAGTTCTTTGAAAAAACACATAACAGCTCACTCTGGAGTTAAAGCATATGAATGCGAAATGTGCGAATTTAAAACAGCCCACAAATGTAGTTTGAAAGAACACATACTAAATCACACTGGAGTTAAGGTATATGAATGTGACATGTGTGATTTTAAAGCTGCCCGAAGAGGTAATTTGAAAAGTCACAAAGTAACTCACACTGGAGTCAATGCATATGAATGTGATATGTGTGATTATAAAACAGCGCGGCCAAGTCAGTTGAAAACTCATTTACTGAATCATACTGGAGTAAAGCCATATAAATGTGATACGTGTGATTATAAAACAGCATGGGCAAATAACTTGAAAAGGCACATACTGACTCATACTGGGGTAAAGCCATATTCATGTGATATGTGTGATTATAAAGCAGCCCTTAGAAATGGTTTGAAAATGCATACACTGACTCACACAGGTGTAAAGCCGTATGAATGTGACATGTGTGATTATAAAGCGTCACAAGCAAGGGACTTGAGAAATCACAAACGGACTCACACGGGGTTTAAGCCGTATAAATGTTAAATGTGCGAATATGAAACATCATGGGCAAGTTCTTTGAAAAAACACATATCACGACATATCACGCATTAACATTTATATGACTGCCCCAGTGGTCAATGATTCACTTGTTGTACTTACTCGTTTAAAATGTTACACTAGAGACAGTGGAGAGCTGACGTCGACTTTATATTATTATGTCATCACACATATTTAGCCATCTGTTTTGAAACAAATTTTGAATTTAAAAATAAAGCTATTTATTTATTTAAATCATTTTAGAGCAACGTGTATCTAAACAGCTGTTCGAGCTAGCCAATGGCTTCTCCCGTTATAAAATCTAGCAACAAAAAGTTATACAAACAAAAGTAAAATTAAATTCAGAAAAACAATTTAGATTACTAAATTTAGATAATATTCGAAACATGTAAGAAATCCGCTTTTCGAAAGTATGGCGCCAGTGCACATACTTTATGTCCGCTCCTGGTGCGCTAGGCTCCACTTTAAGTCGCTCTGGACGCAAGAAACTGTTTAATGACTTCTGTAACATTGTTGTGGTAGCACTTTTATCGTTTTCATGCTTAGACATTATTTCATGCTTTGCTGTTTATTTTTAGCTTAATGTTGAATAAATTGACATAGATTAAAAGATAAAACCATGGATTAATGGTTTTATTCAACATTAAATACACAAAGAGACATTGGAAACTCTGAAGAAGGAAAGTAATGGTAACTAATAGTACCTATAATGAGGTAGTAACAACACTAATTCGCCATGTTATGTTCGGTGGGTATGCAGGTTTTTTTCGTAATTAGGGCATTTCCATTTGTTTCCTTATTAAGAGATTGGAAATAAAATAATGATGACAACCTCTTGTCAAATAATAAACTACTCTCCATGCTTTCAATAAAGGAGGCCGTCATAGCTAGATGAAAGCAGTTAGTATACTACACCAGGCTACCCCCGGCGCGCGGCGGGACGAGTGTAGCTGAGTAGGTAATGGGAGAGAATCATATAATGTTGAGGATCATCGACACGACCAAGAAGAAGGGGAGCTGAAGACACCACGTGGCGAGGTACGCCATGTTTCAGTAGCTACTTCTACGCATTCCAAAACTAATTATTATTTGACTGCCTCGGTGGCTCAGTGGTTAGTGACTTCTGGGTCAAAGAGGCGTGGGTTCGATCCCCACCCAGGGCAAAATTAAATATTTATGTGATGAACGTAAGTGTTTGCTCTGTGTCTGGGTGTTATTTAGTTACTATCTATATAAGTATGTATTTCAAAATATGTATATGTAGTAAATCAGTCTCTGGCAGCCATATCACAAGCTTAACTTAATTTGGGGTCAGAGGCCGTGTGTAAGATGTCCTCAAATATTTATTTATTACTAGCTGCCCCGGTGAACTTCATCTCACCATCTGTCAACTGTCAATGACAACTTTTACATGCAGGAACATTCTGTATGGGAAAATTAAATTAATGTCTTTATTATTTTACTCACTATATTTTTATATTTTCTCACCGTTTAAACCTTCCCTTAGATTCCACGGATATTTCAAAACCAAAATTAGCCCAGTCGGTCCAGCCGTTCTCGAGTTTTAGCGAGACTAACAAACACGATTCATTTTTGTGTAATAAATAATTTATTTATTATTTATATTATTAGCTTCCTACTACTATTTCCTGGGCTTCTTATTCCCTTACTTGGAAGTGTTATTGGGTAGTCATAGAGTTATTAGAAAATGATTAGGTAGGTAGCAACGTGGTAGTTGGTATCGATGGATCTCCATCCATCCGTTACCTATCAGACGTAGGACGTCCACTGTTGGACATAGGCCTTCCAAATCGGACATTTCCTAATAATACTTAGATAACTTGGGCTGATACGTAGATAGATATTTTGGAGTTTAGTGAGGTCAGGCAAGTAAGTAAGTAAGGTAAGCAAGTAAGTAGGCAAGTTATATTACTTATTAGTAATAAACTTTAATAAGCCGTATTCCTAATCTGTGGTATACCTACACTACTGGTTTTTTTCCCAGAGGTTAAAGATAAGATTAAGTAATTTAATTCACAGAAAATAATCATACAAAGAATACAGTATAGCTTATAGATTACAGATTTAAATTACAGAGTAAAAGTACAGAAAACGGTTTACTTACTAACTCAAGTTTGCTAAGTGTTCACATACGTGTGTATTCTAGGTATAGTAGGTACAAGTTATTTCGATGAGACCCAAACTTATCCCGGTTCAGGAACAATTTATTGCCAAATTAGCCGGGTCGACAATGTAGGTATTGTCGACCCGGCTTTGTTTGTTTTTAGCACAGAACAGCAGAACTTTTTTAGGGTTCCGTAGTAAAACGAGGAACCCTTACAACTTCGTTGTGCCCGTTCGTCCGTCCGTCCGAATATTATATATCCTTATAACTTCCACATTTATGAACCAAATTAAATGAAATTTGAGAATGTCATAGTTTAAATATAGATCTCAATTGTCAATTTAAAAAAAAAAAAAAATAATTGTATTTATGGAGTAGCTCCCATATAATATGTGAAGTGGGGATACTTTTTTTTCAACTTCATACCCCCGATATGAGTGGTGTTGAATAGGGTAATGAATGTAAGGTTTTTTTGTCATGTGCGCTATTTGTGAAATATAAAGCCAAAGTTAATAATCGGCCAAGTACGAGTCGGACTCTCGCACGGAGGGTTCCGTACTGTATGGGAGCCCCCCTTAAATATTTATTTTATTTTAATTTTATTATTTACTATTGAAGTGTATATTAAACTAAATATTCTGTGAAAATTTCAAGCATCTACCTGTTACCATTATTAATATAGAGCGAAAAACGTCTAAAAATTCAGGTTTGTTGTATGGGAGCCCCCCTTAAATATTTATTTTATTTTGTTTTTTGTATTTGTTGTTATAGCGGCAACAGAAATACATCATCTGTGAAAATTTCAGCTGCCTAGCTATCAGGTTCATGAGATACAGCCCGGTGACAGCCAGACAGACAGACGGACATCGTAGTCTTAGTAATAGGGTCCCGTTTTTACCCTTTGGGTACGGAACCCTAAAAAAGAGTGTCCCCCCCCCCCCCCCCTTATTTCTGAAGTATACAAGATACAATGTTCAAACTTTCTGAGTTTAAAGACCATACTTAAACTAGGACATAGAGGCCATTGACCTCACAAACATATTTCTTAGCTAATTATGCTTTTCTAGCACTAAACTATCTATTGAAACCATAAAAATTGGTTTTTATCATCATCATAATCATCGTCACTATCTACGGAAGCCTATCATACACGTGTCTCGACACGCACTTGACAAATTATTTGAAAGACCAGTCAGTAGAACCCCTGGGATTAAAATTACCAGTAAGTAGTCCAATTAATGGAACATCTGGGAAAAAAATCCAGTAGTCCCATCATGGGACTACTACACTGGTACTACTGAAAATTTACGGAAACAGCGCGTGAGGATTGGATTTCGCGCAACTTCGTCTCTGCTCGTATAATCGGGGTCGGGTATTCGGTATAATAATTATATCGGTTAAAATAATTATATCGGTTATATTATAATCCTACCGCTTAACTTATTCCAGGTAGGACAGAGGCGCCGGGGGAGACGACAAAGTGTCGTCTCACCTATACAGGGTTATTTCTAATCAATTAGCATCCTTTTAGGGGCTTATTCTGTACATCAAAACTAACAACTTTTGTTATGCTACTTTTACAAAACTAAAAAAAAAAAATGTTGTTCCATAGAAAAATATCGGTTGCCCGCGACATTATGGAACAGGTGATTTGGACAGTATAGAACAGCTGATTTCTTTTTTTCTGACAAAAGTCGCTGAACAAAAGTTGTTAGTATTGATGTATAGAATAAGCCCCTAAAAGGATGCTAATTGATTAGAAATAACCCTGTATATTTTGTTAAAGACGTGGTCGTCTAGTGATATTGACACCTGCCTTTTAATCATGAGGTCGTGGGTTCCTTGGAATTTATGTACGGACTAGCTGTCCGTCCCGGCTTCGCCCGGGTAAGATTGGCTAAAGAAGACAAATAGTAAGGATCCCTAAATTTTTTTTAAAATAAACCCTTTTTTTCACCGGGGATAGCGTAGCTTTCCAACAGTGAAAGATTTTTTCAAATCGGTTCAGTAGTTATGAAGCCTATTCGATACAAACAAACAAACAATCAAATCTTTCCTCTTTGTAATATTGGTATAGATTTTCACACCACTTTCAACAATGGCTTTTCGGTGAAGGAAAACATCCTGAGGCAACCTGCATATTATATCCGTAGAAGAAATTTGATGGAGTATGTGAATCCACCAAGCCGCACTGGGCCATCGTGGTGGATATGGCTCAATTACCCTTTGTGGGTAGGCCTATGTCCGGCAGTGGACCAATAAAAAGGCTGGTATAGCAGTAGTATTTGTATATTTTGTTGATTCAAAGTTTTATTCGATGAGCAAAGCCATGAGTTTCGAAGACTTGGTATCCTTCTCAACGCCTGGGAAGACGAAGCCTTTTGCAGCCAGTTCTTCGTAGGAGATCTCGTAGAGGTCTACGAAGCCTGCTTTCTTCGCCACAGCCTGCGACGCACCCGCTGTGAAAACCGTCGCCGTCACTTTCACTCCTAGGGCCTTGCAGAGGGGGATCCTGAAAAGGAAAACATGGTAATGTTATCTTCCAACCATCTAATGTAGGTGACCCTTATCTCGTACTTTAACAGATAGAGCTCCATACATTTAAGAGAATTACCCTTGAACGATATAAGTGTAGAAGCCGTGGTGGTCTAGTGGTAATTACACTCGCCTTACAGTCGTGAGGTCGTGGGTTCAAATCCCGGTCCCGTACCAATGAATTCCTTGGAATTTATGTACGGAATTTCACACCACTGGCTTTTCGGTGAAGGAAAACTTCGTGAGGCAACCTGCATACGTCCGTAGATGAAATTCGATGGCGTATGTGCATCCACCAACCCGCACTGGGCCAGCGTGGTGGATAATAGCCCAACCACCCTTCGTAGCTAGGCCTACGTCCTGCAGTGGACTATCAAAAAGGCTGGTACAGATATAAGTGTACATAAAAATCACTGTTTGCTGATATTGGTACAAACATTTTTTTTAATGTTTTAGGTGTATTAATGAATTACCTACTACGCGAATACTAGGAAGTGGAGGGCTAGAAATTTTGCTAAGTAATTAATAAATAAAGTTTGAGTAGCTATTCTAAGTACATTTATTAACTACAATGCGATAGACCTTTACCAAAGAATATAATGAATAATACTACCCTTTACCGTGACTTAGTTCTTCCTTGTTTTGGCGGCGAGGTTCCAGGATCGCTTTACAAAAATGAATGGAGCCACATGAGGACGTCCACTGCTGGACATAGGCCTCCCCTGTGATCTCCAACAAGACCGGTTAGTAGCGGCATGCATCTAGCGCGATCCTGTGGTCTTGATGGGGTCGTTTGTCCATCTTGTAGGTGGACGTTCTACGCTGCGCTTGCTGGTATCTGGTCTCCACCGGAGAACTTTACGACCCCATCGGTGATCAGTACTCCAAGCTATGTGCCCTGCCCACTGCTTTTTTTCCTTGTCAATCCGCTAAGCCATTCAATTCAATTCAATCGTTTTAGATAAAAGTCCATATACATATGAGTCAAAATACATTGAAAATACTTAAAACTGCCATGACCTATAGTTGGGCTTAGAGCCGGAATGCTCAACATGCACCTTCGGAAGCAAACGCGGACTTATTTGCGTCAAAAAATAATCAGCCAAGTACGAGTCGGACTAGCGCACGAAGGGTTCCGTATGGGAGCCCGCCTTAAATATTTAGTTTAATCTTAATTATTTATTATTAAAGTAGGCATAAGGCTAAATATTCTGTGAGTATTTCAAGCATCCTCTTGTTACTATTATTAATATCGAGCGAAAAACGGCTAAAAATCAGGTTTGTTGTATGGGGTCCCCCCTTAAATATTATTTTTATTCTATTTGTTGTTATAGCGGCAACAGAAATACATCATCTGTGAGAGTTTCAGCTTTCTAGCTATAACAGTTCATGAGATACAGCCTGGAGACAGACAGATGGACAGACGGACAGTGTTAGTAATAGGTCCCGTTTTTACCCTTTGGATACGGAACCCTAAAAACGGTGTTTGATATGTTATAGTGTTTTTAATAAACAATGGTCTTTGGGTTTTGAACCATTAACCTCTGGAACAAACACAGTATAGGTACTTAATCTATAAACACATAAGGCGAACACAAACACGCAACAAATACTAAACTACAATAAAGTTAGTGGTTGTATTTACAAATGGGGTATGTACAAGGGATAGTAGGGATTTGAAGGGAGGTGGGACGACGGGTTTCTGGGGGGATGGCATCATACAAAGAGTACTGTGTTAAGGGGCAGCTGAAAAATATGTGGTCCACGTTTCCTTCATGGAGGCCGCACTCACACTGGGAGTGATCCCTAATCCTGAGTTTGGCCAGGAATACTGGGGTAAGTAAGTTCGTATAAACCGGGTGGTTAGCCCTGGTGTCAAAGTTTTTAGGCCCCATGAAGGCCTCTGACTTGGCTAAACGTTTAAAACAAACGGGACCTCCAATTTAACGTGTCATCCGAGCCACGGGGAACACTGGGGTGCAAGCATGGTTGAGTCGGAGGAGGCAAATTACGGATGTGGTTCTTTTGTCCAATTGACAATATTTAGCAAACCAGGGTTTATGGGGTAAGTAATTCAGGTTGTATATCTCCATAGTAGGTATTTACCTTTTTCCAATTTAGAGCCATTTTTGTTGCAATAGACTAAATAATCGGCCAAGTACGAGTCGGACTCGCTCACGGAGGGTTCCGTACTGTATAGGAGCCCCCCTTAAATATTTATTTCATTTTAATTTAATTATTTATTATTGAATTGAATATAAAACTAAATATTCCGTAAAAATTTCAAGCATCTACCTGTTACCATTATTAATATAGAGCGAAAAACGTCTAAAAAAATCAGGTTTGTTGTATGGGAGCCCCCCTTAAATATTTATTTTATTTTCTTTTTAGTATTTGTTGTTATTGCGGCAACAGAAATACATCATCTGTAAAAATTTCAGCTGCCCAGCTATCATGGTTCATGAGATACAGCCCGGTGACAGACAGACAGACAGACAGACAGACAGACGGACATCGAAGTCTTAGTAATAGGGTCCCATTTTTCCCTTTGGGTACGGAACCCTAAAAAGGAGCTAAATAGTTTTGCTGTCGAGAATGACATTGACACTAACTCAAAAACCCATCTCCGATGTTTATAAATCTTTTGATCAAAATATTATTATAATTTATTTTCGACTTAAAATCTATTCCTCATTTTTTTAGATAAGTTTATTCGATCATGGTCACCAACAGCGCAAGAACAAAGTCTCCACGAAGATGCAACTGCGACACGAAAAGCATTCTCAAAAAAATTACAGGAAATCCAAAACCTTTGCCGGTCACAGAGGTAAATGCTATACGACTCAATTTATTCACTGAGAGGAACTCCGATGGAACTGGCTACCTCATTCTAAGGGGAAATGATATCTACAGTCGGTATTCTAAAAGAATCCAAGACTCTGACATAAGAGCCATTTGCATCTATGCGCGAGCGTTGCCTAGAAGAATAACAATGATCGACTTGAGCTACAACAAAATCACTGACGTGGGCTTCTTTAAACTGCTCAAAAAACTCCTGATCAAAGGCAGGTCCAGCGTTATCAACCTTAACATAATGAATAATGATATGACAGAGAAATCAATCCTCAATTTGGCGAAATACGCAAAGTTTATCAAACTGAAGTATCTGAGATTGAACGGCAACGATTTTGGTACGAAAGGCGGAGAGTACTTCGCTTCTTTTTTAAAAAACAATGATTCTGTTGAATTTGTCGACATTGGAGAGACGGGGCAGACTTTAACAAGCGTCGCTCATATCATTACAGCGCTGAGGATCGATCACGGAGCTAACACAACACTGAAAGTATTCGATTTCAGCCGAATAATCCCCCTATTCAACAGATATTCGTGCGAAACAAAATGGCTGGCGTACCACATCGAATATCTACTCGAAAAGAATTCCAACATCATCGAATTGCATCTGCAGAAAAACGAATTCATTGGCCATGATATGGAATGTTTCGCGAGAGGGTTACGTCGAAACTCCTGTCTGTTATATTTAGACTTGGGCTACAATAAGATAGGTGATTACGGGGCCGAGTTACTAGGAGCATACCTGGCTGAAAATCCCGCTCTAATTTTGCTAAACATAGCTGGAAACAGCATCAAAAATACAGGAGCGAGGGCGTTGAGTTTTGGTTTGCCATACTCTAAAATCCGCGCTTTAGATGTGAGTCATAACAAAATATCAGATAGAGGTTTATTAGATCTGCTGAATACAATCAAGAAAGCTTATTACATGAGGTTTTTTAACATTTGGGGCAATCAGATCGGAGATATTACTTGCAGAGTGATACAAAGGATGCTGCTGTCTGGCACGCTTTTCCAACATACGATTGATGTAAGATTGTACGAGGTAGATGACGTGCTCTATGCTGCGTATCATCCGAACCCAGCTGATAGAAACAAGCATCTGTATTACTGTGAAATGGACTATGGTTACGCTGAACCTATCTTGCACATCACGAGGAATATAATAGAAATGAAACATGTAAAAGTGGATTGCAAACAGCGACGTAAGTTGGACAAAACAGATCGGACACATTTTTGATAGTTTTGTTTATAAAGTGTTTTCATTTTGGCTACTTTTATTGGTTTAGTAAATTTTGCTTTATGATTATTGCTAATCTGTTAAGTTGTTTTATTGTAGCTAGCAACAAATTATATTACATGCATCATATATGCCTTCATGTATGAAAAGAAACCAAAAAGTGCTGGATATGGTGAATGAGAAAAGAAGAATCCAGACAACAATTGAAAATATATAGGGAAAGATGTTTGGCCATCTTGTACGATATGGCAATCTAAAGAAAATCATAATAGAAAGAAAAGTAGAAGAGAAGAGAGTAAGAGGAAGACCACGGAGGGCGTTTTTAGATGAGATCAAAGAGAAGGTAAATGTCATGTCGTACAGGGAGGTGAAGACACTGGCGGCAGACCGCGACACGTGGAAGTTGCTCCACCGACCAGAGCCAAGCTCTTACATTCAGAATGAAAATCTTATAGGACTATTATAATAATACATAGGTGCAGATCATACCAAATAATCGGCCAAGTTTAGTACGTGTCTCGCGCACGAAGGGTTCTATACCGTATGGGAGCCTCCCTTAACATATTTTATTTAATTATTTATGAAGGGAATATACAATTTATATTCTGTGAATTTTTCAAGAATCTTTCTGTTTCTTTTATTAATATTGAGTAAACAATCACGTTTTATCTATGGGAGCCCCTCCCCACCCCTACCTATCACCGTTTTTAATATCGAGCGAAAAATTGCAATAAATTCAGGTTTTTGTATGGTAGTCCCCTTAAATATTTATTTTTTTATAATTTTAGTGTTTGTTGTTATAGCGGCAATAGAAATACGTCATCGGTAAAATTTCAGCGTTCTAACTAGCACGGTTAATGAGATACAGCCTGGTGACAGACAGACAGACGGACAGCGGAGTCTTAGTAAAAGGGTCCCGTTTTTATCCTTTGGGTACGGAACCCTAAAAAGCAAAACCTGACCAAAAGTCAGGTCTAAATAACCGGCCAAGTACGAGTCGGACTCGCGCACGGCGGGTTCCGTACTAAATGAGAGCCCTCCTTCGATATTTATTTTACTTAAATTCATTATTCATTGTTAAATTTAATTTACAACTAAATATTCTGTGATAATTTCAAGCGTCCTTGTAAAAGGTAAAAGATTTTTTTTTTAATATACACACATAAATAACACCTAGACACAGACCAAACACTTATGTTCATCACAAAAATGTTAGTATTCGTAGACGCTACGCTAGAATCGTAGCACCACTGATGCGTATTCGTAGAGCTACATTAGAGGCGTAGCTTCACCGATACGTGTTCGTAGACGCTACGCCAGAGGCGTAGCACCACTGATGCGTATTTGTAGATGCTACGCTAGAGGTGTAATTTATTTTTGGAAACATAGCGAGAATGGCTGCAAAATATTGTAGTGGAAAAATATGTTACGTACGCCTGCAATATGCCTCGTGGACAGAGGTCAGTACGCCCTGTGCCCTACATTAAATAATTCACAATGACCCGTTTTCTCGAATCTCGATGTAATGTCACCTAATTAGTGCTTGTAACCGAACACTTTGGCTTTGCCCGGAGTTGTAGTCGGCTTGTAATCGCCTTACAACTAACTAAAAAGCCTGCCCACTACATAGCTTGGGCAGGGTTTTGGTTCAGACACTTTTTTTCACGATTTTGACTCTATATACGAGTATTTACTCGAAGGTGCTAACATAATACTTTCGAAGGCTCTCAGCGTTTATGGAAAGGACTAGTATGATTCGCGTTGTGACCGTTTGTATGAAGTCGGAACACTGTGATACCATTACCGTGACTTGGATTACCATAGAACCAGGGGCGGGCTTAGCGGCCCTTGGCCACAAATTATATTATATATGTCGGAGGTAGTCATTGTTCCCGCCGACCGACATCGTCATTAGTGGTTGCGGGCTCAGTGGGCGTCATCAGGGTAAAATGCGAGCACAAAACACAATTTTATTATCACTACTTATTTTAGTTCAAATTTTAGGTTTGTTTACACATTAGTTCTGATGAATTCACGATAATGCAATGTAAAATCAACTGTTAAGACCGAGCAGCGAGTTCGGGGCACCGATCTTACTTTTCTTAACCACACAACAACGTTCCAACCCGATCGTTTGCTCCCGCGCAAAAGCCTCGCACCAACTGTCAACCAAAACAAGCCAAGATGGCGCCTCGACCTCGCTCGAGGCAAGTCTCTGCTCTGATTGGTCGTTACGTACAAAGTGTACTACAATACTCTTATTTTTTTGTTGAATTATTGAGATTTGAAGTTATAAAAAATGTAACAAATCAATTGAGATTAAATTAAGAGTTTTCAAAGTAATTATAATGTAAACAAACACTATTGTGATTTACGTATGCAAACAACAATCAACTCGACTCATAGCTTCCTCCGACACGGCTTTCCTGACGTATTACACGCCCTCGTGTGATGTTGAAGGCAGCGCATCATGTGCAGAAAAGAAAGAAATTCTTGTAGAGCTCGGCCACTCCTGACGACACGTTTGTAGTTCGTTTTTCACGTTACGCGTTCTGCCGTTGACAATATCGAAATGGCCTCCTCGCCTTTGAATGGCCACCTCGCCTTTTTTTTTCAGTTTGGCCAACTCGCCCTTTTTTATTTTGGCCAACTCGCCATATTTTTTTTTGGTTTGGCCAACTCGCCCTTTTTTATTTTGGCCAACTCGCCCTTTTTTTTCTTTTGGCCAACTCGCCCTTTTTTATTTTGGCCAACTCGCCATTCAAAGGCCACCTCGCCTTATACAAATCTTAACAGCTACCTCGTGATGCGCCACCATCAACCTATAGGATTTCTTACAAAACAACTTGAGTATTCGCCACACACAGTCTGAAAGCTAACGACTTCAAACAAAATAAATGTAGTGTAATAATCTTACCATCATATTCATCTGACAGGCACGGATCTGGCTCGGTAGGACACACAAGATTGGGGGAACTTGAATTTTACCCTCTGACATTTCAGATCCCAGAAACTGGACCTGCTTTTTTTTCATATTGAACGAAGCTTCAGTGCCACTAAGAGACCGTCCACTAATGACGAGACCGTCTATGTAGACAGTCACATAGGAGTGCGATAAGCCATATTAATAGCTCTCTGATATATAGAGGGGACATTTAGAAGGCCCAATGGCATCACAGTAAACTCATGACGAGCGTCGGGGGTAACAAAAACGGTTACCTTCATAGATTTTTACTCTATGGTTATAGGAACTTGATACCATCTCAGAATAAGGAAAAACAGTAGAAGTGACATAAAGTAAAAAAGTTGTGATGCATGATTCCACAAACATGGCGTCGAAAATCTTTAGAAACTGCTATGTAATCTAGACACAATTGACACTTGAACTGCTGGTCAAATGTCAAATTTGATTTCACAAATATGGTGGACAAACTTCAAACGTCTCCTAGGTAGGGCTTTTATTTCGAACCTTATTTTCATAGCAATAATGCCACGTCATTTCAAACACCGTCCCAATGGATACCATCCACTATCCATGTCAACACACGTGTAAAATTCTGCGCCTGATAACCTCTGAACTTGACCGCCGATTAGACATAAAGGATACCGGTCATAGACTGTATTGGAATTTAATTCTCAGTAGTCTATGATCATTCAGCCCATGCCATTGCGCTTTTTGACTAAAAGTATCTGAAGAAGGGCGATTTGCTCGGTCTAATAACTCTAGCAGATAATTACTCACTACACCTATTCTATACTGACTTCTGCTTTTCAGGGCTCAAGTGATATGGTCGCTGTTGTACGATTTTGATAGGATCTATTGAATTTATTTCCAATTCACCTGTCTTTACTCTACTAGTAGGTGTGGCTCCAACGAATGAGTTCTTAAAGCAGCTAAGAAGTTTTGTTAGTTGTTGTTAAGGTATCCACGTCGTCTAAGACAGCCGCCACGTTACCTACATCGCAAATATTAACAGTACAGGAATATAGAAATTTGATCACTCGATATGTGTACGGATAACCCTAAGGCCAATAAATCGTGACATTCGTGACCAATAAGATTATTGTTGTTTAAGTAATCAATCGTCAGGTACGAGTATAATGTGAAACGAAATATCTACGTCATGACTATTAAGAACTTGCAGGATTTAGCAAACGTACCCTCTGTCATGGTATAAAAAAATGTACCTACGTATAAACGATACACCAGATACTCCATTGTACAATTTCAGACCCTAAAGCCGAAGCAATCAAGGCGAAACTGAAATACCAAAAACTGGGCTGCATCGCTTTCGCCCGCTCCGTAAACCCGTCACACAATAACATTTCGACCCCATGTCTTAGGCATTAGGTCGAAACTTCAGTAAACACCTCCCTTGCGCCTCACGCAAATCTGTCTGAATGTAGCGAGCAGTGCGTTTCCAGTCCGTAGATAAACCGTCCCCGATTAAGGAAAATTCTAGATATTTTTTTTACCCCAGTCTAAATAATAATTGCGCGCTGAAACGTACCAACAAATTTCCGAGAGATGCCTTCTTTAATTTAGGAACAATCGGCACCGGAATCAAAACAAAATAAGAACCGCTCACCAAATTGCGTAATTTTTCCGATGACAGGTTTCAGGCCGCATATATTTACTCAGTTCACAACGCTAGGTGCAGCGGCGGTGGGCTGAGCGCTGCTGCTTGCAACTGGCAATGTTTTTGAGCACCGCGATGTGACATGGGCCTCAAAACCACATTTGTAGCAAGACACCAGGGGCCGCCTAGTAATGGCCAACGGCCGCGTTTCCACAAGCGTAACATTTTGTTGAAACAAAACTTAACCTAGGACGTTTATTAATTTAGCGTATCACTTGCGATAAGAGAAAGCTGTTGCATTTTACTGCGGGTAATTAGTTTACGTTGCATTTTACTGCGGGTAGTTAGTTATTTAGAAAAAAAAAACATTGCGAGTGGCCCATGTGTGCAATTATCTAAGATACAAGCATTTCCTCCTTACCCAACCTAGCCCATCGTTACATCGGAAAAGTGAATAAACGGCTTGCATATGCAGCAAGGGATTGCCTTTTTTACGGTTTGACCGTAATAATTTTTAATGTCTACGCATGTTTCCAACGTATCATACCGAGCAAGAGAAAAAATCTTTAAATTCTACCCACATTATGTAGGGAAAAGCTATCTGAGAAAAATATGTTGCAACAGGACCTTTCAAAGCCTTACTTAGTATGAGAATTAATTTACTTCCCTGTTTATCACGATGAAATGAGCAGATATCCGTTGCTAGCTAGGCCCGGGCATCAATGTCAGCATCTTCCGCTTGAAGTTTAGGCACCGTAATGCTTTTATCCTTCGGTAATCGGTGGATCGGTTAGCGCCTCCACCAATAACCTCATGCTGGTTTGTTGCGCTTTAAATAACGCACGCCATCCTTCTTTTGCCGCTGTCTGTTCACTCACGTTTTGTGCCTGCACCGATCCCCACTTCTGATGTCGGAGGTAGTCATTGTTCCCGCCGACCGACATCGTCATTAGTGGTTGCGGGCTCAGTGGGCGTCATCAGGGTAAAATGCGAGCACAAAACACAATTTTATTATCACTACTTATTTTAGTTCAAATTTTAGGTTTGTTTACACATTAGTTCTGATGAATTCACGATAATGCAATGTAAAATCAACTGTTAAGACCGAGCAGCGAGTTCGGGGCACCGATCTTACTTTTCTTAACCACACAACAACGTTCCAACCCGATCGTTTGCTCCCGCGCAAAAGCCTCGCACCAACTGTCAACCAAAACAAGCCAAGATGGCGCCTCGACCTCGCTCGAGGCAAGTCTCTGCTCTGATTGGTCGTTACGTACAAAGTGTACTACAATACTCTTATTTTTTTGTTGAATTATTGAGATTTGAAGTTATAAAAAATGTAACAAATCAATTGAGATTAAATTAAGAGTTTTCAAAGTAATTATAATGTAAACAAACACTATTGTGATTTACGTATGCAAACAACAATCAACTCGACTCATAGCTTCCTCCGACATATAGATACCAAATAAAGTGACCATTTCAGTCGATATTTTCATTAAACTATTGTGAAACTAATTAGATTCTTTTAATGTAATAGCACAATAGCCCTTATCCTACCATCCTCTTTTTACTACAGAAAAAATAGGAAGACGCCACTTTACCACCCCTACACTGTCGATTTTCCTTCGATACGTACGAACCGGTTTGACTCAACATTTCTGATTCGTACCGCCAGGGAATGGAACAGTCTTCCTGCTTTCCTGTTTCCCAAGAGATATAATCTAAAGCTTTTCAGGGTCAGAGTGAATAGGTATTAGGTCTAGGTCTGCGTGCTTCATCTTCGACCACAAGGTCGCTTACCATCAGGCGAGTTGGTGGTCAAGTGCGGACTTATTCGCGATAAAAAAACACAGAAATGTAATCAACAACAAGAGTTAGAGGTTCACATACCTATACTTACTTGTTTTTTGGATGAATCAATTATAGCATCCTACAGGAATGACGAGTTCCGCAGACGAACCAAAGGTACGTATGTAGGCGATCAGCAAGTTAAAATGATAGGGAGCAGGCCACAACCGGCCTTATTGGAAATTCAGGTCAGGTCAGGGAGGTCTATGTCCAACAATGGACGTCATAATGGATGGATAGGTGGATGATTGTTTTTGTCCAAGAGGCAAAAGTCGGATTGTTCCTAACTACTCCCAGACCAACCACCTAGGTGGTCGGTCTTGGGCTCATGGGGTGGCAAGTTGGCGATTTCTTTTCTACACATTTCTATACAATTTCTACTTCTATGATGTTTTGATGGTTTTCATTTCATATCATTTATTCATGCTTCCATACAGTACAAGGTGTTAACAACAAAGTTTAGGTACAAAGTTCAGTATGGACCCTGTCGGGCACTGCATATTCGAGTGAGAGTGGTCACTTCTGTCAATAATATAGGTTTACAAAACATTGAATTTAACATGACTATAAATTATATAAAATCTTTAGAATAAAAATCGCTTACTTTTGACTCAAAAACTTAACAATTTCGGATTAATTTAAATTCATAAATAACATTACATAAATGTTAAACGATAAAAATAAATAATTACAATTTGCATGTCCAGAGAAAATAATCAAAATAGTTAAATCATTAAAAAATAAAAATAATGTAAATGTTAATAAGAAATACAAAATGTCAATGATAAAACATTAGAATAATTTTACACAATAACAATTATAATTTTTCAGTCAAAAAATCGTCTATTGTATAATATGCTTTACAGATTATAAATTGTTACAATTTTTTAATAAACGTTACTTATGTCATTTTCATGTTTCAATTCCAGTGACAATTTGTTATAAATATTGACTGACATAGTTAATGTAGCAGATGAGTGCATCTGCAGTCGGGACGTAGGTAACAACAACCGGTTTCTGTATCGCAGTGTGGAATTAATACTAATAACTCGCCGTGTTCTATATAAATGAGAATTGTTACGTACAAATTTGCAGATCTCTAATATGTATGAGGATGCCATTGTTAGAGTCTGGCCAACGAAAGCTGTCCAAGAGAAAAGGCGGGAATTTTAAAAAATCAAGAGCTGTTAGCTTGTTTTCTAGTACCGCTCAGCTGATCTGAAATTTAGCATGCACGCAGTTTATAGAACTATATACTAAAACGTTATATTTCTTAAAATAAGGCTTACAACTATCAGTCTGGTCTATGTTGGCTAGTATGCGTATAAACATTTTTTTGGACAAAGACTTGTTTTGATCTTAGAACAATAATACATTTTGTTATAACAGTGCATTGTGCAATAAACGAATTTGTAAAAAGTATAAGTAGGTAGTTATTGTTAGGAAGTTTTGATAACGTTTTAATTCAATGTTGGCTCTGGTTATCTCCTCTGTGGCTCTGTGAACATTGGGTATTTTTTTCCCTATACTTCACTACTTCGAATAACATCATACTACAGTTATCAAACATATTTATTTTGCTTAAAAATACTAATACAAGTTTTTTAAAATTATTTTAATGTAAAATTAATAAGTATTTGACAATACCTGCCCGGGAGTGTTATCCTTGCAATCAAGTTCACCAGTGACCACTTTTCTGCACATTCATTATTTGGAACACTAACTGCACAAAATAGAGGCTATTAAGGAATCCATGACTCAGATGAACCTGCTATTCAACCAAAGGCTGGTAGAATTTGAAGACAGACAGCGAAAGTTATCTGGACCTCCGACACCAAGCCAAGGTATTCTTGATGATGATTTCTCGGTTTTCAAGACTTTCACTCTGAATGCACTTAAGTGCATGCACTTTGCAGTCGCAGGTTGAGTTGATGGCTGGTCAGCTTGACAACTTAGAAATGCATTCTCGACGTAAGATACTCTTGCTTCACGGTGTCCCAGAGGACAAGAATGAGAATACTGTAGCCACCATTGTCAAAGTTGTGTCACAGAATTTGAAGCTAAGCGACTTTCAAGCCAGTGACATTACCCGTTGCCACAGGATGGGTGGAACACCGTCTTAAGATCGGTGCCGCTGTGCCTAAGGGTGGCGTCTTATCTCCTCTTCTTTTTGCAATCTTTATTAATTATATCTCTTACAACCTTACTTCTCTCTACCACCTCTATGCGGATGAACTGCAACTTTTTGCCCATTGCTACTAAGGTTGCGCTTGCTCAGTCGCTCTTACTTCCTATCCTTGATTATGCAGATGTATGCTATCTTGATCTCACCGAAGAGCTACTGGATAAACTCGAGCGCCTTCAAAATTACAGCATTCGGTTCATATTTGGCTTGCGTAAATATGACCATATTTCTGAATTTCGCACTAAGCTCGAGTGGCTCCCCATCCGTCGTCGCCGGGACGCTCATATTCTATCGCTTCTTAACAGCACTCTATTCTATCCTACTTCCCCTTTTTATCTTTCTAGTCTCTTCAAGTTTAGGAACACAGTTCACTCTCGTACATTGAGATCTGCAGATAATTTGACTCTGGATATTCCTTCCCACAGAACCTCTTTCTACAGTTCCTCGTTTGCGGTAAAGGCTGTGAACCTTTGGAACGAACTGCCTCTGTTCACTGGAAGCTTTCAAACGCCCTGTAAAAAGTCATTATGTCTGTAAATAATTTGGTACTACCTATAGCATTTATTTCTTTCTGTTATTACATTATGTGCTTTACATATTTTATGTATGTCTAACTATGTATTGTCTATTTATGTAGTAGTATTACTATGTTATTATTGCATGTAGTATTAGTATTTAGGTTTATAGTGTAATTTTTAGTATTTATACTTATTGTACTCCCCGTCAATTATTTTTAGCCCATTCCTTTCCGTACATGGGTTGCCTGGAAGAGATCGCTTCCAGCGATAAGGCCGCCTAGTGTTGCACTACCTTACTAATGTATTTTTTGAAAGTTTATTTCGTGTGTACAATAAAGAGTTATTTGTTTGTATTTTCAACGAGTATTTTACGTTCTCTTTGGTTACTCTTCTTTTTAGACTCTTTTGAGATTCAACTCTATGAGCAGTGTCTATGAGTAGGTAATATTCTGTGAGCATGGATGTATTACACAAACTACAAATTCCTTGTGTCCTTGTTTTGTGTTGTTATACACAAAATTTCGGGAATGAGATGTTAGATTGTAGAGAGAAGAAATGACTATAATTATAATCTAACATATTTTATTACGTACGTTAGTACGTCATTATAATCAACTAAGAACCTACTACTTTGAAACACGAGTATGTACTTTTCTTGTATAATAGCAAAATAATCAACTGCGTTGTACTTAGTAACTGCTAAGTAATGAATAGTACTCGTATCTATAGTGTAGGCCGAATCATACAAGTCGGCGGATGTGAAGATAGCTATATGATGCGCAATATCCAATCCTGACTGAAACTCATATAATATATAGGTACCTACCTAATCTATTATCATTATCTTCTTGCAGTTTCCAGAAAAAATATTCAATTTACAGTTCGATTTGCAGCCGTCATTTCAAATCCAAGGATAAAATAATCCATAAGATAAAATCAACACTGAAACCGGACACAATTCTATCTATGTTCCCTGTTCATCAGCATTTCCTGGCAATGGCTAATGAGTTTTTTTGGTATTCCCTGTTGTAATTTTATTTTCGTCATTCATACAACTGGCACCTTGTTGTGTCTACTTGTCTTGTATTTATTATTAATTATCTAATGTGATTAATTGATTTTTGTGATTTAATTGATGGGAATTAAGTTTAAAGTAATGATTGATTGTATAGCTGCAATTAATATTTATCGTAAGTATTTAGTTTCTTGCTAAGTTTTTGCCATTATGTAGATGGTTGACTATTCAAAAGTGTGTCTCTGACACCCATTTGTCGAATAAATTAAATGAAAAAATGAAAATGAAATTCATTTATTCCAAACTACTACAAGAGCAAGTCGAGATAAATGACAATTATTATAAACTGATGTACTCAACCGATAGGAGGTGATTCAGGACATCGTTGTAAACCTTTTTTACTATGGGGCCAACCAGGAATTTGAGGAAAAAAATCAGCTGTTTCTTACATTTTGTCGATTCCAATTTTCAGTTTTGTTTGGAACAGCAAATTTTTTCTCGAATTTCGGTTTGGTCCCATAGTAAAACTTGTTTGTAATGATGTTCTAAATTACCCAAACATTTTGGCTTAATACAGGGTAAACAGACAACCCTGTATAAAACAATATTTAAGTTCCACATTTATTTCATCTGAAATACATGATTTTCCTAATCTGCCTTTCGACGGTAATTATATACTTAGTGTTTTATAGATTGTCCTATTATGAAATTACTGTATGGATACACTAGGAGAAAGAGATACGTTCCAATGTTGGTGCTATACTCTTCGGAACGTTTTTGGGATGCACGTAAGCTTTCCAGTTCTCGTATGGAACTTCCTTGTTATGTTCTTAGTAAGGATCTTAGAATTTAGGCATAGAGGAATATTATATCATTCTCTTTGTCATAGATGAAGGCTATGCTCTTTTTATTATATTTTAGGTTATGTTATTGTTGTGTTCTTGATATATTTGATAAAATTCAATATGACATTTATTTTCGACCGCTGTCCTGTAGTGAAAAAATGTTGCTGCGCCGTGTCCCTTCGAACCGGTGCTATCGTTATTGCCATTATTTGTATGTTGAGGGCACCTGTGAGTACTCCTCCTCTTAATCTCCTCTAAAGCTCTGTTTTCCTAGTACGTTCGTAAGTATAAGAGGAGTCGCTCGACCTGGTGTGAGAGTTTTAATGTTTCTGAATTGGCTAAGCGGTTAAAATAACCGGGACCTACAATTTCACGTGTCACCCGAGCTATGTAGCGGTCAGTTGTAAATGCCACCCGCGGTCACCTTTTAGCAGTGGACTATTAAAAAGTCCAGTACAGTACTGTAAAGTGTCCTACTCTACCTTTCACGCGACACGCAGTTGGTAGTAGGTATGGATACAGGTAGCTTTTGGTGAGGGGGTCTCGGGTTCGATTCCTGGCCAGGCATATGTTTGGGTGAACTCTAAAGTCCTTTATTTCCATCCCATTCCAATCTCATTTTGATTACACGTCATTTCGATAATCCGTTATTATAAATTCGAAAGTGTGTCGGTTGGTTTGTTGTTGTTTCACGCCGCATGGACAGAGTTCAAAATCCGGAGTGTAGGAAAAAAATAAGGATTCTGTGGGAATTCGCTGGTATAGCTATAGGCCGAATCACAGAAGAGAGAAGGTCTGCTGTTCTGTGGGCCGAATCAAGTCGGCGGATGTGAAGTTAGCTACATGCTGCGCAATATCCGATCAACGCGCAGCTTTGTGTGAGCTTCAGTCAGGCCTATAGCTATGTTGACGCAGGGACCCAAATTGTGTCTTGGCCTCCGATACTATGTGTCGCCAATCTTGTCTGTTTTGGGCAAGTTCCGGCCAGGTATCAATCCCAACATCCTAAGATCTTTTTACCGACTTCTAAAATGGAGGAGGTGTTGGGTTCGTCTGTACTTACGTTTTTTTGTGTAGGTAGGTATGTACATTGATTTTTCGCCAATTGTGAATCGATCTATAAAAACACATAAACACATCGATTCGTGCAGACTATTCGAATTTTGTACACGGTGAAAGTCAGTGGTGCGGTTTTTTTGCGAATAATAATTATTCTGCTGGTGAAGCTAGCTAAGTTAACAATGATCTTATATGTAGAGGTATATAAACTGAGGTAGATGCGTTGTACTCTGGTTAGCGTGGCGAACTCAAGTCAAGTTAATTAGCTTGAGTCAAGTCAGTCGCACCTTGTCTTGCGCCGACGTTACACACGTCACACGTACAGACTTATGTAGCTGTGAACCTGTGTTTATCTCTTTCTAACAACTAGGTTTTAAGCTCTGCTTATAAGTGATGGAAACAATGCTGCATATATATGTGTATATTCTACCAACGTAGGTACAACAGAATTTCGCCACATTATAGGGCTATTTTTAATGAGTACACAAATAGAGATGTTATCTCTATTTGTGAAGGCTCATTGGTTGTCAATACATATTTTATTATTTCAGCTTCATATAGTTGTATTTTTTGTAGAAGAAGATATATGGTCAAAGAAATCTTTGATCAACGCCGCTCAAATTTTTCTCCTGATTATTTACATCATAATGTGCATTGCTAGTATAATTCTGCTTTGCGTTATATTTGAAAAAATAAAGGTAATAACTATGAAGTCAATTTTTATAATTGATTACATTTATTTTTAGTTGCAAGGACTTATTATAAGTTTGTATTGTAAACGAAAACTATTACCGTTTTCGTGTCGATCCGTACAATTCGATTAGATCTGTCAAGTAGAGCCCTCAAAGTTGAGCACAGAAAAATGCTCAAATTATCGTAAGTCCAAGATGGCCGCTGCAGCAATATGGCGGATTACAACAATATTTATTAGCAATCTCGTAAATAGGGGTGTCACATGAACGGGGCATGTAGAATACAACTTATGTAAAGAAATATATACTAAAAATTTAAAATTTAACTTTAATTTGAAAGCTCAGTACTAATTGATCCGCGCGTACCAAGTAAGTTACCTGATAGTAAGTTTTGTTGTGGACGAAGATATAGAGCAAACTTACATGTTCACTTTAACTTAGAAACATTTCAGATAACATCTTTCAGAAAGCGAGAAAGCTGACAGTCTAATCTATTAGGTACCTGAGCCCTTGGTCCAGTTTTTTCCTACATTACTTAAACTTGTAAACCTGGACTAACCTCTCAGGACGGCCAGAGGGGTTAGTCCAGGATTACACGTAAATTGAAACTACAGCTGTTTTCGTATGGTTCTATACATTTTTGAACAGCGCTCCTGGCGGAATCGAGGACGAACTAACAATAATGTATGGACGAACGCAAAAGTTTAAGAAAGTACGCAAAACCTGGACTAAGGGCCGGAGAATTAATTAATTCCGGAGAATTACTGGATCATAAATATTTGAGTTTGTCTTTTTTAGGGTTCCGTACCCAAAGAGTAAAAACGGGACCCTATTACTAAGACTCTGCAGTCAGTTCGTCTGTCACCAAGCAGTATCTTATGAACCGTGATCGCTAGAAACTTGAAATTTTCACAGATGATGTATTTTTTTTTAAAACAGCAAATACCTACTAAAATCAGAATACAATAAATATTTAAGGGGGGCTCCTATACAACAAACCTGATTTTTTTGCTCGCAATTAATTACGGCAACCTGTAGATGCTTGAAATATTCACAGAATATTTAGTTGTAAATTCAAAAACAAATTATTGATTTAATATAAAATTTATAAAAGGGTCCCATACGGTAAAGAATCCTTTGTGCACGAGTCCAACTCACACTTGGCTGATTATTTACACTTATTTTTATATTTTCCAGAACCGCTCGATATGGCTCAAAGTATGGTTGTACGCGATGATAATAACTATGGTAGCGTTTATAGTCGTGGTGATCATCGTACTCTGTGAGGGGATGAGGGAGGAGCATTATCATTATCATTATCATGAGGAGTATGAACGTGACTTCTTGGACTCGCCCGCGGCCAGTAGCATCGAAGTCGTGTGTGTGATAAGTATGTTCGTTTCACTTTTCCCATTTGAGCACAATATTCTTAAGGCCCCGCTACACTACTCCCATAGACGCTCCGGCGGATTCCTCGACGAAGTTACCCGGGGTTCGAAGTGACCGTCCACACCCTCGGTCAACTTCGCAAAGCGCCCGCCCCGTCTCTCGGAGTCCGCGCACGAGCCAACATAGACGTACAAGTGGCAGCTGCCGTTGCAACGTGCACCTTATTAACAGGGCCTCGCAAGTCCTTTTTAGGGCTCCGTACCCAAAGGGTAACAACAGGACCCTATTACTTATCCCCTTCGCACACGTAGGCGCAGCGTAGCCGTATCGTAAGCGTATCGTACGCGCCTAAATGTGCGAAGGGAGTACTTACGGTACTGAACCCTTCGTGCGCGAGTCCAACTCGAACTTGGCCGATTTTCTTTTTCAAAACTATGTGCTTTTCAATATTTTCCCAATGCACATTTATATTTTTTACAATCATGTGATTTCTGTTGTGTCAAAGTATGTTCGGTAAGACTAATTTGTTGGCTAGATCTTGAGATCGAAAAAATGGGCCTCGCTGATGCGACGTACTTCACCCACATCTATACTAATATAGATATAGATGTGGGTGAAGTACGTCGCATCAGCGAGGCTACGCCACTGCAAACTGTGTAAAACTCAGTGAAAGTTGTTAGAACAGCAACAAAAAGTTACCCGTGTTACTACCGTAAAACTAAAATAACTTAAAAAGAATCAAAATATGACCTGTCATGCTTAAGTTGCATGAAAGGTGTTAAAGTGACAGCTTTATTTCTGGAATTCATAATAGAGTTGCATTACAGATGTCAAAGTGACAGCTGTCAAACTTAAAAATGGTATAGTCCCGTAACTGGACTTTTGCTGTCTCTGCAAAAGTAAGAAATTCAACAAAATCTATATTTTAGATGACAGATGTCAAACTTCACAAAAGTGACAGATCTCGTCGAGTCCTGTAACTCTCACAAAGAAAGTAATGCTCGAGAATCAACAGATGGAAATAAATCATTTGTAAGTTTGACAACTGTCTCTTTAACACCTGTCATGCAACTCTAGTATGAATTCTATATGACAGCTGTAACTTTGACATCTATCACTTTGACACCTGTCATGCAACTCAAGCATGACAGGTCATATTTTGTTTTTAGTACATAAAACCGTTTAATTTAAAAAAGTTGTTTAGTGATTTAAAGTTACTAGCGACCCGCCCCGGCTTCGCACAGGTTTATTATACATATTATAAACCTTCCTCTTGAATCACTCTATCTATTTAAAAAAACCGCATCAAAATCCGTTGTGTAGTTTTAAATATATAAGCACACATGGGGACATGGGGACAGCGAGTTTGTTTTATACTATGTAGTGATAGTGAAATCCCATTCATAGATGCTTGTAGTTAGTATTTCACAAATTACGAGGCGTATCCTCTTTTCTCCCCTTACCGGGGACGATGGCACTTGAGTTGTGTCATCTGGCCCGGTTAATATATCACCGGGCCAGATGACACAACTCAAGTGCCATCACCATATCACCGGGCCAGTTAAAACTTTTTTTTCCCATGTGACCCGGCGTCGGGCCAAGTCACCGGGCCAGATGGGATACACTCAGGTACCCTGTACCTGTATCAACCTTTTTTAATAATGCCTAATAGGCCCCTGCAGGATACAGGCCTACCTATGCTAGGGCCCCTACAATTTAATTGAATATGGACCCCGTTATACTCAATCAGGCCTCCCTTGACCATACTCATTAATTCCTTTCATTTTTCAGTTTATATATATTTTTGGATAGTTGTAAACAGTTACCGAAGACAAGTATCAGACGACCCTACGGCAAGAAACACTACAAGAAGCAATGACACAAGAACTAGTAGCCAGCAAGAAATGAAAAATCTTGAAACAAGGGACAAGGCAAGAAATAGCCAACATGACAATAAAAATCTTGAACCAAGCAAAACGGCAAGAAGTAGTCAACATGACATTAAAAATACTAAAAAGCCCCAACAATAGCAGAGTAAGATTTTTTATTTTTTACTTATTTTTATCAAAAACTAGCGACTCGCCCCGGCTTCGCACAGGTGTATTTTACTTATAAACCTTCCTCTCGAATCACTCTATCTATTAAAAAAAACCGTATCAAATCCTTGCAATCATCATAAATCATGTAATCCATTGCGTAGTTTTAAAGATCTAAGCATACATGGGGACAGAAAGACAGGGAAGCGACATTGTGTTATACCTACTATGTAGTGATATTGCGGATTGTGCGGACTGGCAAGTTGAAATAGCAGTGGGCAGGGCACGTAGCACGGATCACTAATAAGCGATAGCCTTGAAAAGTTCTCGAGGAGAGATTACGTACTGCAAGTTATTGGAGATCCATAGGAGAGAGCTATGTCCAGCAGTGGATGACTTTGATGGATGGTAAACGAAATGAAATATATATTTATTCGACAGATACATAATCATCATCATCATCATCATCAGCATGTATCGACCCACTGCTGGGTATAGGCCTCCTCTCCCTTGTGCCAGTTTCCCCTGTCTCGGGCTGATCTTATCCACGCGTGTCCCGCGATGGATCTGATGTCGTCGACCCATCGGGCTGGTGGTCTGCCTACGGAACGCCTGTCTGCTATTGGAAGCCACTCAGTCAAAGATGTACTCCACCTTCCATCATCACGTCTGGCCACGTGTCCTGCCCAGCGCCACTTGAGTCGCGCAATACGGCCTCCAACATCTGCAACCTTTGTCCGTCGTCGGATTTCCGTATTACGGACTCGATCTCTTAAGCTAATGCCTAGCATGGCCCGCTCCATCGCTCTTTGTGCGACTCTCTCAGATACATAATAGGTAGGTACAAAGAACTTGTAAAATAACGAAAAACAAAAAGTGTCGAAAGGGACTCACCTCAGCTATAAAATGCTGAGTACTGGGAGGACCCAACACTCAACGCTGGTATTCTGGTGAGCCCCTTTATTCAAGAGTAGGTTTAACTATACAGCATTTAAATATTATTAATATTTTGACTGCCTCAGTGGCTCAGTGGTTAGTGGCCCTGATTTCTGAATCAAAGAGGCGTGGGTTCGATCCCCACCCCGGGCAAACATTTGTGTGATGAACATAGGTGTTTGCTCTGTGTCTGGGTGTTATTTAGGTATCTATATAAGTATGTATTTAAAATATGTATATGTATTTTATTTTATTTTATTAATATTAAGGAAGTTAACAGCTAGGCATGAGTAAATTTACTTAAATATATAAATATGGCCAATTATAAACTTCCACTGCTATGCTAAAGAAAAACAAAAGTGTTAAATCGTCGCTGTACATCTCATAGAAATAATACACACAAAAATTTCAAGGTAGGTACTTACATCAATACGAATCAAAAAATGCATCACTTAATAATCGCCTCAACTGCAAAACGGACGTTGTAAATAAATCAATGTCGTGCAGTGCAGCCTCTGCATTGAAGCTGCGGCTCGCCCTCAATAAGAATGTGTTCTGCCTGTAGTTGGTACTCGCGGGGGGGACATGCACTGAGCAAGGCCTTCTAAACGGATCGACAGTCACTTTGATGCCTAATTTATCAAGTATTTCAGAACAATCAACGGAACCATTTGCTACCTTTAGTAAGAATGATATATCTGCAATCCGCCTCCGCGTCTCCAGAGGAAGGATATGAAATTTTTTACAGCGTTTAGTGTAATTCGAAAGGTAAATTTTAGACTTAAATTGTAGGAACCGTAAAAATCGTGCCTGAATACGTTCAATACGTTTGGTATAAATATCATACATGGGATTCCAGACCTGTGAAGCATATTCAAGGTGACTTCTGACATAAGCACAGTAAAGAATTTTAATAGTTTCTATCAACTTGAAATCAGCTGATAAGCGCATAACAAAGCCAAGTGCGCGGGATGCCTTGTTTACAATGTTATCAATATGCTCTTCAAACAGTAATTTACTATCAAATATAATACCCAAGTCACGAATAGATTTAACTCGTGTGATATCAGTATTTTTAAGTTTATAAGTGAATGAAATAGGGTGCGGTTTACGGGTAAATGAACATGTGTAGCATTTGGAAACATTTAATTCAAGTTTGTTTGCCAAACAATATTCATCAAACCGGTTTAAGTCAGTCTGAAGAAGTTGCGCATCTTCTAGGGAATTAATAGGACAAAGAATTTTCATGTCGTCAGCATAAAGAATAACTTTTGAATGTACAAAACATTTTGCAATTTCATTTACAAAGATGTTGAAAAGCAGTGGTCCTAATAAAGAACCCTGAGGGACGCCCGAGGGGATGAAGAGTGTAGACGAGGTGTATCCATTTAGTGCCACAGTTTGACATCTATTCTCGACATAGGAAGTGAACCACCGATACAAATTACCTCGTATGCCGGACTTGCGGATGTGTCGTAGAAGCGTCTGGTGATCGATTCGATCGAAGCATTTACTATAATCAGTATATATAATGTCTACTTGTGACGGTACCGACATATTTTCCGATAAATAGTCACTGCACACGATTAGGTTTGACGTGGTCGACCTGCCCTTTAAGAAGCCGTGTTGGTGTGAACTAAATGTATGTTTCAAAGCGGCATAAACCTGACTATGAATAATTTTTTCTAGAATTTTAGAGAATATGCATAATTTAGAAATGGGCCTATAATTTTCCACCAGATCCTTGGGACCTTTCTTATGTACTGGTGTGATGTAGGCTGATTTCCAAACCAACGGTACAGTACCCTCGGACATTGAACGCCTAAAAAGTAACATAAGGGGGGCAGATAAGTATTTGGCACACCTAACTATGTATAGTGGCGGAATACCATCCGGTCCTGCCGTCTTGTTTAGGTCCAAAGATTCCAATAACTTGCATATTTCAGCACAATCAAACTCAATGTCCGCTATATCGGCGACAGACTCGTTATTCACGAAGTCATCGGATGAGTCATCACTACCGCTATTGTCCAAGAACGTCGAGTGAAAATATTCACTAAACAAGTTACAAATCCCCTCTCCCGACCCCGAAGAGCGCAATCCTAACCGTAACACTGCAGGATATGAATTATTTTGATTTTTTATTTTGACATAGTTCCAAAAGGCTTTGGGATTTTTAGCAATATTTTTCTCTAAGTTAGAAATGTATTCATCAAACAAATCTTTTTCTAGTGATTTAGCTCGATCTCTGATTATAACAAATGAATGTAAGTCGGAAGAATTACCGTAGTTTTTATACTTTAGACGGTATTTATGTTTTTCTTTAAGCATCTTTTTAAGTGAGTTATGTCATAATGTAACCTCTACAGAGATTTTAACAACTTGATGTCTTGTCAACTTTGATGTAATTCCGTGTAATTCATTAATAAAATAACATGAACTTAAAAGATGTTGATTATATAATATTGGCGACGATTTAACGATTTTAAAATGGATGCGAACCAATTTCGCGAGTTTTTGAAACAGCAACAACAACTAACGGAAGTAGTGCGTATGTTAGCATTGCAACAAACCGAACGAATACCATCGACATCAACAAACATCAACGATGATCTTAGTCGGAAGATAAGTAATTTTTCAAAAGATACATTTAACCCTGAAACAACTTCGATAAACGACTTCATAGAATATTTCGAGGCCAAGTGCAATATTTATGGAAGCGAGTACAAGAAAATTCAAAAAGACCTACTCGTCACATGTCTACCACCTGAAATATTTCACAAAATTAAAACGTCATTCATGAACACTTTCGAAAAACGCTCATATGAAGAAATTAAAGCAAAACTATACAGTTTTTACTCATCGAAAACAACTCGTTATAAGGCATTGACAGAGTTTTGGAATTGCACAAGGAAAGAAAGTGAGTCAATGGAAACTTACGCTAACAAAATAAAAGAACTAAGCAAAGATTGTGGTTACGAAGGGCAATTTTTAGAACGTCAGCTACGTGATCGTTTTGCTACTGGCCTCAACCACGAGTCATTAGAAATAGATCTAAAACAGAAATGGCCAGAATTGCAAGATCGGGACAGCGATGGAAACATAATAGAAGTAACATTCGAACAAATTTTTGCAATTTCACAATCTAGAGAGCTTGCGGAAAACGATAACGCTAACATTAATATAACGGTACAACGTATCAAAGACAGAACTCTAAACAAATCTCCCACAAATAACTACAAACAACGAGTTCTTACAAAGGATCAATGCAAAAGGTGCGGAAAGAGGGACAAACATGAAATGACGGATTGCGTAGCAAAAAAATACATCTGCAAAGCATGCAATATGAGAGGTCATTTTGAAAGCTGTTGTTTAAAAACAGGCAGAGCATACATATCTTTCAGACGGAGTCCGTCAAGATCTTTTAGGCAGAGAAATGTCAACAATGTGCTGTCAAGAAGAAACGCCAATGCAGGAACAACCTCAAATCCAACAAGCAGCTCATCTGATGACGACAGCGAAAATAATTCAAATGTTCATAAAATTAATACTAACACCATGAGATGCAAAAAAATTGACGCTCATATAAATGGGTTCATATGTACCATGGACTGGGACCCAGGTTCAATTTATTCAATTATCAGTACGGCTTTTTGGAAGAAAATCGGAATTGACGCTCATATAAATGGGTTCATATGTACCATGGACTGGGACCCAGGTTCAATTTATTCAATTATCAGTACGGCTTTTTGGAAGAAAATCGGATCACCCGAATTAACAGCAGGACCAAAACTACGTGCCTACGGCGACCATAAACTAAAGCCTAAAGGTCTTACAGATGTTAGAGTGGAAGTACAAGGAGTACAGAAGATTTTACCTGTGGTTGTAATAAAAAACGCCAACCCTATGTTATTTGGACTACAATGGAGTGAAATGTTCAACATGATTTTTCCTAACTCAGTCTATTCAGTTAAAACTCAAGCAATGTCACTTAAACAAATCATTGACGGAAACAAAGAACTCTTTAACGACAAGTTAGGAGAAGTAAAGAATTATGAGGTGAACATTCATATCAAACCTGGAACTGTACCGAAACATTTACCAGCACGACCGATTAAGTTCAGTATTCGAAATAACGTTGAAGCTGAACTCGAGCGACTTATAAACGAGGGAATTATTGAAAAGGTTGACCCCAATCAAACACCAATAGAATGGGCTACACCAACTGTAAACGTTGTTAAACCAAATGGGACAATAAGAATCTGTGGTGATTATCGTACCACCATAAACCCGGTGCTAGTAACACATACACATCCAGTACCTCAGTTTGATCACTTGAGACAACGGCTTGCTAACGGAGAGAAATATTCAAAAATTGATTTAAAGGATGCATACCTACAATTTAAATTAGCACCGGAATCAAAAAAATATTTGACAATAGCAACTCACAAAGGTTATTTTCAATATAATAGAATGCCTTTCGGAATAACAACAGCACCAGCTATTTTTCAACATTATCTCGAGAAAGTATTAGACAACATCTCCAACACAGCAATCTATTTCAAATCAAATCAAATCAAATCAAAAGTTTTTTATTCAGATCACATAATCCATGGTGTTAGTAGAAACTTATAGACTATATTAGTACTTAAATTCTATTGCAGTAACATTATTATATGTATAGAGACATTGAGAGGCATTCTATGCGGTTACGGGTTCCTCACCCACACATTATCCGCACGAGATGCCTCATCAATGGCGATCGATAGTCCTCCGCCACTGTTCTCAGGATAGAGTTTTGACTTCCTCGCACTCTCCTTACCAATGATGCCACTTTTTTGCGAATAACGGCCTGAAAGCCGTCTGTATGGGCCTGCGCAAACATCTCGGAGGCGCTGCAAAAGCGAGGAAGTCTCATCATCATCCTGAAAACATTGTTGTATTGGACACGGAGAGTTTCTATTGATCTCTTGATGTACCCAAACCAGAGACCACCCGTGTACAGACCCTGACAGTACGCCTTAAAGAGCGTGATCTTGACTTCGTCCGTACAACGAGCGAATCTACGAGCGAGCATATTGCCTCGGACCGATAGAGCTCTCCGTTCCCTCTCTATGTCCACATCGTCTTTAAGGTCGTCGGTAAGGTAATGTCCGAGGTATTTAAATTGATAAACCCTTTTTAGTTGTACTCCATTCAATTTAATGGGTGGGATGTACTCAGGACACTTACCACCGGCCTTAAAGACCATGTATTCTGTCTTTTTTACATTATATACGAGCCCGTGTGAGGCAGCATACGTTTCGCACACTTTGAGCATTTTCTCAAGAGCGCCGACAGTTGGAGCCAGCAGCACCATGTCGTCCGCGTAGCTGATGCTATTGACACTAACACCACCCACGCTACATCCGACACGCATGCTGCTGAGTTCAACTATCAAGTCGTTCACATAGAAGCTGAAGAGCCTTGGCGAGGACAAGCCGCCTTGTCTTACACCGCATTCCAGCCTATATGCGTCCGAACGCCCATCTGACCACTTGACATAATTTGATTGATTATCATACCAATATTTAAGAACCTTTAGCAGCTCTAGAGGTGTACCGCTGTCTCCTACCTTTCTCCAGAGCACATCGTAGGACACGAGATCGAAGGCTCTGGAGAGGTCGAGGAAACAGGCGTACACGGGCGTCTTGCATTCTGTATAATATCTGACAGCATGCTTAACACTTAAGATTGCGCTCTCCGTAGATAGACCGGGCCTAAACCCAAACTGAGCATCATGCAATCCCAAGTGCTTTTTCAAGCACGAGTCAAGCAGTTTGTCCAATATCTTGGCTATCGTAGTCGCGAGAGAGATCGGGCGGTAATTCCCTTTATCCGAGATATCCCCTGTCTTGTTCTTCACTATGGGCACTATCGTGGTTTTCATAAGGTCAGCTGGTAAGTACGAATGGCTGATGCACAAAGAGAACAACAGAGACAGGACCCTCGGAAGGTGAACACCAGCGTTCTTAAGATGTTCTATACTGATCCCATCATGCCCTGGAGATTTGCCTCTGGACATGTCTTTAATAACAGCTTTAACTTGACTTGCTGAAAAACGAACAAGTGGCTCTTCTCCCATGCCACAGGGCACAGCACTCAACATTTCCGTCGAGGGACCTAGAGAGGACTGTACTGCAAAGTGGTTCTTGAACATATTAGCGATCTCTCTCGGTTCACTAATACCATTAACACTCGTCGGGAGCCCAGGCTTAACATTTAATTTACTAGTAGCTTTCCAAAATTTGCCAAAGTTTTTAACTGCTCTATGTTTAGCCAAAATATCCATTTTTATTTGCTCCTGGTTATTTTGACACCACTTCAGCCTGCCCTTAAAAACTCTACGAGACTCGCACATTTGCTCGTAGAGTAGGCCATCTCTAGGCCGATTATGCAGTCTCCATACTCTATATTTAAGCCTGGCCTCCCGATGAGCTTCCTTAACGTGCCTATTCCAGCCGTGTAACATTTTATTGCTACGTTTCACATTATTAGGGTTATCATACGGCAATTTATTAGTTTTAACGGCTGCATCTTTCAGTATGTGGACAATTTTATCGTATAATGTATCAATGACGAATCCATGCTCAGGAATATTACAGGACCCGTAACTGCATTCTGTGAACTCAGCTGGAAAGTCAATATCGCGCAGACCATTATGACATAATTCATGATACTTTTCGATTTGAGACTCATCTCTCTCCCCCCACAAAACTGCATTTCTAGGTTCGTCATTGGTACATATTTTTGGCCTTATACAGTCTAAGTTACAATCTATGTATATCGGTAAATGATCGGATACATAAACATCATCTAAAATTCCTACGTCCATCACTGTTTCCCCGGCCGACTGGGAAAGCACACAGTGGTCCAGCCATCTACAACATCCGTGGTACAGATCGACATATGTGTAGCTACCCGAATCGGCGCCCAGCCTTTCGACATCAGCACAAGTCCATCTTCTATCCAAACAAAATGCTTCTAGTTCATTAAAGAAGAGTTCCCCTGGCTGTGCATTTAAATCCCCAAGTATGTAAACCGACGGGACGCTATTACTTTCCTCTATGGCACTAATTTCACCCAAAATATCAGTGAAAATTGGTAAGTTATCACTAGATTTTACGGGCATATATACTGAGAAAATTAACATCGTACGCTCACCCACTGTGGCTTTGATAGCAGCTAGTCTCGCACTACTACATTCTATGACAGAAACGTTATCAAAAATTCCGCGTCTATAAAGTATCGACACACCGCCATAGGGGCGCCCTTTCAATATCCCGGCACTTTCGTCGACCCCACTTTTTCCCGTATATTCAAAGTCACCGCTAACCGTGCCCAATAGTGGAATATCATGGTTAAGAAGCCATGTCTCCTGCAGACACACCACCGCAGAAACTTTACATATACGCCTTACATCATCAATCGAATTCTTAAATGAGCGACAGTTAAAACTAGTAAATTTTAAAATATTCTTATTGGTGTTAATATCCATAATTATTTACTACAGTTTAGCTATAACGTGGCGTTCTCTTTGGCTAGGCCCGTACATATAGCGTACAAAGCGTCGAAATGTAATCCCGTTAGGCCAAAATTCATCATTTAAAAATAGATCTAATTTTGATTTAGCTACAAATATTTTATATGCGTTATATTTCTTATCTATTTTCATTTTAATTTTTTTCAAAGATACAACTTCGCTTGTTTTATCTTTTATGTACGAAATAATATCTTGCTCGCTAGTTTCTTTACTTACATTAGAAATAAATAGTGGAATCTTAACATCAGCCGCCTTAAAATTACCACCAGCTGCAATAGAAGCACGACCTTTTTGTCCTAATAATTTATACTTCTTTGAAGTTTTAGATCGCACATATTCCCACTCAGACTTCTCCTCCGGTATACGTATACAGTTCTTCGCTAGTAAGCCACCGTTCGGTTCGCGCGAGTCAGTTGCTGTAGGTACAATAGAAACAGCTGATCTATTCATTATGTTCGAGATAACGCTCGAAGCGCCGACCGCCGCCGCCACCACCGGTGCACCTGTACTTATCGCTTGCAGTGACGAAACCGCGGTGCTTATTGTGGCCTCCCCGTGCGCTTTGTCCGGATTCTTTGTCTCGCTTGCGTTCATGCATCCTGACGCTAACAAACTGGTTGTGTTACATCTTACTCCCTCGCTCATTGTTTTCGCGACTGGTACCGCAGTACTGGCCTCCATATTCCGGTTATTTTTCGTTTCTGACAGCCCCGTGCGTTGAAAAGAGAAAGATTTATTCGCACTGCACGCGTTTGGTGATTCAGTGTTCTCTTCCACAGATTGTTGATTTACCGTCTTTTTCTTATCTGCATGTTGAAAAGAGATCGTCTTATCTTCGGTATTAGTAAACCTAGTTGACTTTGTAGGTGTAGAATGACCGTTAATTTGCTCCATCGATGACACATGTGCAGAATTGATCGGTACATAATGTAACCCGCTGGGACCGCTACTAAGCTCGTAACTGTCTTGCATGCACGCTCCTCTTCTTGTATTTACATACGAGTACTTATGTGAAGGTGCATGTATTATAGACGCGTGCTTCATATTTTCTAATTCTTGTTTAAGTTGTTCGAACATGTCCACTGTGACACATTTTTCTTGCAGAACACTTACTTGATTTTGTAACCGCGCAATATCTTTTAACAGTCGCGTACAATCCACATGATCAAATGTCACACTCGGAAGTACGTGAAGGTCTTTCGCAACGAAAACTGGAAACACATCCACACTCGTAACTTTCATGAGCGATATAATATCATCCAGATCCCTCGACATCCTTTTCTTCCCCTCTTTTCGACGCAATGGCATTTTCTTTGCATTTGGTATGGAATCAAAAAGCAACGACTTTGACTTTGCGATGCTTTCCGACTTGAAAGACGATGTCACCAGGTGGTGAATGCTCTCTTCATCCATGTAGTCCAGCACATTCATTAGGAACGCTAGTAACTCGTCAATGACGACGTTACAATTAGCGCATTTAATCACTTTAGAGTCCATCGTTCACGCGGCGACATGAATGAGTCGCCGAACAAAGCACGACCGCGCTCAGCGGATGACAGCGCGAGACTGATTTCGATGACATAGCTATCACTAGACAAAATGACGAAGAACACCTGAAAACATTAGCAGAAGTTATGAATAGACTCAACAAAGCTGGAATGAAAGTGAACCTTAAAAAGTGCACTTTTCTTCAAAATGAAATCGAATACCTTGGACATACAATTAGCAAATCTGGAGTTAAGCCCACTAAATCTAAAATGGACGCTATTCTCAATGCGCCACCACCTGAAAACGTTAAAGAATTAAGATCTTTTTTAGGATTAGTTAACTTTTACGAACGATTCATACCGCATCTACATAGTATATGTGCAAAATTACACAGCTTGACTGGACATAGACAAAAATGGAAATGGACCAACAACGAAAACACAATATTTGAAAAAACTAAAGAGGCAATTACAAGGTCTAAATCTCTTATATCCTTTAATGAAGAACTACCTCTATTTCTAGCTTGTGACGCGTCAGAAAAAGGAATTGGGGCTGTCCTGTATCACACAATCAACGAAACTAAAAGACCAATCGCATTTGCATCAAGGAAATTAAAACAAGCGGAAAGCAATTATTCCGTCATAGATCGAGAAGCCCTTGCAATATTTTTTGGAATAACAAAATTTGATCAGTTTCTACGGGGAGCAAAATTCACACTGGTAACAGATCATAAACCACTTATACATCTACTTGGGACTAATCGAAACCTACCCAAGTTAGTCAACAATAGACTTGTTCGATGGGCTCTGGTAATTGGTAGTTACAATTACGACATAAAATATACAAAAGGTGAAAGCAACATACTCGCTGATCCTCTATCAAGACTTCCCAATCCTAACGAACAACCATCCAAAGCAGAATCCTCAGTCAACAAAATTATTCAAAAAATTACTGAGACTATGATAAACGAAATAGCTATTAACGAAGAAACTATCAAAGACCAAACCAAAAAGGATACAACTCTACTAAAAACCATTCAACACATAAGAACAAATTGGAGATCATATAGATACGATGAACATTCATTACAAGCATTTTTTAAAAAACGTAACGAGTTATCGGTAGAGAACGACATCTTGATGTGGCAAGGTAGGATAATCATTCCGACCTCTATGAGAAAATTAGCACTGAAATACCTTCATAGGGGACATCCAGGGATATCAGCCATGAGGGCACTTGCAAGGTTCTATATATGGTGGCCATCACTTGAAGAAGATATTGACAATTACGTCAAAATGTGTAAAGGCTGTCAAGAGAACAGACCAAACAACCCAGAATTACCAATATTTTCTTGGTCGATTCCAAACAACGTATGGGAAAGAATACATATTGATTTCGCAGGACCTTTTCTTGGCAAATATTGGTTGGTTCTTTGCGATGCTTTATCTAAATGGATAGAAGTAAAACCAATGAACAAAACAACAACAGATAAACTGTGTGAGGAACTAGAAGACATTTTTACAACCTTTGGTTTACCTCAAATAATAGTATCTGATAATGGACCACAATTCACATCAGAAGTATTCAGAACATATTGTAAAAGGAGAGGCATCGTTCACATAAGATCATCTCCATATCATCCACGTACCAATGGGTTAGCAGAGCGTTTAGTGCGTACATTCAAAACAAGGATGTCTAGTGAACATAACATGAATAATGACCTAACAGAAAGACTCAGGAGTTTCTTATTCACGTATAGAAACACACCACACAACACTACCCTTAAATCTCCAGCTCAAATGATGTTTGGAAGGCAACTAAACTGTATATTAGACAATGCCCGCCCAAACACGAGAAAAATGCTTCAAAACAAAGAAGTTAAAGCCAACATCCTGGCAGAACAGTCTCCAAATTACCGTCCGGGAAGTAAAGTTTTTGTTCGAACAAAGGAAGAGGCAAAATGGAAACCAGCAACTATTGAGAAAAGAACTCATAAATATTCATATGTGATAAAAACACCTGAAGGAATTTTAAGGAGGAGGCACGCCGATCACATAAGGCCAAATAACACTCAGCAGTCTCCACAAACTGAATCAACACCATTTCAGACACCTCGAACAAATTCACCTCAGACGCAACCTTCAACTGTACCAGACCCGGACCCGACTGTAGCAATACCTCCCGCAACACTATCCGCAACACCTCCCACAACACGCAGAAGTATGAGGAACATCAGGCCACCTCGCCGTCTCATCGAAGATATGTGAATGGGGAGGAATGTCATAATGTAACCTCTACAGAGATTTTAACAACTTGATGTCTTGTCAACTTTGATGTAATTCATTAATAAAATAACATGAACTTAAAAGATGTTGATTATATAATAAGTTATTAAACCACGGAGGGTATTTTTGTGTTGGGGTAATTATTTTAGAAGGGATGTGGTTAGCCCTAAGATCATATAAAGTGTTATAAAAGAATGACACAGCCTCTTCTAATGTTCTGCAATGGAATTCACGTTCCCAATTAATTGCTTCAAGTTCAGATGTTATTGAGTCGTAATCGCCAGCGTGATAAAGATATTTAGTATAAGGGAGCGGCTTTAATTTATGTAATTGTACAAATTGTGCACAAATATCGAGCGCCGGGTGATGTGTGTCTACTTTCGAGAGTGGGGTAGTGCAATGAGTGACCAACACGTCGTTATTTGAGAATACTAAATCTAAAATCCTGTTGTTAGTATTAGTGACATTGTTATATTGAGATAAGTTACATAATGCAAGGTCGTCAAATAAGTCTTGTTGCGCAGAACCCTGAATATTGTCTGCAGTAAAATAGGAGCGATCCACTACCGAATTCCATGCCAAATTTGTCATGTTAAAATCGCCCGTTATAAGAAACAAATCACATGGGTTTTGTTGCACAATATTTGTCATGTTATCAGAGAAGATAGCTAGCTGTTCAGAGATATAATTACCTGAGTTTTCACTGATAATATAAACAACGCACAAATGGAGTTTATACACTACCCTCGGTTTCCGGCAACGAAGCGTTAAAGTAATCCATAAATCTTCTGCATTAGTAAACCAATCACTACGCATTTCAGCAACTAAATCTTTATAAACAGCGATTAACACACCACCGCCCTTTGATTCTCCTGTTTTCTTATAATTTCTGTCCCTCCTATATACAATGTATCGATCATCAAACAATTCACTACTCCTTATACTGTCTAGCAACCAAGTTTCAGTCAAGCAAATCACTTCGTAATTATATAAACAAACGTTTCTATAAAAATCTGTAGTTTTCGTCCGTAAACCGCGAACGTTTTGATAATAGATATTAATCATTTTTATAGGAAATTATTAGCAACTGATTGGGTAAATATGTGAAAAAGTGAGCATAATAGTGACAGAAAATATTCAATGAGCAGATATTATGTATACATATCTTAAAAATGCAGCAAATGGCTATCCAAATTTCATAAAAATATCGTATGAGTAGTTTCCTTATGGCGTGGCCACATTATCGCCCTACGGCGAAGTTTTCGTCACTGGGGGCTCATTCATCTAATTCAAACGGTAGTAATTGGTTGTTCACGATTTGAACTACTACCTGAAGCTGGGCACACACGCTGCGATGATCGCATCTATTCATCAGATCAGTCCAGCGAGGTCCTAATATAGTTGCATTGCCAGTAGGTAGTTATTGAGGAATCAAAATGACACCCCTATTTTAATCGAAAAATATTGATTTAACAAAAAAATTGGCATCAAAGTTGTAGAAAATCAAATTTTAAACAACTTTTGTTCCTATAACTTCTGCTGAAAAATTGAAATAACACAAGTTATTGAAGAAATGAAATGGTACAACCAACTATTTAAAAAAATATCGATCCTACAAAAAGTTGATGAGAATCAAAGTTGTAGAAAATCAAATTTCAAACAACTTTTGTTCCCATCAACTTTTTGTAGGGTCGATCTTTTTTTAAATAGTTAGTTGTACCATTTTGTTTCTTCAATAACTTGTGTTATTTCAATTTTTCAGCAGAAATTATCGGAATAAAAGTTGTTTAAAATTTGATTTTCTACAACTTTGCTTCCCATAAACTTTTTGCAGGATCGATAATTTTTTAAATAGTTGGTTGTACCATTTCATTTCTTCAATAACTTGTATTATTTCAATTTTACAGCAGAAGTTATGGGAACAAAAGTTGTTTAAAATTTGATTTTCTACAACTTTGATTCCCATCAACTTTTTGAAGGATCGATATTTGTTTTAAATAGTTGGTTGTACCATTTTGTTTCTTCAATAACTTGTGTTATTTCAATTTTTCAGCAGAAGTTATAGGAACAAAAGTTGTTTGAAATTTGATTTTCTACAACTTTAGTTCCCATTAACTTTTTGTAGGATCGATATTTTTTTCAAATAGCCGGTTGTGCCATTTCATTTCTTCAATAACTTGTGTTATTTCAATTTTTCAGCAGAAGTTATGGGAACAAAAGTTGTTTGAAATTTGATTTTCTACAACTTTAGTTCCCATTAACTTTTTGTAGGATCGATATTTTTTTCAAATAGCCGGTTGTGCCATTTCATTTCTTCAATAACTTGTGTTATTTCAATTTTCCAGCAGAAGTTATGGGAACAAAAGTTGTTTGAAATTTGATTTTCTACAACTTTAGTTCCCATTAGCTTTTTGTAGGATCGATATTTATTTCAAATAGCCGGTTGTGCCATTTCATTTCTTCAATAACTTGTGTTATTTCAATTTTCCAGCAGAAGTTATGGGAACAAAAGTTGTTTGAAATTTGATTTTCTACAACTTTAGTTCCCATTAACTTTTTGTAGGATCGATATTTATTTCAAATAGCCGGTTGTGCCATTTCATTTCTTTAATAACTTGTGTTATTTCAATTTTTCAGCAGAAGTTATAGGAACAAAAGTTGTTTAAAATTTGATTTTCTACAACTTTGATGCCAATTTTTTTTTGTTAAATCAATATTTTTCGATTAAAATAGGGGTGTCATTTTGATTCCTCAATAACTACCTACTGGCAATGCAACTATATTAGGACCTCGCTGGACTGATCTGATGAATAGATGCGATCATCGCAGCGTGTGTGCCCAGCTTCAGGTAGTAGTTCAAATCGTGAACAACCAATTACTACCGTTTGAATTAGATGAATGAGCCCCCAGTGACGAAAACTTCGCCGTAGGGCGATAATGTGGCCACGCCATTAAGGAGGTAGGCGCGCGTGCGAACTCTGCAAGGCCGAAGACATAATGTAGTGAGGGCGAGCCAGCGTCTCTCAAACTTTTCAAACTAGTTATGCTGAGGCAAATTAATGTAAACAACAATAAGTTACTATGTCTTATTTCTAAGCGATCTTTTTCAAATCCAATTCCGACGTTATGGTTACGGGGTGTGAGGTGGGATTTTTCCGTGCAAAAATTTTGCATCCCTTCACCCAGACATAAGCAAATCCTTTTTCTTTTGCTAGCGCCTTCGTTTTTGTTAGTAGCATTTTGTTTCGTCGATCTTTTGGGATGGTGGTGCACTTTTTTGCTGCGGCTACAAAATCCTCCTTAATATATCTGTTATGAACTGCGATCAGGATATTCTTGCACTGTTTATCATTACGGACTGGTATCCTGGCAATGTAGTTAATTTGCTCTTTCGGGATGGAGTGGCCGATGTGACGCCCAATTTTAGTCACAATATCGAAGAGATTTTCTGAATTCGAAACCGGAATTCCCTTGATTTCAATATTATTCATGCGAGATCTTTGATCGAAATCGTGTACGCTGTTCTCCAGCTGTTCCAATCGCTGCTGAAGATTCTGGACCTGGTCACTTGTCTTGAGTAGTCCCTGTACTTGCTGAGTGACTTCAGTGACTCTGCTCTGCAAAGTATCAGCAGTGTCCTGCACAAACTGGATTGAGACTTTGACGCTATCCAACTCGGGTTTCAAAAGTTTGAGGTCTGCAATATCTGATTTCATAGTTTTTAAGTCCGCTATATCAGCTTGAATTGCCTTAATGCTTGATACTAATGTTGGTAATGAAGACATCTGGGCAGACAGCCGCTTGATATCTAAAGCTATACTGTCTATGTCGGCTGGCAAAGGAGATTTGGTAGAACCGCCTTTACCGGGTACAACCAGCGGACTAGCATTGCCCTTGCACGCCGGACACTTCCAGGTCGATTTCCTTTCGCCAAGCTTTCGGTAGCCCGATTCAGTAATACCCGAACATGGGAAGTCGTAACGCCCTTGACAGACAGAGCATTGAGTACCATCTCTTGCTTCGGACTTGCAGCGATTGCATATGAAAGAATCCATTGCACTGGATTTGCCGAAAAAAGTTTGAGAATCGCACTGAGACAAAAAGTGTAGATGACGGTCGCGGCGAGTTTAGGTAGGTACGTTACAGTGAAGCGGTTATAGCGAAGCGCGTGTGCTATGAGCGGCGTCTGCGACGGAACTGAGTACGAGTAGTATATGTATGTACGAGTAGTATATCAGTCTCTGGCAGCCATATCACAAGCTATGCTTAGTTTGGGGTCAGAGACCGTGTGTAAGATGTCCCCTAATATTTATTTTATTTATTTATTAAACATACACAACTAACAACTCTGTGTCAAAACGCTTAAGAACAAAAAATAACAGATCTAACCCAGTAACTTACAAATAGCTTGTAACCCTGTTTTGGCAAATAGGTGCCAAAACACTCTAGTGTTGGCAAATCATCGGGTACGTTGGTGCCAAAAATTTACAAAAAGTCACTGACAGCTTAAGTCGGATCTGCCAGCGACTTGGCTGTCAAGTGTCAACAAACTAGGTCAGGAACGAGAACAAAATATTAAAATTCGGTCGGAGTGAAATAAAATCACATAAAACCGTGTTAGACGGACTGGAGCCTTTCTTTGTCCAGCAAGCAGCCAACTGAGCGTACACGGGGTCGTAGGGGGAACAAGGCCGCAGCGGCGTCCTAACGAAGGTACGTGTCGGCAAGGTTGGTTTTCTAAACGATTCACTTGTTGTACAAGAACCAAAGGAATTGTCCCTTGATTCTACAGAAAACCACCGAAATCGAGTGAGAACAGGACCGCGCGCCGACACCCTGGTTCCCCGAACGACGAACACCGTGCGACGTGGGAGTTCGCTTGGCTGAACTGATTCGAAACCTCGAAAAGAAACCCCTAAGACATTAGGGTAAGTTTTTAATAGCCTCTTATTCCTACTGTCTCGGTTAGGCTCTGTCTTTGTCAGTATTTCCCTAGACCCGATGACGTGTCGCATCCGATATCATTGTCGGCTTACCACCCCCAACTTGAAATGGAGGGCCTCGCTCTTCAAGCGAGGTCTGACCAAAGAACAAGACATTCATACTTGTTTTCTGTCCTCGGACAGGGTTTCTTTTTTTGTTCTACATATAGAAATTGTGGTCTACAACTGCACTCCAAGGCGCGGCAAGCGTCCTCCGGCGCGTCCCTCACCGTGCGGCGACGTGGCCTCTCTCTGCGTCTCACCCCGAGACTGCTACTAGCTTCTTGCTGCTTCTATCTGCGCGTTTCCGCCGTGGGCGACGTGGCTACCGCCCCGACTTGAATCTACCCCCGAGTATTATTGGTAACGCAGCCAACGGCTGCGCCTTTCTTACCTTTCGTGCTGTGCTTTTATTACTCAATTAACTTAAATAATTAACTAACACAGAGCATATTTAAAATTGGTTGCAAACTCAGCGAAGTAGGTATTCGACCACACGCCCTGTTCTACCCTGATAGCCGGCAACTATCAGCCCTTGTATTTTATGGACCTATAGTCCTGGCGCCCATTCTATTGTACCATTTAATTAGTAATTTAGTCTTAAGCCCCTCCGGCAATCAGTAATCCTAAGTTTTTAATATTAAGCCCTTCCGGCACATAGATCATAAGGTGTCTCATACCGATCTCCGCCCCTCAGGCATGTAACTTAAAATTAGCATTAATAAAACCAACATTACTTACTTTATAACTTTTATTTATCACACCTTAGCTTTCTATCTACCTTACCTTTATGTTGAACGCTTTACCTGATACCTCAGAAACTAGCATTACACTTCCCAAAGCGTTACAGTGGCGCCTCAACTGGTTTTAAGCTGAATTTGCAATCAATTCTTTATTAGGTAGGATCTGTTAGGCAGCTAGAATGTACTAACATACTAATAAACAAGAACAATTTTGAAAAAGAAATTTGTGTTGTTTTAATCCTTGTGTACCCTATAGCTGTAAGATTTAACAGAATAGGTATTGTAATTCTCATTTTTAGGCAGTTTTTGTATTTTCAGATTCATTGCTATAGTATACCTGCATTATTTTGTTAACAGTACCTACCTACATTATTCATTTTATTTGCATTGTTACAAAATAATGTACTGAAACAAAATTTTGTTAACATTACCTACCTACACTATTCATTTTATTTGCATTATTACAAAATAATGTACTGAAACTAAACTTTGTTAACAGTACTTACCTACATTGTTCATTTTATCTGCATTGTTGCAAAGTATGTACTGTAAATAAATGCTAAAGTAGTTTTCACAAAGAAATTGTTGCGGTGAAATATTGTTTAATGTATTATGTTTATAGGATTAGTATAAATTGTGAACATAGCAGTTTGTAAGCAATAATTAGGCAACTTAAAACTACCTGCGCTAGTATTTTAGATATTTCAGACATTTGTAAGCTGATTCTGCAACCACTTTATTTAAGCTATCACAACTTAGTCTCTGTTTGTCAAACTTTTCTAACAAAACAAATTGCAAATTGATTTTTTCTTTGCATTTGAACAGCACGGAGTAATATTCTTTCTTACATAGTATATCATAGTATATCATTACTTAGGGTCAATAAGAACATACCAGTAGTCTTTCTCACTTCATTTATTGGATATTATTTCTTAACTTGATTACAACATAATGTCGGACGCACAAGACTCAGATGATCAAGTCACCATGCCTGACCCTGAGGCGAATGTCACCCGACGGTGTAAGCCTCTTAAACAGTCACTTAAGGAATCGGGGGACTCTTCTTCAGATGAGGAAGGAACCTCCTCGAAGACTTGTCGTCATAAAATAATCTATTCTCCTCCAGTAAACTTACGTTCTTTAAACCACAAGTTTAATGGACAAACATGTGTAGTAGCATATTTGGAACACCTCGACGAATTGGTTAGCTCTTCCTCTATCTCGGACAAAAAGCTGTTCCGCTCAGCTGTGGAACTTTTCACAGATTCAGCACTATTGTGGTACAGAGGGATTCGTAACACAGTATCTTCTTGGCAGGACCTCCGGCAGGAACTATTAAGCGAATTCTTGCCTCCCAACTATGAAGAACAGCTATTGGAAACAGTGAAGTCTCGCACCCAAGGTTTTGATGAGTCTTTTTCAGTTTACTATTCGGTGATGCTGAATTTCTTTAACAGGCTTCAGTGCCCTCTAAGCGAGGAACAAAAACTCAGGATTCTTAGGAAGAACATCCGTCCGGAACTTTCAGACAGATTAGTATTGTTCCCCATTACCTCGTTGCAGGATTTTAAGAGCAAATGTAAGCAGTTAGAGTTACAGCGTCTGACCTCGCAGTCTTTTGACGAGCCTCCGAAGATCACTAGGCAAACAATAGCACCAGATCTAGCTTACAAAGGCCGAGCTCCACATGTAGCTGCTGTCACCTCTTCATCTATAGGGACCACGGCCCCATCTAGACAAATATTTTGTCCTCGCTGCAGAACTAACGACCATTTCTTGCAAGATTGTAGAAAACCAAGGGTTCTTTTTTGTTTTCGCTGCCGTCTGCCAGGTTACAGGATAACTAACTGCCCAAATTGTAACAAAAACAATGTGGCGAATGTCAACAAAACAAGACCCACCTGTCAGTGTCAGGGGTCGTCCACGAATAATGCTCAATCTCCAACACAAAAAAAACTAGCTCGTCCGAATCGGGGCCCTTCTAATTCCAATCGCGATGATTGGGAGGCCTGGCTAAAAACTTTAAAATTATTCTTCTCTTGTAACGTAGCCTCGGTTCGTAATAACATTTTGGATGACCGCCCTTTTCTTACGGTAGACATTTACGGTCAACTTTGCTTAGGTTTGCTGGACTCTGGATCTAGTATCTCAATCTTAGGAAACGGCTCACACGAGCAATTTCTAAGCTTAGGCGCTACCATTTCACCTTGCTTGGACACTTGTAAAATCCAATCAGTGAATGGAGCCCCCTCTACAATATTAGGTACACTTCTACTCCCCGTCGTCTTCCAGGGCACAGTACAACTTATTAACTTCCACATCATTCCCGACGTAACAACTACCTTTCTTTTTGGATGGGATTTTTGGCGAGCTTTTCAACTGGCCCCGTCAAACCTTAGCACATTACCATGGAAGTCTTCGCGCGACTTGTTAAGCGTAGGCGAGGTAAATTACGTGCACCCTCTGGATTCCTTGTCAACAGAGCAGCGCACACAGGCCAGCGAAATGATCGAACAGTTCAATGAGATAGCTTTCGAAAAAGTAGGTCTAGGCAAAACGGACTTAATCACACACACTATCAACACGGGTGACGCGAAACCAATAAAACAGCGTTATTACCCGATGTCTCCGGAAAAACTAAAAGAGTTACAGCGTCAATTAGACGAAATGCTAGAACTCGATGTAGTAGAAACCAGCCATAGTGAGTGGAACAATCCAACCCTAATGACCCCGAAGGCCACGGGTGAGTTACGATTCTGTTTGGACAGTAGAAAATTAAATGGAGTCTCCAAACATGACGCATACCCTCTCCCGTACATTTCTCACATCCTGGACAGTCTCAGGAACTGTAGGTACTTATCATCTATTGATCTAAGCTCTGCCTTCTGGCAAATTGAACTTGATCCAGCCTCCCGGGAAAAGACGGCCTTTACAGTTCCTGGCCGCGGATTATTCCATTTTAAGCGTATGTGCTTCGGTTTGACAGGAGCTCCAGCGACTCAACAAAGACTCATGGACTTACTATTTGGGCCTGATGGCTTCGAGAATCGCGTATTTGTATATCTTGACGACATTGTCATCTGCCATGAGACTTTTGAGGGTCACTTATCCCTTTTGCAAAAAGTATTGGACCGGTTGAAGCAGGCAGGACTGACGATTAAAGCTTCTAAATGCCAATTCTTCAGACGTGAGCTGAAATACCTCGGCTACATAGTAAACGAGAACGGCTTGCACACAGACCCGGCAAAGGTGAAGTCCATTCTGGAATTTCCAACCCCCGCCAACCGAAAGCAAGTCAAGATGTTCCTGGGAACCGCTTCGTACTACAGACGTTTCATAAAAAACTTCAGCTCAATAGCCGCTCCTTTGAACAAATTGACTAGTACGGGCAAGACAGCACCCCCCTTTTCGTGGTCGTCTGAGGCCGAAGACTCCTTTCAGAAACTCAAACAAGCCCTTGTCTCAGCTCCAGTACTAGCCTGCCCTGACTTCTCCATGCCCTTTTCTGTGCATTGCGATGCCTCATCCTATGGCATTGCAGGAATGTTAGCCCAGAATATAGACGGCACAGACCACCCTATAGCTTTTGCAAGCAAGTCTCTCTCAAAATGCGAAATGAACTACTCAGCGACCGAGCGGGAGGCATTGGCGGTTGTTTTTGCCGTAGAACACTTTAGGCCGTATTTAGAAGGCAGCAAACCTTTCAAAATTATAACTGACCATGCAAGCCTGAAATGGTTTCTAAATCTTACAAACCCAACCGGCCGACTGGCTCGCTGGGGTTGTAGATTGTCCCCTTACAACTTTGAAATAGAACATCGGGCGGGTAAAGACAACGTAATTCCCGATGCGCTATCTAGATTTGTAGCTCCAGTAGCTGCAATCACAACCAACACATTCTCACGCACAGGTGATTCTTGGTATGACGACATCTATACTAAATGTTCACAGAACCCTCTTTCTTGTCGTAACTTTATGATACAAAGCAGCAGGCTATTCCGTTACACAAAATCAGCCAACCGCCTAGTGAACGATTTTCAATGGAAGGAAGTGATTCCACAACCACAAAGGGAAAAATTAATAGAGGAAAACCACTCCTTACCAACATCTGCCCACCTAGGCATCCAAAAAACCGCCAAAAAGATTTCCTTGACGTATTATTGGCCCGGATTGTTTAAGGATGTGGCTAATTTTGTGCGTAAATGCGAGAAATGCTTGTCTCATAAAATTCCGGCAAAGATAACTCCAGGCCTCATGGGTAACCCAAAGAAGTGCTCCAGGCCGTACCAGACCCTAAGTATCGATCTATGTGGCCCATTTCCGGTTTCTAGAAACCGCTATACCCACCTGCTAGTAGTAATGTGTTGCTTCACGAAACATGTCCTTCTGTTCCCTCTGCGTCGAGCTACAGCCGCTAATGTCATTAAACACCTTGAGAATGACGTCTTTATGAAACATGGAATACCACAGACGATAATTTCCGATAATGGGAGCCAGTTCACGAGTCACGAGATACAAGCCCTGTTCCATAAATACAGCATTCCCCAAATTCACTTAGGCCCTAGATATTGTCCTCAAGTAAATCCGGTAGAAAGGCAGAATCGAACTATTGTCACAGCCATTTCTACACTCATTAATGAAGATCATCGCGAATGGGATGCACATTTGGCCCACATTGAGTTCGCAATAAACACCTCGGTCAGCGAAGCCACGGGATTTTCTCCATTTCTTTTGGTCCATGGTAGAGAAGCTGTAGTGTCAGGTACTCTGTACGATTCCACGCCGTTGGATCTTACAGATATTTCTTTCCCAGACAGGCAGGAGTACGCTAAAAATCTAGGAGAGCTTTCAAGAATCTTTAGGAAAGTCCGGGAAGAGCTACTTAAAGCCCATGCCAAAAACACTAAGTACTATAACCTACGACGAAGACACGTAGACCTTAGTGTAGGGCAAACTGTCTGGAAAAGAACCTTTCCACTCAGTGACAAGGGTAAATTCTTCTCAGCCAAGTTAGCCCCCAAGTACGTCACGTGCAAAATTGTGGCAAAGAAATCTCCCTTGGTTTACGAACTAGAGGATCTAAGCGGCAGACCAGCAGGGACATGGCATATTAAAGACTTAAAAATTATATAGTGTAGCACGAGTCACATAACGTAGCTTGCTTCTACACCTTGTGCTACCCCTAGTAGTACCTTATGTAACCTTTTTGTGTGCCCACCTCGTTGGACACTAAATGTACGACCCCTACGTGGTAGTACCTTTTGCTCAGCCCTGCCCACTAACGGCAGTGCTGATGCCTCTTTGCTACTTTCTAAATGTAGTACTTTAGCGTTGGTCCTGTCAACTAAAGGCAGTACCAATCTGCTATACTACCCCTATGTGGTAGTATCTCTTGCTCAGCCCTGCCCACTAACGGCAGTGCTGATGCCTCTTTGCTACTCTCTAAAAGTAGTATCTTAGCGTCGGTCCTGTCAACAGGCGAGTCCTGTAAAGGCAGTACCGATTAGCACTCGCTACCCCCTAAAGGTAGACGATAAATAGAGCGGTGGTAGAACTCTTTAATTAAAGCCTATAACTACATACTAGACAATACAACAGAGCGGTGGTAGAACTCTTTAACTGAAGCCTATAACTACATACCTGACTAGACTTAATCATTTAGCTGTGCCCACTAGTCTGATCAACTACGTGGTCACACTAAATATACACCCATTTCTTTACTACACTAATAAGGTTGAGCGCTCACCTTAAGTAGTAATGATCCTCCTGTGCCCACTACGATGGTCACATCCTCAAGGCATTGCCTTCTTAAACTATCGGCGTCACCATTATTCTGTATACTGACACCGATGGTCACACCTGAATTGACTAATTTTTCATATCATAATAGTATGATTTCCCCGGCGATGACTTAAATAAGGAATTCCACCCTCAGGTAGGAAGAACCCCACCGTACACCGTACACCGTATCTTAAGTTTAGGTTAAATGCACCTAGATTTAGAAGTGAAATACCCCTGACTTTGTAAACATTCAAATTCCAACAATTTTAGCTTCAGTAACCCATATTCGCTCAATTTTAAGCTCAATCTCCAGAAAAAAGCGGGCATTGGAATGCATATATTTTAGTAGCTTTGTTTCTTAGTTGTACTGGCAATACACACCAAGTCAACCTCGAATCATGCTTAAAGTAGAAATCGTGGTTAAAACAGTGCCTTAATTATGCTTGAGTCGGTCCTCGGGTTGGTCCAACTTACTCCATAATTTTCGTGCATCCTTGTTTTACTTCTAACCACAGATTATACGCTAACAAAAAAAAAAAATTTTTTTGGCTTAATACCGCTTACAGGAAAATCTTATCAGTTAAAAACAAAGAAGCCATAATTATGCTTGAGTCAGTCCTCGGTTCTTGGTCCAACTGACTCCATAATTTGGTACCTTTATGTTTTTTAACAATCTTAAATTCCTTGCGGAGTCAAAGTAAGAATTCCACTCAGTTGTTTGCTTTCCTGATTATCTCACTCAACTCTAGAAAGTCAGGGTCTTTGACACTTTTTTTTAGTTATAAGGATCTTTTATTTTTATCGTTTGGTCTGTATTTCGTCTGTTCGGCAAATAGCCACTAACTATTCTAGCGGCTAGGTTGCCCGTTTCTTTGTTGCTCCCTACTCGTTCTTGTTGTTCTGCTTTTCGGCTGAGGGCAGCCGTCGAATTCACTGCGTGAATTCTTTCCCCGGGTGGAGGGGTATTGTAACCCTGTTTTGGCAAATAGGTGCCAAAACACTCTAGTGTTGGCAAATCATCGGGTACGTTGGTGCCAAAAATTTACAAAAAGTCACTGACAGCTTAAGTCGGATCTGCCAGCGACTTGGCTGTCAAGTGTCAACAAACTAGGTCAGGAACGAGAACAAAATATTAAAATTCGGTCGGAGTGAAATAAAATCACATAAAACCGTGTTAGACGGACTGGAGCCTTTCTTTGTCCAGCAAGCAGCCAACTGAGCGTACACGGGGTCGTAGGGGGAACAAGGCCGCAGCGGCGTCCTAACGAAGGTACGTGTCGGCAAGGTTGGTTTTCTAAACGATTCACTTGTTGTACAAGAACCAAAGGAATTGTCCCTTGATTCTACAGAAAACCACCGAAATCGAGTGAGAACAGGACCGCGCGCCGACACCCTGGTTCCCCGAACGACGAACACCGTGCGACGTGGGAGTTCGCTTGGCTGAACTGATTCGAAACCTCGAAAAGAAACCCCTAAGACATTAGGGTAAGTTTTTAATAGCCTCTTATTCCTACTGTCTCGGTTAGGCTCTGTCTTTGTCAGTATTTCCCTAGACCCGATGACGTGTCGCATCCGATATCATTGTCGGCTTACCACCCCCAACTTGAAATGGAGGGCCTCGCTCTTCAAGCGAGGTCTGACCAAAGAACAAGACATTCATACTTGTTTTCTGTCCTCGGACAGGGTTTCTTTTTTTGTTCTACATATAGAAATTGTGGTCTACAACTGCACTCCAAGGCGCGGCAAGCGTCCTCCGGCGCGTCCCTCACCGTGCGGCGACGTGGCCTCTCTCTGCGTCTCACCCCGAGACTGCTACTAGCTTCTTGCTGCTTCTATCTGCGCGTTTCCGCCGTGGGCGACGTGGCTACCGCCCCGACTTGAATCTACCCCCGAGTATTATTGGTAACGCAGCCAACGGCTGCGCCTTTCTTACCTTTCGTGCTGTGCTTTTATTACTCAATTAACTTAAATAATTAACTAACACAGAGCATATTTAAAATTGGTTGCAAACTCAGCGAAGTAGGTATTCGACCACACGCCCTGTTCTACCCTGATAGCCGGCAACTATCAGCCCTTGTATTTTATGGACCTATAGTCCTGGCGCCCATTCTATTGTACCATTTAATTAGTAATTTAGTCTTAAGCCCCTCCGGCAATCAGTAATCCTAAGTTTTTAATATTAAGCCCTTCCGGCACATAGATCATAAGGTGTCTCATACCGATCTCCGCCCCTCAGGCATGTAACTTAAAATTAGCATTAATAAAACCAACATTACTTACTTTATAACTTTTATTTATCACACCTTAGCTTTCTATCTACCTTACCTTTATGTTGAACGCTTTACCTGATACCTCAGAAACTAGCATTACACTTCCCAAAGCGTTACAAGCTACTATAACTACGTTGCGATGCTCTCATTGTCTTAAATAAATAAATAAAACGTTTATTATTCATCAAAGTTAACACAAAACAAGTTGTACACTAGATCCCACACTAGGGTGACCTGTGTCGTGGGATCTAGGCTCTTCCTTATAGTATCAAAACAGATTCACCATTATACTAATATACAAACTTAATTTAATATTCATAGTGCACTGGATCCCACACTACGTCTTATACCTTTACTATGAACGAGCAGATACCTCGCGCAGCTGCAACTAGTCCGAGAGGCAAGCGCAACAAAATGCTATTACTTTCTAAAAGCTGAATTATTGGTATTACGTTGTCATGGTGGTGTACAAAAATACCCCGGATTCAGTCAGCGTTTGGTGGGGATACCAGTACGATTTTTTAAAAAATAAATTTGTTTCTTCCGACTACATTTAAAAGCTGAAAATTGGTGTACGGGTGGATAATTAAATAATCGGCCAAGCACGAGTCGGACTCGCGCACCGAGGGTTCCGTACTGTATGGGAGGACTCCCTTAAATATTTATTTTATTTTTTATTATTGAAGTGATTATACAACTAAATATTCTGTGTAAATTTTAAGCATCTACCTGTTACCTTATAGAGCGAAAAACGGCTAAAAAATCAGGTTTGTTGTATGGGAGCCCCCCCTAATTATTATGTTTTTAGTATTTGTTGTTATAGCGGCAACAAAAATACATCGTTTGTGAAAATTTCAGTTTTCTAGCTATAACGGTTCATGAGATACAGCCTGGAGACAAGCAGACGTACAGACGGACAGCGGAGTCTTAGTAATAGGGTCCCGTTTTTACCCTTTGGGTACGGAACCCTAAAAAGAGATTAATGGAAGTCAATTACCTGAAACAAGTAACAAGGCCTTTCAGTACACCGTGGCCGCGCCGCCGCCGTTTGTTTTTAGCTATATTAAGTGTTAATTGTATTGTTTTTCCATTTTCTGTTTTGGTGTGAAACATTAAAGAATTATCTATCTACACCTCCACCACAACGTAATACCAAAAATTCAGCATTTAGAAAGTAGATGCATTTTTTGCGCTTACCTCCCGGGCTATAAGTGAGATTCAGTCAGGATACACACCATAGAGACCCCAGAGTGTCAGGTTAATTACCAGTGTTACTACCAGTAGTCAGTAGTAAGAATTCTCTCTCTCTACGTATCTCTCTTAGAGTATATTAATTTAGATGCACTTGGCTAATAAAAACAAAACATTACATTATTGTACTATATACGCGTACATAAATATTGCACGCCCGAAGAGGGTAGTACTGTGTTACTATATGAAAATAATTTATAAGACCTTTGTACCAGTTTTATGCAATAAATGATTTCTGATTCTGATTCTGATTCTGAAGAACGGCGCGGTCTATAAAAATGCATGAAACCTCAAGCTCGTCTGCGTTCGCAACCTGTTTGTTTCGCACCCCGGTTGTCAATTGTGACATGATTTACTTGAAAACATACAAACAGCCGAGGACACTCAATCAACCAGTGCTTTCCCGTTTTCTGTAGAACATCGAGAAAAATTGCGGTACATTTTTAATAAAATTTACGTTCCGGGAGAAAACTCTTTTCACCCCTCAAATTGTCACAAAATATAATGTTTTTGGTGTCAATCGCTTGAGTAAAAAATATTGTACGCTCGTACGTCTTATTTTTTCAGAAAAGTTTTTAGTTTTTTATACTTTTTAGCCAAAGTTTTGCGTAAAAATAAAACTTTAAGGTCATTTAAAAAAAACTGTTAAAACTAAACCTAGCTAGTGAAGTGCTGATTAAATAAAAAAAGGCGTTCAAATCGGATAATACTTAGAGATAGATAACAGCTTATTGTTTTTGTATGGGCAAGTTGGCACTTCAGAATGAATCCACCAACCCGCACCATATAGGCTAGCGTGATGGATATGGCCCATTCACTCTTCGTTGGTAGGCCTACGTCCAGTGGACTATTAAAAAGGCAGTTCTCTGTGCGTTCCACACTAGGTTTTATCTCAAAGAATTATTTTTAATATAAACCTAGTATTTACGTTAATTCATATTATTTTTTCCAGTTTACGTCTATTTTTGGATAGTCGTAAACAGTTACCGACGAGAATCAGAAGATCCTAGAATAAGAAACAACACAAGAAATATCACAAGAAGTAGTAGCCAACAAGAAATGAAAAATTTCGAAATAAGAAACACTGCAAGAAACTCTAGAAACAGTAGCTAGCATGAAAGTAAAAATTTACGTCCCTGATTATTTATAAAACAAATACGCGCGAGTGTTGGTATCTATCATTTTAATTAAAGTATTATAATGTTTTGTATAAAGATTATTTATTGTGCAGAAATTTCATCAGAAAGGATGTAGGTACCTTCGTTAATGATCCAAAACAAATATAATCCAAAAAAGGCTTCCCAAAAAGGCGTGTTGAGTCCCGGGTTGGCTCCATAGTAAAAGTTGCTCATATTGATGACCTAAATTAAATTAAATTTCGGCTTTTCTAAGGTTTCACGTCATAGGACCACGGGCAGGCAGTTTTTGCCCGTAGTCCTACTAGAGTGCTTGGTAGGACCACGGGAACTTGCCCGTAGTCCTACTAGTAGTACATCGGGTAGGACCACGGGCAACAAACGTTCACATCATACATCAAAAATATGAAACCAAATACAAAAAAGAAAGAACAAAGAAAACAGTGTCATGAATAAGGCGTCCCACAGACAGCCGCGGGTGCGGCTTTGACCTACTATGCTACTGTTCGACCAATTACAAAGTCCGTCTACGTTGCCGGAAGGGATTTTATAATTTTCCTGATGACACAATTAGTTGTGCGAAAGCAGTTGGTCCATGAGGAACTCCCCGTTTAAATGCAGTTCTGTGATTGGTAGATGTACTGTACCAGCCTTTTTAATAGTCTACTGCAGGACGTACGCCTAGCCACGAAGGGTGGTTAGGCCATATCCACCACGCTGGCCAAGTGCGGGTTGGTGGATTCACATTACGCCACCGAATTTCTTCTACGGACGTATGCAGGTTGCCTCACGATGTTTTCCTTCATTGAAAAGCCAGTGGTATTAAATTCCGTACATAAATTCCAAAGAACTTATTGGTACGGGATTTGAACCCACGACCTCACGATTGCAAGGCGGGCGTCACTACCTTTAGGCCACCACGGCTTCGGATTTGAAGATGACTTGGCCGCAACTGTGCCCGCGCCCGTGACTTGAGTACATCAACAACAATACCTAGTATCGGGACGTTAGATCCTTTCATGGTTACATCCATCCAGCCATCAGCCATATGACGTCCACTGCTGGGCATGGGCCTCCCCAATGGATCTCCAATAAGACCGGTTGGAAGCGGTTTGCATCCAGCGTGATCCTCTGATGGAGTTGGTGAATCTTCACTCATACCATTTTAGCAGAATGCCCTAAGTGCACTGCTTCAGCGAGGAAAACCATAAGTTGCTCACAAAATAGTTAAAAACTTAACAAAAAACAATAACAAGATCTCATAACACAAATTAGATGTTCATCACACAAAATGATTTTCTTCAGTGACTCTTCTCTTTCATCAACTTTTAATTCAAACAAAAACGATTCTACTCGTAGGTGGTCACTGTATTTAATGAGATCTTAATTATGAAACAAAAACTCTTTGCTTCAACAGTTCAACAACTTGTTGTCCTAATGATGAAATAAAAATAAAAATAATCAAATATTATTTAATGTCAGGTAATTGACCGTCAATTGGCGTTAAATTACGTCAGTAATTGACTAAAATAAATAGGTAATCGAAATTATGAGGAAATCTCTGAAGAAGTAAACTTAATCAGAGGAGGAAATCAATTCTATGAATTAAAATCACAGAAAAACAATAAAATAAGCTATACTAGTTGATTAAGATAAATAGAATATACAGTAGTAGATTTAGTCCAATGTTACTTGATAAAGTCCAAGATGTCAATGTTCGATTCGTTTCCTGTGCTTCAAACTTGCTGTTGCTGCTTGTCGCTGAGGACAGGAGCTATCATTATTGCCATTATATGCATATTTGCACCTGTGAGTACTGCACTTCCAGTAATGTCGTATAAGCCGGGTGGTTAGCCCTGGTGTCACAGTTTTTAAGCCGCTTGAAGGCCTCTGATCTGGCTAAACGGTTATAAAAACCGGGATCTACAATTTTACGTGTCATCCGAGCTACGGTAGCGCTCAGTTGTGAATGCCACCCGCGGTCACTCATCTGACGACCGATCGTGTTGAACGTTGCTTAAATTCGATGATCACTAACGAACACCTAGTCAAACTACGCTATGAGCGCTACACTACTTCCCATTATGAATAACTACACATAATTCGGCTTATAAATGATGAAAAGATAGTTTCAAAAAAACTTCATAGCCTGGAGCATCGCCGTAGTGTTGCGAGTCTGTCCATTTTTATAGGATTCATTTCGGAGAGTGTACATCTGAGCTGCACGACCTTATCCTACCATCCCCTTTTTAACCCCCCGACGAAAAAGAGGGGTGTTATAAGTTTGACGTGTCTGTTTGTCTGTGTGTCTGTCTGTCTGTGGCATCATAGCGCCCGAACCACTGAACCGATTTCAGTTTGCTTTTTTTTGGATGAAAGGAGACTTAATCGAGAGTGTTCTTAGCTATGTTTTTTAAAAATCGATTGAGCCGTTTAAGAGTTATGGTGGGTTAAAGTGGGGATGGAAGAACCAATATTCTACAAATGTGCCCAAAATGGTTGTCAATTGAAAGTTTGTTGTCAAATATTTTTGTGTCGGGGGTTTTTTAATTAGGTATATTATTACTACAGGACAAGTAGGAAGACGCCACATTACCACCCCCACATTGTCGATTTTCCTTCGATACGTACGAAGCGGTTTGACTCAACATTTCTGATTCGTACCGCCAGGGAATGGAACAGTCTTCCTGCTTACCTGTTTCCTAAGAGATATAATCTAAAGCTTTTCAAGGTCAGGGTGAATAGGTATCTTCTAGGTCTGCGTGCTTCATCTTCGACCACAACGTCGCTTACCACCAGGCGAGTTGGTGGTCAAACGCAGACTTATTTGCGTTAAAAAAAAATTACACATACTTATAGGTAATAGGCCGAATCACACATGTTGGCGGATGTGATGTTAGCTACAAGCTGCGAAATATCCAATTAACGTACAGTCTTAAATTATGTGAGCTTCAGTCAGGATTGGATATTGCGCAGCTTGTAGCTAGCTTCACATCCGCCGACTTGTGTGATTCGGCCTGTAACAGCTGCGCGCCTGGTTTCACGCAGCTTGTAGCTAGCTTCACATCCGCCGACTTGCATTATTCGGCCTTTATAATAAAATTGACTTTATTATTTCAGCTTCACCTCACTTCATATGCGATGGAACCGAAAGTGAAGGAGAAACAATTCATACATAAGTTGTACGACGTGGCTCTCGTGGTCCTGGGGATAGCGGACTTGGTGTTGATGCTCGCTAGTATCATTCTACTCTTCGCCATTTGTGACAGAGTACAGGTAAAGGCATAATTATGTATAATCGTGGTGGTCTAGTGGTAATGACACCCGCCTTACAATCGTGAGGGTTCAAATCCCGGTCCCGTACCAATGAATTCCTTGGAATTTCACACCACTGGCTTTTCGTTGAAGAAAAACATCGTGAAAGAAATTCGATGGCGTATGTGAATCCACCAATCCGCACTGGGTCAGCGTGGTGGATATAATAATAATAGTAAATAAATAAATTCTTTGTTGACGAAAAATAAATTAAATTACTAAATTAACAGTTCTACCAATTTGACACAATACAGTTTACTCCTTAAAAAAATACAGGTTCTTTTATGGTAGTTATATAAATAGACATAACAAAAGCACATAGACAGCCCTCACCCTTCGTGGGTAGGCCTACGTCTTGCAGTGGATTATTAAAAAAGGCTAGTACAGTACAGGTAAGTACCTTAAACCATCATTTTAAGCTATCAATGACGCCTTGCCTATGCCTTCGAGCAAATATCTACATATTTATCTATCTAATATCTATCCAACCCTCCTGGAGTAGCAGTCGCTAACCACTGGGCGAAGCTTATCTAGATAGATCATCACCATCTAGATCTATCACCTTAGAACCATCGACACGAAGAAGAAGAATATCTACAGAGTCACAATCGTGCAAAAAAGTGTCCGTGCCAAAACTCTGCCCAAGCTACGTATTGGGCAGGCTTTTTAGTTTGTCGTAAGGCGATTGCAAGCCGACTACAACGCCGCGCGATGCCAATAAGCTCGGTTACAAGCATTATTTAGGTGACAATATGACGTCGAGATTCAAGAAAACGGGACATTGTGAATTATTTAATTTAAATATCTAAGTCGATATGTATGACGGCGCTCGGACATTTTTTTTTACTTGCACTTATGGCTCTGTAGATATTTGCTCGAAGCTTACGGCACACAAAAATAAACATACTATGCCAAGTAGTTCATGGTAAAGTTTTTTCACAAAACAACACTATAATATTTTAGTGATAGAGAAATAATAAGCTATACTATTATAGGCAATTTGAATAATCTCAGAGCAAAATTTTAATATAGCGCCTTATAAATGTACGATGGTAAACGCAGCACGCTACAGCGCTTTGCTATCGGATTTCTCGCAGGGGCTATATTTGAAATGTAAACTACGTAACTTACTGTATTTCTATTGTCTATTAGGTCTTTAAACCAATCTTACTACCGTAGTAACAACGTTAAATAATTTACCGTTGTTACTACTGTAGTTGAAAGTTGTTAGAACAGCAATAATTATAGGCTCGAGCTAATAAATGAAAATGATCAAAAATAAGTTCAAATAGACCGTGTGGCTAGTCCTGGGGTCAAAGTTTTTTTTGATGTGCCTAAAGACCTCTTACGAGTACATGGCTAAACGGTTAAAACGACCGGGGCCTACAATTTAACGTGTCCTCCGAGCTACAGCAGCGCTCAGTTGTATAGGCCACTCGCGGTCACCCATCTGAAGACTGGCCGTGCCAAACGTTGTCGAACTTCGGTGATAATCGCTAAGAAACATCTGGTCAAACTGCGCTATGAGCGCTACAATCAATTTTATGTAGGTACCTAACTATGTAGAATGTGCGTAGGTAAATATAAATAAAATGTATTATAAGTTATTTTAATTTTTCAATTTTTTTTTCAGAATGTCTGGTTTGTGGTGTGGCTATACGTCATGCTCGTGAATATTATCATATTGCTAGTTTTAATTATTATAGAGATAATAGTTCGTATACACAATTCGAGCAAGGAGAATAAAGGATTCCAGATTCACAATGGTCATATAATAGGTAACATAATAACATTTCAATTTTTAAATTTTGTTATTGCGTATTTACTTTAAAATGAGTATCCATGAACGTGTACAGGGTTATTTCTAATCAATTAGCATCCTTTTAGAGGCTTATTCTGTACATCAAAACTAAACTTTTGTACTGAGACTTTTATTAATTCTCAAAAAAAAGTTATTGTTCCATAGAAAAATATCGTTCACCCGCTTATGCTTCAAGTAGCAAAATAAACACCCTTCGCTTGCTTGTTTAAATATATATTGCGCCTCTCTAAAAGTAGGTACCTAATAGTTGTTAGGTTTCTGTACCCAAAGGGTAAAAACAAGACACAATTACTAAGATTCCGATATCCGTCTGCCCGCCTATCTGTCTGTTTGTCACCAGGCTGTATCTCATGAACCGTGATAGGTGAACAGGACAGCTGAAATTTTTAAAGATTATGTATTTCAGTTGCCGCTATAACAACAATTGCTAAAAACAGAATAAAATAAATAATTAAGGGGGTAATTAACAAAAGTGATTTTTCGCCGTTTTTCGCTCGATATAATAACTGTGACCGGTAAATGCTTGAAATACTTGCAGAATATTAAATTGTATGTTCACTTTAAAAATAAACAATTGAAATAAAAACATATTGAAGGGGGGCTCCCATACAAGAGACGTGATTTGTTTGCTCGATATGGAATGAAGCTTGAAAAATTCACAGAATATTAACTTGTGTATTCTCTTCAAAAGTAAGTGATTAAATTAAAATAAAATATGTATGTACATTAAGGGGAGCTTCCATACGGTACGGAACCCTTCGTGCGCGAGTCCGACTTGGCTGGCGGTGGACGGAGTGTCACAATGTACCAAAACAGAGGAGAGGTTCTAAGCCCTGTTTCCTTTTTGTTGCAGTGTATGTCTATTTTTGGATAATAGTCAACAGTTACCGAATGGAAGAGTAGCCGGTAGACCCGACCAGGACACCGCACGATTACAAGTGCCAGGCATTTTTTTTACTTAATCTGAATTATACAAGGCTATTTCTAATCAATTAGCATCCTTTTAGGGGCTTATTGTGTACATCAAAACTAACAACTTTTGTTCAACGACTTTAGTCAAATCTCAAAAAAAAAGTTGTTGTTCCATAGAAAAATATCGTCCCCCCGCGACAAAATGTATGGAACAGCAGATTTTTTTGAGTTTTGACAAAAGTTGTTAGTTTTGATGTACCGAATAAGCCCCTAAAGCCCTAAAAGGATGCTAATTGATTAGAAATAGCCCTGTATTTAGACATAATAAATAATTTTACCATTAACTTTGTTGAAGGTGATTTTATTTTCGCAATTTCAGAGTTGGTGTCACACTCTCACCTGTGTAGTGTGACGATGTTTCGATCTTATTTTTAGGGTTCCGTACCCAAAGGGTAAATCGGGACCCTATTACTAAGACTCCGCTGTCCGTCCGTCTGTCTGTCTGTCTGTCTATCACCAGGCTGTATCTCATGAACTACGATAGCTAGAAAGTTGAAATTTTCACAGATGATGTATTTCTGTTGCCGCTATAACAACAAGTACTAAAAACAGAATAAAATAAATATTTAAGGGGGCTCCCATACAACAAACTTAAATTTTTAGGCGTTTTTCGCTCGACATTAATAACGGCAACAGGTAGATGCTTGAAATATTGACAGACGATTTAGTTGCATATTCACCGCAAAAATAAATAATTAAACTAAAACAAATTATATGAAGGGGGGCTCCCGTACGGTACGGTGCGCAGTACGGTTCGTGCGCGAGTCCGACTCGTACTTGGCCGATTATTATAACTAACTTATAGAGTGTAGCTACTACGTGAGCTCGATAAATAGCTTTTGCGAGGGGCTTCCCTCATGTGATATTTTGGTTTTTAAGATTTCTCTCGCAGTCTAGGTACCTAGAGGCTAAATCAAAATTCTCTGCGGCTGTGAAGTAAGCTACAAGCTGCAAAACCCAATCCTCCCGCAAGTTAGGCGAGCTTCAGTCAGGAATAGTCAGGATTGTGCCGTGCCGAAGCCGTGGTGGTCTAGTGGTAATGGCACCCGCCTTATAATCGTGAGGTCGTGGTTTCAAATCCCGGTCCCGTACCAATGAATTCCTTGGAATTTATGTACAGAATTTCACACCACTGGCTTTTCGGTGAAGGAAAACGTCGTGATATACGTCCGTAGAAGAAATTCGATGGCGTATATGAATCCACCAACCCGCACTGAGCCAGCGTGGTGTTTGGCCCAATTACACTTCGTGGGTAGGCCTACGTCCTGCAGTGGACTATTAAAAAGGCTGGTACAGTACAGTACAGTCAGGATTGGCTTGTGCACAGCGTGTTGCTTCAAAGACCAGACTTCAGACTTGAGACTACAGAGCCGCCAAGCAGGCTGATTCGGCGTATACCTCTACAGGGTTATCTGTCTACCCTGTAGAGGTATGTAAATTCCACTAAGCCGACAAGGGGTGATAAAAACCATCATTACGAACAACTTTTACTATGGGACCAACTAAAATACGAGAAAAAATCAGCTGTTCCATACAAAATTGTAACACGGAATCGAGAAAATGTATGAAACAGCTAATTTTTATCTCGAATTTTGAGTTGACCCCCTTTCGGCTTCGTACACCAGCTCTGGATAACCCTGAGTCTGTATGATCCGTTCACAATTATAATAGAGATTCCTCGAAGCGTATGAATCCCCGATGGGAGCCGTCCCGGCCGATCCCGGCGTTCCCGGCATTCATAACGTTCCGATAAATATTCCATTAGAGGTGGAATTCCCGCCATTTCTCCGACGACGGTTCTTAAATATTCAATTAGAGGAGAAAAGGAACGGTATTTGTCGTCACAGATGAGTGATTATGTTTTGATAAATTGAGAAACGGTTTCTTACATGTATTTTTAAATAAATCTCATATACCTTTGAAAGAGCAATTCTTGTATATTATGTGTTCATTGGTAAGAAATTTGAATCTCGAAAACGGCCCTAACGAGGAATTTGGTATTCAGTGTTCTGTGCTAAGTTTATCTGTCTAACAGCCGCACTCAGAAACGTTCATTAAATTAGCGCTAATCATTACTTAACTAATTTTCATTAAGTCTGTTAATTATCGTTACATCCCAGAGACAGAATTTAAGTATTCGTTAGTTAACGACAGACTTAAGTATCCCTCGGGAGAGGTAACGTCAAACCAGCTCTATCGATAGAATATCGATGGAGCAGTTGTGTTGCCGCACGAAAATATGAAAATATTAATTATCAAAAATATACAATAAAACATCTGTAATCATTCATTTCCTACATTTTTACGTATTGCATAGTACTTTTACAATCAATTCTTACTAAAAAAAACATAGAAAACAAAATGTTTTTGTGCAAATTCGAAATTGCACTTAGGATTTTTATGTATGGTATTATTTACTGCAGAATGCTAATGTCAATTCATCAGTTGTCAATGTCGAAAAGTTTTCGCTCGGTGTTGTGTTTACGTTTGATTGTGTATTATTTACTAAATATTCATAAAATAGACATGGTAAGTATTGCAATATATTGAGTAATTAAATATATTTCATGTTAAAATCAATTTTCAAGCTTAATAAAAGTGTTTCTTTTTCAATTTAGGATCCCTTAAGAAGCTTAAGTAAGGGTTGGGCGCTACTTAAAGTTAAGGGATGATTAGGCCCGCTAACGAATCGTTAACTGACTCTGAGTGGTAACTTTTCGAAATTTTTACTTAGTGATGGTTTAAGTAATCATTAAATATTAAGTAATGTCTCTGAGTGCGGCTGTAAGCGGTATTTTATTTTAGCAGTAATATTTGGATCTGATTGAACTGAGCTCTACTGAAATTAAAATAAGAAGGAAATTCGTTTCTACAACAGAGTTTAGTGAAAAATAAACTCTATGAAGTGGATCAAAGCGGCGGACTCTCTAGAGAAAACCTGTAGCACTACCAATGGCGGTATTCTAGTGAGATACTTTCATAATCTCGTAATCTAATGAAGAAAAGATCAAAGAAGAGACCGAGAGAAGACCGTACCTGGCCTCCAGCATGTGCCGGCCTATGTTCAGGCCGCGCCACGCCGGCTCCACCACGAGACCGTAGGCCGTGAGGTAGCGGTCTACTGCGAACTGCTCCACGTGACTCATATGACTGAGAGAAGACCGTACCTGGCCTCCAGCATGTGCCGGCCTATGTTCAGGCCGCGCCACGCCGGCTCCACCACGAGACCGTAGGCCGTGAGGTAGCGGTCTACTGCGAACCGCTCGAAGATGTCCGCCCCCTTGGAGACCAGGTCTACTGCGCCGAACAACGCCGCCCACACTGGGTCTTCTGTCTGTACAGACGTACTACACATTACTCTTCACTATATTATAAAATTACAAAGCAAAATCACCTTTTTTGTATGTCTGTTTTTTGTTCCCTTAGGTCTTTGTAAACTACACAAAAGATTGGACAGGTTTATAGCTATAATTATTTTGTGACTTTTTTGAAGAACATTTGTGGAGCGTTTGGACACCGGTAACATAATATAGTCTCGAAAACTATTGTATGACATATACCTACATACGTGATCGTTTTGTTCTCCGCGCCTGATTAGTTCCTACCACGGTTTGGGCATGGTCCGTTATTATGAGCTGTAAGCCTTCAAGGTATAAGCTATTGTACTAATATGGAAGGGCTCATCCTTGTCTTCCTTCTGCGCGACGGTCAGCACCTTGATCGTGGTTGGTGCTATTGTGTGCTTGTTGACTTATGCTGAATTCACTAGATCAGAGCGCGTTTTTTTTTTTTTAGTTTTTTGTCTTTTACAGATATAATACTTTAAGATTCAGTGGGAAGCCGCGAGTGAAGTTAGTAATGTATACTCACATGGAACGGCTCATCCTTGTCCTCCTTCTTCGCGACGGTGAGCACGTTGACTGAGACCATGGTCTCCGCGGCGTCGTCGGTGACACAGACCAGGGACAGCCGGTCCTGCATGGTGGTCGACCACAGCTTCTTCAGCTCGGCGAGAGCGGCTGGATGTTTGTTGATTTCTGGGGGAAAACCAGGTGGTGTTGTGTATTATTGTTGAACTAATCGTATATAATCGTTATTGTACAAATCGTATATAGGATGCAGGATTTTTTGTTAGTTGTGCAGACGGCAAGACATGTTTATACAAATATTAATAATAAAGAGGAAATATTTGATTGTTTGTTTGCATCGAATAGGCTCCGAAACTACTGAACCGATTAGAAAAATTCCTTCACTGTTGGGAAGCTACACCACACTATTCCCGGGGAACATAGGCTATCTTTTATTTCAATAAAAATAGGGATCCTTACTTTTTGACTTCTTTAGCCAATCGTACCCGTGCGAAGCCGGGACGGGCAGCTAGTATGCATATATGATATTAATATACCTATATGTCACAGTTATATTATAACCCAATTTTAAGAAGAACGTATTTTTCCTAGTTGGAACTAGTTATTACGCAATGCTTTTGTTACAACGCATTTTCCTAGTTTAACTAGTTAGGTGTCACGAATTGCTTTGGTGACAACTAGAGTTAACTAAGACTTAATATAAGTTAAAACTAGTTCTGAAGCAGCGACACCCAGGGCTGACCACAGTTTCTGAGGGTAGCCCACGGAGTGTCACGACACTCAGGTCAGTTCTCAATATTGAATATAAAATTCAAATACAAATAAATTATCTAATTACGTTGGGGGTAATCAATTTAATAAAAGAAAAACTGCTCTGTTGAATCAGTTGGATCACGGGCCTTTACTAGGGGTTGTGTTCCAAAGAAGCTTATCGCGCAGGCTTATGGTGCTTACCGATATACTTGCAAGGAGGCTCGTCCGCGGTGAAGTGGCGAGCCAGGAGCTCGAGAGCCGCTGGGAACATCTCCTCAGTCAGGTCCTGGATGCGGAGCGGCGTGGAGCGGGCCGTGAACCGAGTCCAGGTTGTGGGGAACGGCAGCGACGTGGGGCGGGAGTACACCATCTGGACGAGACATTAACTATGTATCATTTTATAATCTAAGCCTAAAATTAATATAACTAACCTTCCTACCTAAAATATTATAACAAGTAGAAAAACTTACGAACAGCCAGAATGTGGAACGCTTTGCCTGGGCCTGTCTTCCCGCTAAACTATAAAGTGGATGTCTTCAAATCCCGAGTAAATAGGTATCTTCTAGGTAAACGTGCTACACGCTAGACCGCACATCTGGCAACATGTAGTCAACATCAGGCAGTATGTAGTCCAATTCTTTTTATTCCAACAATTTGGAATAAAAAATATAAACTAAAATAAAAAACACACAAAAAAGTACTCGTAAACCTAAAAGCCCCTTGGCAGAGGGTAACAGAATGCTGACGGTAGACGGTATAGCCTCGCTGAATTGAAATACTCAGCTTTTGGCCAAAGTAGGTGCCACCATTCTAGTTATGTGTCAGTAGGTATTAGTGTACCAGCTGTAAAATAATAATAATAAGCCGTTTATTTCCAATACATACATCATAGAAGCTTAGTTATAGAGTCGTAATTAACAAATAATATTTAGTAATAACTATTTAGACATATGAGTTAATTGTTTTTTTTTCCTCGGGTATTGGAACCCCTGTTAGGGTATAGGCCTCCTCCAGCTTGTTCCAAGTGTACCAGCTGTAAAGTGCACTTATCCCTACCAGGGAACTATTTTATAAAGCTACAAGTACAAACTTACAATTGTACGAGTTACAAGTACCAGTAATTACAAGTTACCAGTTACAAGTGTTTTATAAACATGCCGTATTAACTACAAGGGTAGTTACAAGTTACAAGTATCGATTATAAGTCCAAATTACAAGTATGCTTCTCATCTCTAGGAACGTCACTCAACTCACTGCCATGAAAAAAAAACTGATTCTAATCGAAAGCTTGATAAAGTTTTATGGTCATTTATAATTAATAGGAAATTGATATCATTACGATTGTTATAGGCCGCGCCACACAAGTTGGCGGATGTGAAGTTAGCTACAAGCTGCGCAATAGCCAATCAACGCGAAGCTTTATGTGAGCTTCAGTCAGGTTTGGATATTTCGCAGCTTATAGCTAACTTTACATCCGCCAACTTTTTGGCGCGGCCTATTCTTTAAAATTAAAAAAAAAAAACCTGATTGTATATAAGTTCATAAATACAGGGTTACTGGTAATCAATTAGCATCCTTTTAGGGGCTTATTCTGCACATCAAAACTAACAACTTTTGTTTTGCGAATTTTGATCACATCCTCCTGATTCGTCGGGACAAATATTTTTATTCTTTCTTTGGCCCTTGGTCGTGATCTTTGCAGCCTCGGCGCAAGCAAATTATCAATTTCAATTTCAATTTCAATCATTTATTTGCAACATATGTAGATATTACATGCAGTTCACAAGTTACATGTTTAAGATAGTTATATACATATGACCCTATAAGGGTGTGGCAAATTTATACAACCAGTCACCTTAAAAAGTTACAAATTATTTTAATATTATATATTCAAATTGTTAATAATGTCAATAATTATTTAAGTCCATTATATTACATCATGCTTTTTCATTTAAAAATTCATTAACAGTATAGTATGCTTTTTCAATTAAAAATTTCTTTAATCTAAATTTAAATGTCATATCACATTCTGATTCTTTTATATTCTTAGGTAGTTTATTATAGATATCTATTCTTTTAACAAAAATACTTTTACTAAATAGAGCTTTCCTAACTTTAGGCACTCGTAGCGTATTTTGGTGTCGTTTCGACTTTAAAGTCTCAAAGTCATTTAAATTATTCCGTACAAGCAGAGCTGCCTCATGGATATACATCGAGGGCAAAGTCATTATTTGCAGTTTTTGGAAGTACGGCTTGCATGAGTCTCTAGGCTTCAGTCTACAAATTGCTCGAATGCATTTCTTCTGGGCCCTAAATGCCGATTCTTTTTCTGTACAGTTACCCCATGCAAGAATACCATACCTCAGTGTGGAGCCGACGTATGCATGGTAGGCACTTAATAGGGCTTTATCATTGGCTACCTTGCGTAACATATAGAGTGCGTACGAGAATTGACTTAGCTTCGTACACACATGCTCAACGTGACTGTTCCATGACAGGTTGGAGTCTATATGAAGTCCTAAAAATTTAGTCTTTTGCGTTTCGTCAATTTGTCTACCATTATAATTAATAATTATCGTTGTTGGAATCCCTATTCATTGTAATTATGTTGTTTTTGTAGCTAGTTTTAATTTCGTCTTCACTTATAAATATTTTACCTAGCGTCAGAGTTAGGTAAAAATAAATACAAGTTGTAGTGATAAACTCTTGTAATGCCTAAGATTTTTATAAAACACTTGTTCGATTTTACATTTAAAAAATAAAATACTCTATGCTTTGTCTCTGATCTACGTACAAGTGCTTGTACTTGTAGCTTGTACATTGGTTGTCTTGTAGCTTTTTAAAAAACCGTACTTAATTATTTTTTGGGGTGTTGCCAGTTTTTTACTACAAGTACAAGACTTGTAGCTTTATAAAATAGGGCCCAGGGGGGGCAGTTCGGTAGGGATTAGTGTACCAGCCCTATTTGAATCCGTTTTGGGCCAGCGTGGTGAATATTTCGCGGGTTGACCTATGTCAAAAAATTATGGGATTGGAACGTTCTTGAATAGAGACCACAAAGTGGCAAGCGCAGCGTTGGACGTCCTCCGACTAAATAGACAAACGACATAGTTGAAATTGCAGAAAGGCGTTGGATACATGCTGCTTCCAGGAAATCTTATTTGAAGTCTCTATGGGGAGGCCTATATCCTGCAGTGGATGTCCTACTGCTGATTTGTAACAAACAATGATGCTGCCTCCTGTGTAACAAACAAACCATCAGCTAATCAGAAAGTTTTAAGCCTCCCAAAACTTCACCTCGGCCCTCGAAGTACCTGGTCCGGACCCAACTCTCACAAACTTCATCAGATTTGAACAGTAAGTAAATTAGACACATTTTTACCCGACTATATACGGTGAAGTTAAGGCCAGGTTATTGTTTTGACGGGTCGGTGAGTATGAGTGTATCACAGGGTTAAACAGAACGGGTGTACTAAACCGAACGGCGATGATTCAGACTACTATTATGAACAACTTTTTATAATAGGGCCAACCTGGGACTCGAGAAAAAAATGCAGCTGTTTCAAATAGGTACATACTCGTAATATTGTCGATACCGAGTTCTAATTATACAGGGTTATTTCTAATCAGTTAGCATCCTTTTAGGGGCTTATTCTGTACATCAAAACTAACAACTTTTGTTCTACGACTTTTGTCAGAACTTAAAAAAAAAAAACAGCTGTTTCATACATTTTGTCACGGAAACAAATGTTGTTAGTTTTGATGTACAGAATAAGCCCCTAAAAGGATGCTAATTGATTAGAAATAACTCTGCATATGGAACAGCTGTATTCTTTTTCTCGAATTATGGATTGGCCCCATAGCCAATGTTGTTTATAACGATTATCTTAATCAACCCCTTTCGGTTTAAGATAGGGAAAGCAGATAGCCCTGTATCCATAGCCCTGTATTCCCTCATAATATCTGAGCTGAGTCTTGTAATGTTACATTATGTATTTTGCTTCACAGAAGTCTACACACTGTTATATACACAATGCACAGAGTGTTTTGATTTTAATCGATTAATATCCGAAATTATGTTTTTTTGTTTCTCACTTTTTTGCGTAGTGATAGAGCGACAGATTTTACACTTTTTACATGTTTAAAATTCAACTTTTAAACTCAAGTCAGGCTTATAAAACGCGAACGAAGCCGCAGCCAAAAGCTAGTCGTATAAAAACTTACAATAGCAAGTGGGAGTTCGAGTGACGTCACACAGCAGCAAGTGAGTCCCGTGACGTCACAGCTGTTTGTCTTGTCCTGGCCGCAGACGGGATGCGAATGACTCCCGGGGGATGAAACAGGTTGAGGACACATCGGGACACACCGAGCCTATAGGAAACATCATTTATTTTTAATCGGTTTCCTAACAGGTGGTTGTCGATTCGTCCGTGAGATTTATTGTTCCAATGTTTCTACCAATGTTTGTGGGTAGAAAACATCAGCAGATGGTCCCCTGAAAATTTAATTTACTTTTCAATTCAGTAGTTTTGAAGCAATTCCAGAAAACTTATGAAAAATTGTATCGCCTACAGAAATCGATAGCATTACCTTTTAGAATATTTCTTCCGAACGGTTTATACTCGTACTTAGTAATGTTAAAGTACAAATAATCCATTTGCTGATTGTGTAGGCGACACCGGGATGGTAGCTAATAAATTATAAACAGCAACAGTCTCACGGTTAGAGACATTTCAAGTTATACGAGTATGTATATGCGTAGCATACTCGTAGTTACATATTGCTACGAACTTCTCGTAGCTTCTTTGAAGTTGATGAAGTTTTTAAAGACATTGTAGTAATATTCGATTTTATGAACAAAAGCAATTCAATCATTTTACCGGTGGTAGTACCTATTCATCAATTAGAATAAAAAAAAATGAAATGTATATTAGGATATATACATAAAGTAAATAAAACACTAAATACACTCACGTAGATCGAAATAAACACCATCCTTTTTATGGGAAATTCGAATGTCTAAATATAATTCAGCTCGTCGTGCCATCTCGAAAGAATTTCTTTGGCCATTTGTTGCCAACCTGCCGTATCACAGATCCTGAGCATTGGTAACCTGAAAGCAAAAGCAACATTAATTTATTTTTCGACAAAAATAAAGTAAGTTCGTTTAGGCCGGGTGGCTAGCCCTAGTGTCAGAATTTTTAGGCCGCCTGAAGGCCTCTGATATGGCTAAACGGTTAAAACAACCGGGGCCTACAATTTAACGTGTCACCCAAACCACGGTAGCGCTGTGTTGGAAAGTGCCACCCACAGACACCCATCCAAATACTGAACCGTGCGGAACGTTGCTTAATTTCGGTGATCGCTGACAATCATCTAGTCGAACTACTCTACGAGCACTACAAAATGACATGCGTTGATGATTGTAATTTACAAAATTCAAATAGTGTAAATTAAAATTTCATAAAATTTCGAATCAATGCTTTATGTTAACGCATTGATAGAGGAGCTCGGCAGCACACGTGTCGGCTGTCATATTGACGGAGTCAGTGTCAATAATATTAGTTATGCAGATGACATGGTGCTTCTGAGTGCCTCTGTCTGTGGAATATCGAAGCTTCTGGCCATTTGTGAAGCATATGCACGGAGTCATGGCTTGCTCTATAACACGAAAAAGAGTGAATGTATGGTCTTTCGGGCCAGAGGTAGGCATCTGGATACCATACCTAGCATTAAACTGAATGGAAGCGAGCTGAGGCGGGTAGATCAGTTTAAGTATTTGGGACATATGTTGACCTCTGACCTGAAAGACGATGCGGACTTAGAGAGGGAGCGGAGGGCGTTGTCTGTGAGGGCTAATATGATAGCCCGCAGGTTCGTGCGTTGTTCGAGGGGCGTCAAAATTACTCTGTTCAGAGCGTTTTGTACGTCCTTCTACACGAGCAGCCTGTGGGTCGCCTATACGCAGAAACAGTACAGCGCCCTTCGTGTTCAATACAATAATGCGTTCAGGATGCTGATGGGGCTGCCCCGGCACTGCAGCGCGTCGGGGATGTTCGCCGAGTCACGCGTCGATTGTTTCTATACAACGATGCGGAAGCGGTGCACGTCCCTAGTGCGCAGGGTCCGGGCCAGTGACAACACCATCCTGAACGTTTTTTGCGAACCGTTTTGACTGTCAGTACATGAATCATTGTTATATGATTCATGTGCTTACAAATAATCAAAATATGACATGTAAATAACTAAAATTTTAAATTATAATGTTTTGCTAATTATGTAAACCTATGATCTTTTGGTCGAAGTAAATGATTATTTATTTTATTATTTTAGTGCATGCCATTTTTAGATTATTGTTGATTTATTTTTTTGGATACCGTACCTAAAGTGTAAATACGGGACCCTATTACTAAGACTTCGCTTCCGTTTGTCTGTCACCAGGCTTTATCTAATGAACCGTGATAGCTAAAAAGTTGTAATTTTCAAAGATTATGTATTTTTGTTGCCGCTATAACAACAAATAGAATAAAATAAATATTTAAGTGGGGCTATACAACAACCTGAATTTTTAGATATTAATCGCTCGATATTAATAAAGGTGACAGGTAGTTGCTTGAAATATTCACTGAATATAATTTGAATATGCACTTAAAAAATAAATAAATAAATTAAAAGAAATATTTGATGGGGGCTCCTAAACAAGTAACGTGTTTTAATAACGGCAACAGGAAGATGCTTGAAATATTGAAAATTAATTTATAAATAAAATAAAATAAATTGAGGGGGGCTTCCATACGATACGGAACCCTTCGTGCGCGAGTCCGTCTCGCACTTGGCCAATTATTATAAAAATAGCTAGGATCTTCTTCTCTGAAAATAGCCTATTATTTTAAACAAAAGGCAGTTTTCTCTCAGTGTGCCTCTTACCACCAAGATGCCGTCATAAGCTAATCTGAAGCTGGTAAATGCCATTTATACCGAGGGAGGGGCGGAGGGGGGTGAATTAAGGGGAGGGGGAATTATCTGTGGTAAGGGAAGTCTTATTATATTAATGAATAATCGGGATTATACTGTTTTATAAATTAATGAATGAAACAACGATGTTTTGATCTGTAATTAAATTATTCAATGTTTACCTGTTGAATCGTTTATACTCGTAGCAAGGAGGGGTGTTTTAAGTAGAAGTCATCTGTCCATCCATTCATTAGCTGTAGGACGACCACAGCTAGACGTAGGTCCCCCCTATGCATTTCGACTGCCTCGGTGGCTCAGTGGTTAGTGACCCGGACTCCTGGGTCAAAGAGGCGTGGGTTCGATCCCCACCCAGGGCAACTATTTATGTGACGAACGTAGATGTCCGGGCGTTATTTATATATTATCCATAAAAGTATGTATTCAAAAAAATGTCTAATTAGTATGTGGCGTACTTGCCGATGCCCTATTACTTATTATATTTCTTACTATAGAACTTAAATCTATCCTATTGAAAACTTACATTAATGACTAAACAATACTAAACTTAATTATTCTAAATTAAAATAATAAAACTTGTCATTATATGAAGCAGAAACAACAATATTATTATACTAAAATCCACTATGTAACTTACCTTCCGACATAAATGTCGGGTCGCGGTCGTCGCTTGTAATCTTTGCACGGCTTCGACGGCCGGCGCGATGTGCGCAGGCGCAGCGACTACCCTCAGTTAGAAAAACTGCGACAACTAAGACAGTTCGTAATTCTTTGTCTTGCAACCGGCATTCTTTTATAATATTGTGTTTTCATAATCGATGTAAAAGATCGTTCTTTCCGCCGTTTTATATTTTATTTGTTAACAGTGGACTTTCCTAAATTATTTATTTGGAAGTGTTAACAAACTTTGCTTAGTTTGGGGTCAGAGACCGTGTGTATTTATTTCCAGCTCGATTGGAAGGGGCTGTACATCCAGCGCCTTCCAGCGGTCGTTCCAACTAGTCAGAGGACGTCTTATGCTGCGCTTGTCGGTACGTAGTTTCCATTTCAGTGAGATGGACAAGGCCCAACTGCCCCTCGTGGGTAGACGTATGTACGCTCACACCTGTAACAGATATATTCAATCCAACAAAAACATTTTCATGTGAAATGAAGCCAAGTCTAAATCACAGTTCCCACTATCAAAAAGTTGTCAGATCTCACGTAAAGCCAAGCTTCTAACTCTACACGCCTTACTCTACAAGTCCTTACTTCAAAAACTCTACACCTTAGTCAATATATGTGACTTGGCAGTTTCGTTACACAATAACTGTTTGTATAACAGAATTAATGAGTTAATCTTCACTTTACGCCCATGCGCAGTTAGCGAAACAGCCAAGCCGCATATATTGACTAAGGTGTAGAGTTTGTGAAGTAAGGCGTGTAGAGTTAGAAGCTTGGCTTTACGTGAGATCTGACAACTTTTTGATAGTGGGAACTGTGATTTAGACTTGGCTTCATTTCACATGAAAATGTTTTTGTTGGATTTCACTTCTTTTTGTAGTTTACTACAAGGAGTAATTTTATCGATTTTCACATCTCTAGCTTCAAAATTTGCGGAAGCCTCATACCAACTAACCCCTAGTTTTAAAGGTTAGGGGGAGATTTACTAAAAATCTTAAAATACGTGTTTTATTATATTTGTAATAAAGAGTCCGTTTATTAATTTTTGGAAATCTAGCATCAATCTTTGCAAAAGTGTCATACAAACTTTCATCCCCCAGTTTTAGGATTTGGGGGTGGTTTATTAAGAATCCTGAAATCAAATTTTATTATCTGTTACAACGAGTTCGTATATCCATTTTCTGACATCTGGCATCAAAAGTTTCGAAAGTGACATTCAAATTTTCACCTCCCAATTTTAGGATTTGGGGTGGCTTATTAAGAATCCTGAAATTATGTTTTATTATCTATTACAACGAGTTCGTATATCCATTTTCTGACTTGTGGCATCAAAAGTTTCGAAAGTGACATACAAATTTTCACCTCCCAATTTTAGGATTTGGGGTGGCTTATTAAGAATCCTGAAATTATGTTTTATTATCTATTACAACGAGTTCGTATATCCATTTTCTGACTTGTGGCATCAAAAGTTTCGAAAGTGACATTCAAATTTTCACCTCCCAATTTTAGGATTTGGGGTGGCTTATTAAGAATCCTGAAATTATGTTTTATTATCTATTACAACGAGTTCGTATATCCATTTTCTGACTTGTGGCATCAAAAGTTTCGAAAGTGACATTCAAATTTTCACCTCCCAATTTTAGGATTTGGGGTGGCTTATTAAGAATCCTGAAATTATGTTTTATTATCTATTACAACGAGTTCGTATATCCATTTTCTGACTTGTGGCATCAAAAGTTTCGAAAGTGACATACAAATTTTCACCTCCCAATTTTAGGATTTGGGGTGGCTTATTAAGAATCCTGAAATTATGTTTTATTATCTATTACAACGAGTTCGTATATCCATTTTCTGACTTGTGGCATCAAAAGTTTCGAAAGTGACATACAAATTTTCACCTCCCAATTTTAGGATTTGGGGTGGCTTGTTAAGAATCCTGAAATTATGTTTTATTATCTATTACAACGAGTTCGTATATCCATTTTCTGACTTGTGGCATCAAAAGTTTCGAAAGTGACATTCAAATTTTCACCTCCCAATTTTAGGATTTGGGGTGGCTTATTAAGAATCCTGAAATTATGTTTTATTATCTATTACAACGAGTTCGTATATCCATTTTCTGACTTGTGGCATCAAAAGTTTCGAAAGTGACATTCAAATTTTCACCTCCCAATTTTAGGATTTGGGGTGGCTTATTAAGAATCCTGAAATTATGTTTTATTATCTATTACAACGAGTTCGTATATCCATTTTCTGACTTGTGGCATCAAAAGTTTCGAAAGTGACATACAAATTTTCACCTCCCAATTTTAGGATTTGGGGTGGCTTATTAAGAATCCTGAAATTATGTTTTATTATCTATTACAACGAGTTCGTATATCCATTTTCTGACTTGTGGCATCAAAAGTTTCGAAAGTGACATGCAAATTTTCACCTCCCAATTTTAGGATTTGGGGTGGCTTATTAAGAATCCTGAAATTATGTTTTATTATCTATTACAACGAGTTCGTATATCCATTTTCTGACTTGTGGCATCAAAAGTTTCGAAAGTGACATTCAAATTTTCACCTCCCAATTTTAGGATTTGGGGTGGCTTATTAAGAATCCTGAAATTATGTTTTATTATCTATTACAACGAGTTCGTATATCCATTTTCTGACTTGTGGCATCAAAAGTTTCGAAAGTGACATACAAATTTTCACCTCCCAATTTTAGGATTTGGGGTGGCTTATTAAGAATCCTGAAATTATGTTTTATTATCTATTACAACGAGTTCGTATATCCATTTTCTGACTTGTGGCATCAAAAGTTTCGAAAGTGACATTCAAATTTTCACCTCCCAATTTTAGGATTTGGGGTGGCTTATTAAGAATCCTGAAATTATGTTTTATTATCTATTACAACGAGTTCGTATATCCATTTTCTGACTTGTGGCATCAAAAGTTTCGAAAGTGACATACAAATTTTCACCTCCCAATTTTAGGATTTGGGGTGGCTTATTAAGAATCCTGAAATTATGTTTTATTATCTATTACAACGAGTTCGTATATCCATTTTCTGACTTGTGGCATCAAAAGTTTCGAAAGTGACATACAAATTTTCACCTCCCAATTTTAGGATTTGGGGTGGCTTGTTAAGAATCCTGAAATTATGTTTTATTATCTATTACAACGAGTTCGTATATCCATTTTCTGACTTGTGGCATCAAAAGTTTCGAAAGTGACATTCAAATTTTCACCTCCCAATTTTAGGATTTGGGGTGGCTTATTAAGAATCCTGAAATTATGTTTTATTATCTATTACAACGAGTTCGTATATCCATTTTCTGACTTGTGGCATCAAAAGTTTCGAAAGTGACATTCAAATTTTCACCTCCCAATTTTAGGATTTGGGGTGGCTTATTAAGAATCCTGAAATTATGTTTTATTATCTATTACAACGAGTTCGTATATCCATTTTCTGACTTGTGGCATCAAAAGTTTCGAAAGTGACATACAAATTTTCACCTCCCAATTTTAGGATTTGGGGTGGCTTATTAAGAATCCTGAAATTATGTTTTATTATCTATTACAACGAGTTCGTATATCCATTTTCTGACTTGTGGCATCAAAAGTTTCGAAAGTGACATGCAAATTTTCACCTCCCAATTTTAGGATTTGGGGTGGCTTATTAAGAATCCTGAAATTATGTTTTATTATCTATTACAACGAGTTCGTATATCCATTTTCTGACTTGTGGCATCAAAAGTTTCGAAAGTGACATTCAAATTTTCACCTCCCAATTTTAGGATTTGGGGTGGCTTATTAAGAATCCTGAAATTATGTTTTATTATCTATTACAACGAGTTCGTATATCCATTTTCTGACTTGTGGCATCAAAAGTTTCGAAAGTGACATTCAAATTTTCACCTCCCAATTTTAGGATTTGGGGTGGCTTATTAAGAATCCTGAAATTATGTTTTATTATCTATTACAACGAGTTCGTATATCCATTTTCTGATTTGTGGCATCAAAAGTTTCGAAAGTGACATACAAATTTTCACCTCCCAATTTTAGGATTTGGGGTGGCTTATTAAGAATCCTGAAATTATGTTTTATTATCTATTACAACGAGTTCGTATATCCATTTTCTGACTTGTGGCATCAAAAGTTTCGAAAGTGACATTCAAATTTTCACCTCCCAATTTTAGGATTTGGGGTGGCTTATTAAGAATCCTGAAATTATGTTTTATTATCTATTACAACGAGTTCGTATATCCATTTTCTGACTTGTGGCATCAAAAGTTTCGAAAGTGACATTCAAATTTTCACCTCCCAATTTTAGGATTTGGGGTGGCTTATTAAGAATCCTGAAATTATGTTTTATTATCTATTACAACGAGTTCGTATATCCATTTTCTGACTTGTGGCATCAAAAGTTTCGAAAGTGACATACAAATTTTCATCCCCCAATTTTAGGGGTTGGGGGCTGATTTATTAAAAATCCTGAATTACGTGTTTTATTCTTTCTAACGTGTAGTCTTTATATCAATTTTTAGACTTATAGCATGAAAATTTGTGGAAGTCTCATACAAGCTTTCATCCCCTGTTATATAGGGTTGGGGGGTATAAGTTCAAAGTTTTAGATTTTTTCCTTTGTATATGCCTGATAGAATACCTTGGTGCCTTATATCAAGTTTCTAGGTCATCTGGAAGTGGGTTAGGTTTTTGATCTATGTGTGTAAGTCAGTGAGTCAGTGAATCAAACAATTTTATCCACTCTTAATGTCAGATGTAATTGTCAATTCATACTTTATTTCCTCTACGAGGGGATATAATGGTGGACAGTCTATTAGTCCCTTTGCCATGCTTCCCGTGCTGTCAGACTACGTCTATGAGCGCTACAATCAGATACCTTCGAGTGGCACAAAAGCTGTGACACCAGGGCTAGCCACGTGGCCTATATTACTTAGTGCGGGTTGATGGATGAAAACATTAGATTTACTCAGATTTAGTTCCACCCGGAGAGACCACATGTATTCTCTTCGTACTTGGCTCGCGGCCATTTTGGATTTCCTCCAAGACACGGCGCGGGCTGGACGCACATCAACAGTACACATTTAACTACTAAGCCGAGCAGACGTTGCCATTTTCTCCCATTTTAAACGATTTTGTTTAATAAACGAGATAAATCTAGCGTTTTGAGTCGGTTTAAGTTTTAATTTTCGAGTTTTGATTGAGTTTTGATTTCGCGCAGCATAGTTTTTGAAAGCAATTTTGTTGAACAAAGAACATTTGTGCTTGTGGCGTTGTGTCGGAATTCTAACTCGGAACTAAGGTAAGACAAATACAAGAAATATTTAGCTAACGTAGGAGTGATTTTTTTGCAATAATTGATTATTAAAGATTAGGAAAATGTGTGATTCGATCAATCGGAAATCTACTTTGTCTACTGTATATTATAAAGCAAAGTTGCCTTTTTTGGATTAGTCCATCCGAAATCTACTTTGTCTACTGTATATTATAAAGCAAAGTTGCCTTTTTTGGATTAGTCCATCCCTTTGTCTACTGTATATTATAAAGCAAAGTTGCCTTTTTTGGATTAGTCCATCCAAAGTTGCCTTTTTTGTATTTAATATCTTTTAGAACATTTTTCGGAAAGTTTATAGCTGTAATTTAATAGCTGTAATTTAATTGATGTTAGGGCGCTCAGCTAGCATATCTGAAAAAAAGAACCACGAAAGCACGTTAACCTAGTTGTTTGCTTTGTTTATCTCTGTTAATTTTGCTTTTGTGCTACTTGCTTTTGTGTTAAATTAATATAACAATCGTGGGTTTTATTAATTTAACACAAAAGCAGATCAGAACAGACAGAACGCTCCGAAAACAATAGCTTTCTTTTCTTCTTTAGAAGACCAAAGAAAGTACGATATCACTACATAGTATAAAACAAAGTCGCTTCCCGCTGTCTGTCCTCATGTATTTTTAATAAATAGAGTGATTCAAGACGAAGGTTTATATGTGTAATACACCTGTGCGAAGCCGGGACGGGCCGCTAGTTGATACTATATAAGTCAGACCTTCCAATATTTATCATACCATTATAACAATTGTATGTTTGCTCAATAATTATGATCTTGCACTTTCCGTGCAAAAATCGGATAAGGGTGTCTGCCCACTATATATTTTTATTCATATATGGTCATATTTCCATGGTCACATAACATACCTTCTACATCATGACCGTATCGTAAAAATATTGTTTGGATTGTGAGACTATGGCCACTGTCACCAGGCTGTTCGTCACCGACCAGCGCCGTCGTGTGCCATGCTGCGTTGCAGTACCGGCAAAATGGCTCAGTGGTTAAGTGACCCTAACTACTGGGTCAAAAAGGCGTGGGTTCGATCCCCACCCAGGGCAAGTATTTATGTGATGAACATAGGTGTTTGCTTTGTGTCTGGGTGTTATTTAGTTACTATCTATATACGTATGTATTTCAAAATATGTATATATGTAGTATATCAGTCTCTGGCATCCATTTCACAAGCTTTGCTTAGTTTGGGGTCAGAGACCGTGTGTAAAATGTCCCCAAATATTAAAAAAAAAAACACAACGACTATGGCTGCTGTTGTAGTGGGTATATAGTATAGAGTATCGTGTAGTTTTCCTTGTCTAACACGTTCTTATACAAAGTATACAGTATGTATACACCGCCGACCGCATTCCTATTATTTAATTTATCTCCAGTCCATCCAAAGGTTGCCTGGTAGAAATCGAGAAAGGCGAAAAGGCCGCCCTTGCACAACATTTGTAAATAGTTTATCTCATGCATTTATGTTATTTAGTGCACAATAAAGATATTGTTATTGTTCTTAGCATGATATGGTACGTTACAGTGGGCAGACGCCTTAAATCATTCTTATGCGCGCACATGACCACGCAACTTTACAACCAGAACAAAATACTCTAATATAATGTTAAAATTATTAATAAAATAAATAAATAGTAAAAGTTGTTCATAATGAGTACAATGACCTCTCTCGGTTTAGCACAGGACGGGAGATGGCCGGTATAACGTGCGTTAGTTTACAAAACAGACGCGCAGTTGAAAGATCTCGAAACCAACTGCGCAGTCTTACAACAAAGGTACAAAATGCACTAGATTTAAGCTTCTACTACGTATTTAGGTGTTAATGAAAGGTTTTTGGGACCGAGTTGCCTTCGTCCGTGGGTAGGAACCCTATTATTTTTTGTTCCCCACACGTGGTCCTGGGTGGTGCTAACCAGGCAACAACCATACTGGTGGTAGGCTATAGCCGCGGCGAGAGACCACCCACCAGACTAAGCCGCGCCGCCAAGCGACTCTTTTGAGCTCGTGTTCCGGCGCGAAGTCTAGTGACGCCAATCTGGAAGTCGGGTCGGAACAGTAGCGTCCTCTGGAGAATCGAAAACGGTGCACGCATCGACTACCGCATCGGCCGACTAGTCGTGGAGAGCAGCGGGATCCGAGGCACGGTTTGTCGCTGGCCGACCGCAGATAGTAGGGGGCCCAAGTAGTGAGCTAGCCACTCATGAAAGGCTGCCCCGCCATCTGTCGAAAAATCCCAGGGATGCGCCATCGTGCCGGTTGGCGACCGGACGAGAGGGCCCGATGGACATCCTTGGGGGGGCTCGGGCGTCCCCGCGGTCTCCAGGCTAGTCTACCGTGGATGTGTGTGGTTTGTGTGTTGTGCCACTGAATCTGCAGAGTGACGTCTCGTTCCACTACCGACTTTCTACCTACTTCACTCCAAAAAATTAAACATGAGAAACAGTAGTAGAAAAAAAACGTATACACAGCGGCAGCACTCCCTCTCACTTAAAGTGCACCTGTGCAATATTCGGGGCCTGCACTCAAATCTCACGCCTGTCCATCATCATCTTGAGACAGATCGTCCCCACCTATTGTTTCTCACGGAGACGCAGATTGCTGGTCCATCCGACGTGTCGTATCTCTCCTACCCAGGGTACTCCCTGGAGCTCTGTTTCAAACCACGTGCGGGTGTATGCGTGTACGCCCGGGATGACATTTGCTTTCTGCGCCTTCGTAGGTTTGAAGACTCCTCTTTTTCAGTGCTTTGGGCTCTGGCGGATACTGGCTTAGAGAAAATAATCTACGCTTGTGTATACCGATCACATAGTGGGGACCAGGAGACGACCAGACTCACCGAATACCTCAGTGAGGCGGCGGATGCTGCTCAGCTCAGATACCCTTCGGCCCAATTAGTGATCCTGGGGGACTTTAATGGCCACCACAAGGAGTGGCTTCACCCATACCTGGACACAAACCATGCTGGGCTTGAGACGCGCAAGCTTGCCTTGACATTTGATCTCACCCAGCTGGTTCAAGGCGCCACACGGGTACCTGACGTTGACTCGCACACGGCCTACTGCTTGGACCTTCTACTGACTACCGATCCAGACCGTTATTCAGTGTCGATTTCCTCACCGTTAGGTACATCTGATCACTGTCTGGTGAAATCTGTATCCGTCTACTCCCCATCAGACCCCAGCCCCAAAGGGTCAAGGCGGGTGTGGCGGTACAAGTTAGCGGATTGGGACGAGATGCGGTGTTTCTTTGCATCTTATCCTTGGCAGCCTGTGTGCTTCTCTTCCGATGATCCTTCTACGTGCGCGGATGCCGTGACAGATGTGCTTCGTACCGCCATGGAATACTTCATCCCATTTTCGGACGTGCCCCTGTCTAGCAAAGCTAGGCCCTGGTTTGGGCCTGAATGTGGACGCGCTGAAGCGCAAAAGCATCAAGCATACCTGGCTTGGGTCGATGCTCGAAACCGTAAGTCGAGGGACGTTCGTCTAAGGAAGAAGGCATACAATAGGGCTGCTAAGTCCTGCAAAAGGGTTATGCGGAGGGCTCGCTTTGATCACATTAGTCGAATAGGGAACAAGCTTGCTTCTTACCCTGCGGGTAGTAAGGCATTCTGGTCCCTAGCTAAATCGGTTGAAGCGAACTTCTGCCGCCCCTCTCTGCCTCCGTTGCTGAAACCCAATGGTTCGCTGGCCCATACAGCGGTGGAGAAAGCAAATTTATTTGCATCTCAATTTGCTGAGTCTTCGCGTCTGGACCCCGGTAGTGCGAGACCTCCAACTTTGCCAAACTGTGGCACTGTAATGAGTGAAATACATATCCGGCAAAAGGAGGTTCTCAAAGTTCTCCGCAGTCTAGATGTGAACAAGGCCAGTGGCCCTGATGGTATTCCGGCCATTGTACTGAGGACTTGTGCGCCTGAGCTGTCACCTGTGCTGACTCGCCTCTTCCGCCTATCTCTAAAGACAGGTCAAGTGCCCAAATCTTGGAAGCTTGCTAACGTGCAGCCTGTTCCCAAGAAAGGCAGCCGTGCCGACCCTGCTAACTACAGACCGATTTCGATCACGTCTATACTGTGTAAGAGTATGGAACGTGTTCTTAACAACAGACTCCTGGCGTACCTAGAAGCGAATGACCTACTCAGTGACCGCCAGTACGGCTTTCGCCGAAACCGGTCTACTGGGGACCTTCTGGCGTACGCCACACACATCTGGAGTGAGGTCATCGAAAAGCACGGGGAGGCGCTGGCTGTCTCCTTGGACATCTCAAAAGCTTTTGACAGGGTATGGCACGAGAGCCTTATTGGCAAGCTCCCATCTTACGGCCTGCCTGCTGATTTCTGCGCATGGATATCTGATTTCTTGAGGAATCGGTCGATACGAGTGGTTGTAGATGGCTGCTCATCAGACCAAATGGCTATCAATGCCGGTGTTCCTCAGGGATCAGTACTCTCTGCGACCCTCTTCCTACTGCATATCAACGATCTGCTAAAGCCCGGGATCTTTGGGTACGCAGACGACAGTACAGTCGTGGAGAGCTACACGTCCGATGCAAGAACCAGCGGGCCACAGATCGAGTCACACAGAGAGGCTATGGTTGAACGGCTCAACTTGAGTCTGGAGGCGGTATCTGACTGGGGCGATGCTAACCTGGTCAAGTTTAATGCCACGAAGACTCAAGGCTGTTTGTTCTCGGCCAAAAAGAGACCCTTTCAATTGTCTCCCGCTTTCCGCGGTGTCTCCGTTCCGGTAACTGACAGCTTGGAACTACTGGGCGTTTCACTCTCATCGACTCTTAACTTTGGCTCTTATATAGAGTCAAAAGCTCAATTAGCCTCCAAAAAACTTGGTGTTCTCGCTAAGGTGAGACGGTATTTCACACCTGAGCAACTGCTTAGTCTTTATAAAGCACAAGTCAGGTCTTGTATGGAATACTGCTCTCACCTTTGGGATGGCTCTGCCAAATATCAACTGGAGGCTCTGGAGTCGATTGAGAGGCGAGCCAGGAGGCTGATTGACAACGACACCTTGACTAAGTCGCAGCTGCAAAGTCTTGAGCATCGACGTAAGGTGGCGTGTTTGTCGGCCTTTTATCGGATACACTTCGGAGAGTGCGCTCAGGAGTTGCACAATCTGGTCCCACCTGCCCCTTTCTTCTATCGTACGGCTAGACAGACGCGACCAAAGCGCCACCCTTTTATGGTGGACATTCCGCGCGTTAGAACCAAGCGTTTCGAGTCCTCATTCCTCATACGAACAGCCAGAATGTGGAACGCTTTGCCTGGGTCTGTCTTCCCGCTAAAGTACGACGTGGGTGTCTTCAAATCCCGAGTAAATAGGTATCTTCTAGGTAAGCGTGCTACATCCTAGACCGCATATCTGCTCAACATCAGGCAGTATGTAGTCAAACGCAAACCTATATTGAATAAAAAAAAAAAAAAAAAAAAAAAAAAAAGGTGCTAATAACTATACTATAGTTTTAAATACATTTTGATTTAAACTTAAGAATGGTACCTACATACATATCGACTCACTGCTGGGTTCGGGTCTCGCCTCTTTTGTTCATTTTTCTTCGTTCGGTTTGTATACAGCGGGTAGACTCAAGTTTTCTGATACTAACGGTAATATAATGGAGCAGTCAGTCGGCTTTCCTATTTCCTCAGATATAGGTATAATCTAAAGTTTTGCAAAATCAGAGCAAATAGGTATCTCCGTCCGTAGGTATCCGTAGAAGTCTCCGTGCTCCATCTTCGACCACAACGTCACTTAATACTATCAGACGAGTCTCTAGACGAGACGAGAGAGGTCAAGCTCGGACTTATTCGCAATAAAACATATCGGATCAGTATAGATCGAAAGGGTCTGTATATGCTAAAATACTAAATTAGCTAACAAGTATGGTGGAAATAACCTTGTAGACGCGTAGTTTCCCGTCAAAATATTGTTAACGATATAAATAGCCGGGTAATGGCGGATATAGCGCGTCGAACGAGTGGGCGTTTATTATTAAACACGCTCTGTTTTCAATCTCAATTCGGTTTCCATTATTTTATGTAGGTACATTTTTATGGTATTTCTATTCGTCAAACAGTAATTAATATTTTCTTTTGCTTTTCACTAAAGTACAACATAATAATATGTCGGTGTCTTCATATATATCTCGTGTAAATAGGTAGGTATCTTGTAGGCAGGCAAGCATGCTATAAAACGTCAGGCAGTATGTGGTTAAACACAAATCTATATGTATTGAATTAAAAAAAATGGCAATAGCTGCTTCTACCACTTGTACAGTGCAAAAGAGCCACAAAAACAATCGGCTGGTTATAGACTCATATACATTATACAGTAATTATACAGGGTTATTTCTAATCAATCGGCATCCTTTTAGGAGCTTATTCTGTACATCAAATTTAACAACTTTTGTTCTGCGACTTTTGTCAGAACTATATTTTTTGTTTTTCTGTAGAAAAATATCGTTTACTCGTGACGAAATGTATGAAACAGCTGATTTTTTTTGAGTTCTGACAAAAGTTGTTAGTTTTGTTGTACAGAATAAGCCCCTAAAAGGATGCTGATTGATTAGAAATAACTCTGTATAAAGCGGTGGAGGTCAAGAGACTCGTGATAGTCTAGTAGTAGTGACCTTCGACTTACAATCGTAAGGTCTTGGGTTTAGATCCCGGTTCCATTTCTTTGGACCTTCGTAGAGATTTTCACACCTTTGACTTTTCGGCGAAGGAAAGAATAGTAAAGCAGCCTGTCTAAGTGCCCACCTGTCCGCGTAAACGGATCCGCCAACCCGCACCAAGCCAATGTGGTGGACACGGCTCAATCGCGCTTCGTGGGAAGGCCTATGTTTTGAAGATACTGTAAGGCCGGTACAGTACGGTAACTTTTCAATTTCGCTGAAGGCCAGTAAGCTCAATGGCGAGGATTTCTATAATTAGCCGCCTTATTGGTAGAAGCCGCCATCTTGCCGCGTCTGGTTTTTGACCTCTATCCGTAAACTTACTGCTATTTTAGTACTGTTAGTGCTTTATTTTAGTTTTAGTGCGTTTAAGGCAATAAAATATACACATATCATGATTGCCTCGGTATCTCGATGAATAGTAATCCTGAATTCTGGGCCAAAGGGCAACCATGATGACTAAGCAAACACCTATATGTTTGCTGAATTTGTATAAGTATGTTTTTAAAACTATGTATGTACATATATGTAGTTCATACAGTCTGGCAGCTTTGCTTAGTTTGGGATCAGATATCGCGTGTAATATAAAATAAAATATCTCTTTAAAGTAGAATGTCTACAGCTTATCACAAACCTTTCTTATTAACAATCCTATGATAAATATTCCTAAAACAAGCTCAATAATAATCCTATATATAGGCAATATTAACAAAACAAACTCAAAAATAAATCAAACAAAGTGAAGTCAAAGTCAAAATTTTTATTGCAGTTTGCATGTTACATTGGTGGTGTAAATATATAATGATGGCTCAATACAAACTTGCCTATTCAAGGCGTGCAACGTTACTGGCAGCTCAATTTATTATTATCAAATCGAATTAATATTACAAAAGTAAATGTCTAAGGTTATGTTTAAATTGATTACAATAGACTGATTACAATGTCAAGGATTAGTGTAAGTATTATGTTAGTAAATTACAATGTCATAGATTGATTAGTCAATTATAGTGTTCCAATTAATTTTTTATCAGTCATAAAGTCGCTAACAGTGTAGTAACACTTAGTCAGGAGGACCTTCTTTAGTTTTGCCTTGAAGAGAGTGTGGCTGAGTTTTTTCAGCGAGTTCGGTATTTTGTTGTAGATTACAGGTCCCATACAGAAAATACTTTCACTTGTTATCTTTTTTTTACGCTGGTCTATATTAAGTTTGCATTTGTTACGTCTATTACGAATTACTATGTCGTTTGAGAGGGAAAATAGTGTTGGTTAGTATTTACAAAGTAAGCCACTTCCAAGATATAAAGTGACGGAAGTGTTAGGATTTTGTGTTCAGTAAATTTTGGTCTGCAGCTATCGGTTATGCGAAGGCCAAACATTGCCCTTATGCAACGCTTTTGTGTTTTAAATGCATGGTTAAAGTGTGTGGAGTTGCCCCAGAAGATGACACCGTTTCTCAGGACCGATTCCACCAAGCTATGATAAGATGTTAACAATGCATCATCATCAGTTTTTTTTTTGCGTTTTTTAAACGCCCTATCAAGGTCACGCCTTACAGCTTGTACGTCAAACATCCGGGGTTGTCATAGCAACGCGTCTCTCATTGGCTGGTTAGGTCGGGAGCGTCTGCTGTGGCCTTGTAGTGACGTATCAATTAATGTGCACATTGAATATCGCTGTTCTTTCATTCAATTTGCAGTTTTACTAGTTTTTGGCGGTCAGCCATTGTTGTTACGAGATCGGAATTTAAATGCCGATGCTGCTAGGTATGACAGGTGTTATATTCCTTTGACATAGTGTTCGTAGACACACGGGTAGCTATTTCAACGATTATAGATTTCTCATGACAGTGAAAGATACCTACCTAATCGGGTAGGTGATTGCGTAGCGCTCATAGCGTAGTTTGACTACCTAAGTGTTTTAGCGATCACCGAAGTTATGTAGCATTCAGCACGGTCAGTCTTTGCATAGGTGGCCGGCCGACCGCGGGGTGCATTTACAACTGAGCGCAGCACTTGGCCAAAACAACTAACATTCACGATTTAAGTTGTCATCCGAGCCATGGCAGAGCTCAGTTGTAAATGTTACTCGCGGTCACACCATCCGATTTTGAATTGGAATTGAAATCGCAATAATCACGTTTGTTTAGGTTTGTTTTATTTTTAAGTGTACAAATCGTACTCTTCCTTTGTAAACACGTGCCTGATACGCAAAAAGAATCCAATAACACACAGTACAAGCTGCGTGCTGTAATACATCACAACCGTCAGCCGTGATACGCCAACATTATATATTTTGGCTCAGCGATCACATAAATATATGACAAACAAATATTTATCTCGAGAGTATGAGAACGGAAGTACCTAGGTAACATTTTTTAATTCATACTAAAATCAAAGGAACATCGACTCTTACTACATTTCCAGCCATACAATCTTCACTGCTGGACATAGGACTACCATAAAGATATTCCAATAAAACTGGTTGTAAGCTGTTTTGATTTAGCGCAACCTACCAATCCCCTGGGCTAAATCGTTTATTGTGGTTCTTCTACGGATCTCCTCTTTACTGATCAAACCTGCTGAGAAACTCCGAGCTTGGCTTCTCCATAGCTTGTTTGGCTACTTAGAGCTTATTATTTATACATAGTACGGATTATACATCTTTGTTTTTACAGTTTTTTTTAAACCTTAATGTTATAAGCCTTTATAAAGTGCAAAAACTTGGCTGAAAAGTGTACTCAGATTCAGATCATTTATTGGCCATTTATAACATGACATGTCATACAAGGCAAGTCAGTTTACAAAATTAAAATACAAATATACATAAACTAAAAAATAACTGAGAAAAAAACAAGAAATACGAGCGTGCAATATTTCTTACTCCAGTGATTGACACCAATAACTTAACATATTGATACACGGGGTAAAAAAAGATTTCTCCCGAAACGTACATTTTATCAAAAATGTACCGAAAATTTTCTAGTTGTTCTACAGAAACCGCGAAATCACTGGTTAATTCACGATCCTCTAAAAGCTGTCGAAAATCTGTCAAGTGACAGGAAGATAGTTGGACAGATGTCAAATGATTGTTACGTGGAAGGAAATCAGCTGATCATCTGTTATCGAGGAGCCAAAGATCGTTTACCCATGGAACTGGCGCCTCATCTGTGGCGGTGCGTATTGGCATCCGTACACTACAGTGCATTGGCACCAACTATACGTTTTACGTATAATGCTGGGTCATATCACTCTTTGATGTTTGTGTTTGTTTTCGACGTTTCTTGGATATATTCGTGGTCACACGATACACACAAACCGGCGAATACAGGTAAGTACTCACATATTCGCTGTGTTGGTCCAAATTGGTGTTGCCTGCCACGACAACCCCAACCTAGATTAAAACGGTAGAACTTGTGAATATAAGTTAAGAAACGGTGCGCAGTAGAGAAATCGTAGAGTTTTCGTAGAACGTGCTACGTAAAACGTAAAGTTTCGTAGCAGCATTTTGTAGCGATACGGGCTTAGCAGTTCCCGGTCTACAGATGTTGTATTTTTCTGTTTATAAAATTAATCATACTAATATTATAAACGTGCAAGTACTAATATTATAAACGTGCAAGTTTGTTAGGATGGATTGATGATTGGATGGTTGTATGAATGTTTGTTACTCTTTCACGCAAGAACTACTGAACGGATTGAGATGAAACTTTGCAATTATATAGCTTATACATCAGAATAACACATAGGCTTTAAATTATAATGATATTGCGTAAATTTTCCATATTTTAACAATAAGTGTAAAGTAAGTGGGAAAAATTCTGCCATCTGCGAGCTATTCTAGCGTGCGTTCAAAAAAGAACTGTCGAATCGAACAAATGTCAAATCGATTTTTTTTTTGTTATTTTCCACCTCCTTTATTAAACCCTTAAGGTAAAGTAGGGCCTCAAAATATCATGCGGGCGAAGCCGCGGGCAAAATCTAGTCTTAAATAATGCACAGTTTATAATAAGGTATGGAATAATGATAGGATAAATCCATAATCAAATGATAGGATAAAGTTGTGACATAATTGTCTATAAATTATTTGTAAATTATGATGTTCTTTTTGGTTATCGATTATTTTATTATCTACTAGCTTTTGCTCACGGCAAATAGTAGAGTCTGGCCAACGAAAGCTGTCCAAGAAAAAAGGCGGGAATTTAAAAAAAAATAATAAAAATTTAATTTTTTTAATTTAAAAATTTTAAATTTTTCACGTAGTTTATAGAACTACGTGCATGCTAAATTTCATGGAGATCAGCTGAGCGGTACTAGAAAACAAGCTAACAGCTCTTGATTTTTTAAAATTCCCGCCTTTTTTCTTGGACAGCTTTCGTTGGCCTGACTCTAGCGTAAGTCACTTTGCGATCTTTTATTGTATTTAGTTGGTCATGTCAAAAACCAAGTCAATCCGTTGCTCTGCTACTGTGTGAATGAGTAACAAACATTTTTTTGTTCATCTGCGCCAGCCAGAGGCAGAGGAGGTGCCCTCGCCGGGGTGTTGACCGTGGTAAACTGGTAAATAACATAACATCCAAACAAAGGTAAATATTCAATCAACGCGCAGCTTTATGTGAGCTTCAGTCAGGATTGGATATTGCGCAGCTTGTAGCTAACTTCACATCCGCCGACCTGTTTGATTCGGCCGACACCAGTTGACCACGGTCGAGACCCCGGCGAGGGCACCTCCTCTGCCAATTTCCCCCTGGCTAGCGCAGGTGGACTTATACGGCGTGGCACCTTGGAGCCGCCGATACAGTGAACCTTCACCTCTTTAGACTCTTCTAATTTAATCTATTTTTGATTGTTCTCATTCTACTTTGATATTGTGTAACCAATAGATATAAAACCCCGGACTCCAGTCCCTTTTTTAACCAACAATAAAACTGAAGAGGTCCTCAAGACGACGCGTAATTATTTTTTTAGTGTGTATCCACGCATAACTTTTTGCAGCGTAGTCCGATTTCAGTATTTTTTTTTTTGATAGATCATACTTCAAAGGTTAAATTGTATTGGAATCAGCTGAGCCATGCGAAACTAATCGTTTTCTGTACACGGTCTGTGAAGTCAGTTATGCCATTTTTTCGAAATATAATTAGGAATATAACACAGTCCTAATGTTCTACTCGTAAATAGCAGTTTTGCTTTATAATGTGTACTTAATGATGATAAACAAGCAAGAAACATGGTCAAAATTCGTGAAAACAAACTACTTACTACCTGTATTTTTAAAAACTGCATGAAACTAACAAGAAATTATCGCATTTGGCACGAAGAAACAACCTAAATTTGTAACATCTGGATTCTGGATCAAAACAAATCGATTCATTTTATTTTGCCTAGTTCTCGCAGGCTAAGACAGACACATTTATATAAATATTATAATAATATGATCAAAAAAGTACAAGCTAATCGCCTGATGGTAAGTGACTTTTTGGTCGAAGATGAAGCACGCATACATAGAGATACCTAATCAGTCTGACTTTGGAAAGCTTATTACTTTCTTCCTATGTAAACTAGCTGTTCGTCCTGGTTTCGCTCGATTATTACGTAGAGTTTTTTGTTGTGACTAATTATCCTACTTCCTTAAAAACGGCCGATCATAAGACTAAAAGCGACGGTAAAATATTAATAAAGATAAAAACAAATATGGCAAATGTCCAACTCGTGAAGCCAAAGTACCTATTGCTTAATTCCAAATCGGAAAAAATATCTTTTCAGCAAAATTAGCTCTGCATTTTGTCGTGACGTTTAAATTGCGTATTTCACTTGGTTGATGTTTTTGTATCGGAAGAAAATGGGTGCAAATGTACAGCATTTGGGCCAACCGAAAAGAAATAATCGGCAAAGTACGAGTCAGACTCGCGCACGGAGGGCTCCGTACTGTGTGGGAGCCCCCCTTATTTATTTTATTTTAATTTTATTATTTATTATTGAAGGGAATATAAAACTAAATATTCTGTGAAAATTTCAAGCATCTATCTGGTACCATTATTAATATAGAGCGAAAAACGTCAAAAAATTCAGGTTTGTTGTATGGGAGCCCCCCTTAAATATTTATTTTATTTTGTTTTTCGTATTTATTGTTATAGCGGCAGCCAAAATACATCATCTGTGAAAATTTCAGCTGCCTAGCTGTCATAGTTCATGAGATACAGCCCGGTGACAGACGGACAGACAGACAGACGGACAGACGGACATCGAAGTCTTAGTAGTAGGGTCCCGTTTTTCTCTTTGGGTACGGAACCCTAAAAAATGAGCGCAATAATGATGTAGCAATGAGTTATCGCATTTTTGTTGGCAAAAATAACTCTTTCGTCGTATTCTCCGTTTGATTGGTTCACGTCTCGAAGTACTCCCGCGTCGGTCGGTCATTGCCAAAGTCGTATGCTCGCGCCAAGTAGTCTACGTCAGGGAATTTCCTCGAAACCTGTGTTTCCACTTTTAGGGATGTAGCCGGTTTTAGGGCAAAAGTGCATCCAAAGGAAGTTGAAAAAATCGCTTTTAGCGACAGGACCGCCTTTTGTGCCTTTTCTGTCTTTGTTTATTTTGTTATGTTTTCCTATTTGTTGGGGTCGATAAAGTGTTATTGTATTGTGTTGTTTCATAAACAACTTAGGGCGTTATGAATTAAATGACTGCATGTCACACGATTTAAAGATTTTTACGGTAAAATGTTAGGCATTAAACTCAAAGACAAAGTCCGAAACATAGACATACGCAACGCTACAAAAACTCAGGACGCTGTAAGCACACTCTGCATGTTAAAATGGAAGTGGGCAGGCCACGTTGCGAGAGTTACAGATGGACGTTGGAGTGGAAAAGTCCTGCATTGGTGCCCGAGAGAAGACACACGATCGAAAGGACGGCCGAGAAGGAGGTGGCGAGATGACATCGTGGAGGCAGCTGGAAGTACATGGACGAGACTGGCGCAAGAAAGAAAATTATGGCAACGCATGGAGGAGGCCTTCGCTCAAATTTGGGTGTCCAGAACAGAACGAAATTGATGTTATATAATATGAAATGTAAAAGATAAAAATGGAAATAAAGGCTTTATTTATTTATTTATTTATTTTTGTAAATGTTTCTCTGTGTATATTTATGACATCTGGTTTTAATTAATTTTTAATACATATTTGGATACGAGTAAATGTTGTTTTATAATAATTATTATTTGGTAAATGAATTTATTCTCAATTGATGTGGAAATTAGTTAAGTAATAGGCCCCATCCAGGATACGTCCACACGTCAATTTGGACTGGTGGACATCTCGTGAAGTGAATGTCGAAAACGCCATCCATTTCCAGGATGTCATCCTAGAAATGGTAGACGTCCACGCCCCGAAATGCGTGCAGTGTTGACATTAGTGATTTTATTACTTTGTTCATGGGCAAAACATTGTATCTAGTAGGGATTAAATGGGTAAATAAAAATAGGTTAATGTGAATTGAGAGTTTCATTCCGTGACGTTTTTCCGCTCCTTATCTGTAATAAAATCTTGCTAGTTTAAAGACCCACATCCCGGTTCCTAATTGAGATGAAATGTCGCACGGATATATTGTAGGTATATTGCGTGACAACGTAATATTATAATAGCCAGCGTTGTCCCAAGCAGTAATTAAATGTAATTTTATGACGCACTACCTATCTTTTTTTTATGCAGTAGGCTTATTATAATATATTCGGGACAAATATCTTTTCGAGGCTGGCAAGAGAGTGGCAACGCGGATGTCTTCCACGAACCGCCCGTCAATGGGCTGGAAAATGGATGCCGTCCGATGGATGAAAACCGTGTGGATGGCCTGATGGTGAATGGGGCCTATAAGATGACTTTGTAATTAGGGTATTTGGCGTTTGCCGTTTTAAAGAATAAACAAATAAAAAATAAAAATGTTGAGTGTAAACACTGCTCGAAAGCAACAAAGACTTGGATCGTTTGTTTGGAAGCGAAGTGAATGATGTCGGGCTCCATTTCACGCTCACAATGGACGATTCATGCCAATTACGATTCAATCTGCACTTTTACTTATATCGCAGAATACTTATAAATACCGAGTGCGTACCTACATTTAGGAGAGGTTTTAGTGCGGGAAGTAACGTGGTTTTCACATATTTAAACAAAACAAACTGAGCTAATTTTCAGGTAGGTACCAGTTTCGTAGCTTAAGCTACATGGTAATTATTGTGTATAGTTTTGTAATTAAAGTAACTTTGGACCGAGTAATACTATTGTACAGTGCACTGTAGATACCTACACTTTTGTGCTTAGATAGTTGATTTTTCTCAAATTAGGATAAGTTGTTCATAAAGTGATCTAAATCACTCCTTCCGACTTAGTACAAGTTTTCTGAATAATTTTATAAGTACAGGGTTATCCAGAACTGGTGTACTAAGACGAAAGAGAGTGATTAAGACCATAATTATTGACATCTTTTATTACGGCACGAACCCAGAATTTGAGAAAAAAAAAATCAGCTGTATCATACATTTTGTCGAATCCGAGTTGACTTTTGTATGGAACAGCTGATTTTTTTTCTTGAATGTTGAGTTGCCCCATAGTTGTTCATGATGCTGGTCTTAAACACCCCCTTTCGGCTTAGTACAGGGTATGTAGATAGCCCTGTATAGTTATTATTATTTTGATATTGTGAAACTTCAAACGGTGATCAATAAACATAATATTTATCTAGTAGAAAATGCGTAAAACCCCAATCAATAAAAATACGTCGTCACAACTCGAAAGTCCGAAAAAACACGAGTAAAACCTTTGAGGAAATATTACTACGTATAGAGGAGCTACCCTGAACAAATATCATGCTCAATTTTGTTAAGAATATAACTAAAGTGCGCTTCAGCACTGTAACAATAATTAGCCGTCTAATCAGCCAGTACAAAGCCGCAGCGCTAGAACACTTTTAAGGTATAGTTTTCTCGTGGCAAAAAGGTCGAAAGCGCCGCGATTCTTCGAAGCGCTTACGCGTTTCGTTCAACGTTCTGCACTAACTTGTCGTTTCTATAGACTAAGATGCTGACTGAATACAGAAGTGACAAAGTTTATATTACCTACACACGCTTCAATTGAATTCGTACTTTGTTTTTTCTTCTTCATAATAGTTCATTTAGTTGAATTATTGATCAGTAGAAAATATTATATTCATCATCATCATCATCAGCCCGTAGAAGTCCACTGCTGGATATAGGCCTCCCTCAAAGATTTCCACGACGAACGTAATATTATATCATAATATAAATATTTAAGTTAAACTAATTCATTCGTTTAAGTATTTTATATAATATACCACTGTTTGCCTAATCACACTAATATTATAATTGCGAAAGTTTATGTGTAAGTGTGTTTGTTCCCAGTCAACTCGATAACGGCTAAACAGATTTCTATGAAAGTTTAGTATGGGCAAAGAATATATAATAATACTACGTATAGAACGGCCACTCGTTACCCCCCACCCGTTTGAGTCTTCCTCACTTCCACCCCGCGTCTACGTACCGCATCGTGCACTCTGCGCGCGGGCTGCAATGGTCGGTGGATTTTCTAATAAAAACTACCTAGACTGTGACAATAGGGAAGACTTGTACTGTGTATGGTTGAATATCAATGATACGTAACAAAACAAGAAATTTTAATGTTTCCCTAAGGATAAATAATAGGAACTTATTTTACATTATTTGGTAACTTCCTCTTGATATTATCTAACAAAAGAAGTAGATCGGTTACTTTTTGTTAAAATGCTTCCAAATTAAGTAATTGTTATACTTTTTTAAGCACTAGATTAATATTCATTTTTGCAAATTAAGTACGCAACTGTCTCACTCACGCGGCATGACGTCACTATGTAGTGATCGCTGACAGCCATAGACGTTCCGCACACAAATGCGCGTGTAGCGACCGTGCGTATGTGTGTTGTCTGTGAGTAAGTACTGTGTAGGTGTGCGTAAGACAGCAGATTTTGTATGAAAAATCGCGGAGTGTCCGGGCTGTGGTATGGGGTAGCTTATACTAGCCCAATACTAGTAATAACCTTTCCACGTAAGCTAATTTTTTTTAGTTTTGACAAAAGTCGCAGAACAAAAATTGTTAATTTTGATGTTTATAATACCTAAGCCCCTGAAAGGGTGCTAATTGATTAGAAATAACATCAAACCTTTTTCATTTTATTATAAAATATGCAACACAACAATACTGGACCGACGAATACAAAGAAATTCGTTGATTTTCCAAGCATTTTTAATGTTATGCAAATTTTTCAAACATAATCACAGAGTTCCTATCTGTGAACATAATACTTATAATTTGTTTTGATTAGGTACTACAGCAATTTTTCTGTTTAGTTTTTGGTAACAGTTCTTGTTTTTTTATAATTATAATACCTACCAACTTAAATTCGGTTTAAATACAAATCTGTCATGTTTTGTTTGTTTTTGTTATTATAATTTTACGGTAGTAACAGGAGTAATTTTTTGTTACTGTTCTAACAACTTTTAACCGTAGTAGTAAGAAGAGTAATTCGTTTCCCGTTCTTACTACTGGTAGTAAGAATGGTAGTAACACTGGGAACAAACCCTAATGTTACCTACACTTGTTACACACACAATGTCACATCTTCATTTTTAGTCTATGAAAAGTATCGCAACATGGCGTCCACGCGCCATCCGATAACATTTTGTTTGCATTTAATTGTAAAATGATTATCTAATTACTCACCGATGGAAAGTTATTCCTTTGCACTTCGCCGTATTCTTTGTATTATTCGTGCAATATCTTAACACACACGAGACCATATTCAATAATTTTGAACTTTTTTCGTTTTAAAACAAACTAGACTGATGTACTCAAGAGCTAGCAAGCAACTAATTGATGTGCAGCCATATGGCTGCATTTGGGCGGAACATGGTAGGGATGTGCGTCGTCCTCTCTATACGTAGTAATATAGCTCGATGAGTAAAACAATGTCTAGTTCGATAAATAGGCACGTAAAACGGAAATACCCGCACTTTGGCTTTATTCCAAAACCAGTTTATAAAGACACGTCGCTCCCTAACATTGCTACTAGCGATATAAAGAACCGAGAGCTCTTCTTACACTGGTTCATAAACAGGACAATAACATTCGTTCGGAGTTTAATTATAGGTGGCGCCACGTGGCTTCTGTTTACTAACAAAGGCGAGATTTAGCGAGGTTTTTTTGTTTTTGGCCAATTTAATTGTTATAGCTTTTACCTACGACTTCGATTGCTAGGTCAAGAAAAATATTTCATTTCATGTGACATTGACACATTTATATGTATTGTCATTTCAATATGTCAATGTCACATGACGTTAGGGTACCCCTCAGAAAAGACCTGCTGTTTTGTGGGGTACCCCATTGCTTGCTCTACAGAGGTACAGGCTCTGTTACTTGTTTTGGGTGATTGGCTGTGGTGAAACTCTTTTTTAGTTATTTTTGTAGCCGTAAGTACATCAATTTTCAGCTTTTAAAAGTAGTAGCAAGATAATCATTAATTTTATTTAAATCCAAACGGATATCCCCACCAAACGCTAAGCATCCCAGCTGACAGAATCCGGGGTATTGATGTACACCACCATGACAACGCAATACCAAAAATTCAGCTTTTAGAGAGTAGTTGCAATTTTTGCGCTTACCTCCCGGGCTATACGTGTTGCTGTAATGTCATACATCAACATTATGTCGAAGCCATTGAGAACATGAGGTGAATCGTTATTTATATGACAGTGGGGATGACGAGTATGGATTTGAGCAGCTTGTAGATATCTTCACAAAGTTTGATTTGGTTCATACTCGTAAGTACCAACGTTAAAAAGCCGGATAAGGTGCATATAACAGTTTACCTTTTACACGCGCGGTCAAGGGTGTCGGTGTTGGCACACAGGCGCATCCTACGTCACGTTATTCAACAATGACATTAACATTAGCCCAATTACCTAGAAATGATACGCACTACTTTCCACCACTTAGTAAAATTGACCAAATGGCAGAACTAAACATTTCCACAAATAAATATCTGATTATTGCTATAGTAGCTCTCTCGTTCTGAATCTTTGGTATATTTGGTGGCGATACTTCCGACCTCTTTTTTAAACCAGTGGACCAAATGGTACAACTAATTATTTCCTCAAATAACTGTATGAAATTGCGATAGTAGCGATGCTCTGGTTTTGGTATATGTTGGTAGTAGAAACTACGTCAGTACTACGTTGTGGGCACGCTGCCACGTCCGTCGACCTCAAAACGGCGAAAATACGCGTTTTTTATGCGGTCACTGGTTCATGTTTGATTTAGTGGCGTTTTTTGTGAGTCCATTTATTTACATCCGTTTGTAGAATTTGTTGTCTTAAAAAAAAGGAGATGAAGTTATTAAATTTCATCAATTATGAACCTATATTTTTTGGTAAACCGTACCACAATTTTTTTGTCGAAATGGTTTGAGTTTTTGCATCGAATTAGAAGTAAAGTAATAGAAACCGTACTAAAATAGCAAGAGATATACATCACTTCATCCCACTTTAAATATGAAATTTAATAGTTTTTTTTTAACGCAAATAAGTCCGCGTTTGACCACCAACTTGCCAGGTGTTAGAAAAAGATGCACATACACCCGACCTTTTGACATTGAGCTATCTCGGCTGACCAAATTCAAAAAGGTAAATAGTAGGTGAAATGATCAGAGATTTTACTTAAGTTCTAATTCTATGGGTTTTTGAAAAAACAACAATTAAACGGTACACATCAATTCGCGATCTATCTAGCGATCGTAGTAAGCTGTAGAGTTTATGAAGTTATGGCGTGTAGAGTTAGTAGAAGCTTCGGCTTTACATGAGATCTGCTGATTGGCATTGCGCGCTATATTACCATCTTGGCAACAATTTGCATGGAAAGGTTTTGAGGTATAATTTGCGGTAAGTATGTTTTTATCTGAACAATAAACGACGCACTGATTGTGTACCAAATTAAAGGCAAACCGAGATTTCTGCAAATGGTGTCACTTTCCGTTTCGAAGTGTGATGTCACCGGAAAATCGCGACTTTTGTGACTAATTAAGCTCTTTGTGAACAAAGAAGTCATTGACTGATATTTTTGATCCTGTTCCAAGTTTTTTTACTAGTTATTTTCTGGGTATTTTATTTGAAAAGCTAGCCCCGAAAATCTTCCGAACAGACGTAATTTTTTTGACTTTTTTGACGGGAAATTCAGCAAAATGAGCTCATATAATCTATAAATTGGACGTTAAAATGACGGAAAACACCTGTTCTATACAAAATACAAAAAAAATGAAAATTGCGTAGATGTTTTCTTTGCGATTTCATTACTTTCATTTGATTTAATTAATTTCTTAGCGCAGAACTAAAGTTATGTAAAGATCAGTAGGCAGGGCACATAGTTCGAAAAACGGACGGCCGATGGGGCCGAATAGTTCTCGAATGGATACCGCGTCCATATAGCAAGCGTAGCGTAAGACGTCCACCCACATTGGACCTCGGATCGCGTTGAATGCAAGCCGCTTCTAACCGGTCTTTTTGGAGATCCGTGGGAAAGGCCTGTGTATTCATTAAAAATTAACGCGTTTTTTAACATCTGTGAAAGGCGAATCGCCCGGTCAATTTGGCCGACCGTTAGGTCGGCCAAAATGCTATATGACACTCATCATTCATAAAACTGTTATTGTAAACACGTTTTATAAATTATACGATGCCACGTGTGTCTAATTTTGTTTTATTTATTATTCAAGCTCCTTCGTAGCACTCATAGCATAGTTTGATTATATTGTTCTTAGCGGTCGCCAAAGTTAAACACCGTTGGGCACGATTAGTTTTCCGATGGGTGACCGCGGGTGGTATTTATAACTGAGCTCTGCCATGTCTCGGATGAGACGTTAAATTGCAGGCTCGGTAGTTTTGACCATTTACCCAAGTCATAGGTTTCAAGTCGACGCGCGGCGGCGGCGCTCCTGATAGACATGATGACTGGGTGAAAAAATCATTATTATAATTAGTCCGTGTGTTAGATTGCCAAGAAATATTGTATGCGTATTTTTTCTTTTGTCAATCAAACAATAATTGACAAAGAGATAAACCTCGTCAAAGGCCGGGAGTGGGGTCGTGACGTTACTTCTCTCACAAAAAATTATACACCTATATGAGACTCGTGACGTCACGTGGAACTTTAACGGAATATATCTTTTTGTTTAATTGACAAGAGAAAAAAATACGTATCTAATATTTTTTGATAATTAATCTATCTGACGGACTAATTGTATATTTTTAGTCATCATGCATATTTCCTATGAGCATCGATATATTTTCAAATGCATACAAACGTCTTCTGAGTAAGCGTGCTACAACCTAGACCCCTTATCTACTCAACATCAGGCAGTATGTGGTCAAACGCAAACCTATTCTGAATAAAAACAAAAATACATGTCTTGTTCCAGATGCCGTCTGAAGTGGAGGAGCGCCGTCGGTCGAAGGAGGAGAAGTCCCTCCAGCGCGAGCTCGCTGACTGCATCATCAGGATGGTGCCGCTCGACGAGATACGCATCTTGCTCGCCTGCGGGGCCAAGGTTAGTGTTACGGAGGAGGAGGCGCGAGCTGGTGCACGGGCCGAGATTCGTGCCAGGAAGGAAAAGGCAGCGCGGGCTGGCACAGGGACGAAGGGTAGTGTCAGAAAGGAGAAGGCGGCGCGGGCTGGTACAAGGGTCATGGCTATATAGTCTTATGAAGGAGAAGGTAGCGCGGGCTGGCGCAGGGGCCAAGGTTAGTCAATCTGAATCTAACCTGAAACAAAATCAACATCCGGTAAGATGAAAGCGAAATCGTCAAGTCAAAACTAAGACTCTTCGCGATCAAATAGGTTACATTGCTTCAGCACGATAAGCAAGCTCAAATTACAAATAAATTGTAATTAATACGTTAAAAAGTGAACAAATATACATTTTAAAACATCATTACAAAATAGTGAAAATGCTGTCTTAATTAGTAAATAGCACCCTTATTCTCACTGCACTATATTCGACACGTGTTTCACCACTAAACGAAGTATCGACCACCAAAAGATGGACTGAGACCTAAGAATCGCGTTGGATGCAAGTTGCTTCCAACAGGATATTGGATATTTATAGAGGTCCAGTAACAACCGATTCTGAATCAGTACCGACTTAGTGATACTTTGATTGATCAGATCAAGGATTTAGGCTTAACTATTGATAAAGAGATCAATTTTAGAGCACACGTTGCTACTATCTGTAAACAAGCTTATAAAATGCTAGGTTTCATAATGCGCACGTCGTATAAGTTTAAGGATGCACGAGCACCAATGGCGCTTTACTCGGCTTACGTACGTAGTAAACTCGAGTATAACGCTGCTATTTGGGATCCCCACGAAAAGAAGTATTGCCTTATGATTGAGAGAATTCAGCGCAAGTTTGCACGATATTTGTATAAAAAGTCTATGGTTTTTACCCTTACTTGTATCCTTCCTTATTTGTCTCCGGAATGGTAGGGTTAAGTACCCTGGAATTACGGCGTAAGATGCAATTAATTATTATCTTCTTAACCACAACAAAGTGGATAATCCTAATGCGATATGTGATACGCTTGCTTGCACCTGACGGCTACGTGCGCGCGTGTGAGCGAGCGCGCGGCTCGCGGCGGCCGCACCGCCTGCTGGCGCTGCCGCCCGGCCTGCACACCGCTCGTGCCTATAACGCACCTACTTCACGATCATTGTGCTCATTAATAACATTTTATCTCAACAACCTGATCTGGACATTTTTGTGATAGCTTGGGCAGTTTTAATAATATAATTCTTGCTCATCTAACTTTTAGTAGGTATGTAATGATTTGGTATATGCTGTTAATTATGTACTAATTGGAAATAAATAAAATAAAAATAAACAGCTGATGACGATAACGATTATGGCATTCATAAACTAAATTGACCTAAGGTATAAAGTACAATCCTCTACATACCTTGTTGGTAGAAGCCCTACTCTGCGCTTGGCGAGGTACGGTCTACATTTGCGCACTTTGCGCATGATCGGCCATCAAATGAAAAAATATGAACTGGACTATGTCAACAAGTTTGCTTACAATATGGAGTGGTTATTCCCAGGTGAACGAGCCGGTGACGCAGGGTCTCCGTCCCCTGCACTACGCCATCTGGCAGCGCCACGTGGAGGCAGCTCGCCTGTTGCTGGTGCGCGGGTGCGACGTCAACGCCACCGACGACTGCGGCTACAGCGCGCTCCACCTCTCCGCCGAACACGGGTAACTCTAATATATACTTCGGAGCAGCCAGCGCCAGCGGCTCAGAGCTGGCGGAGGCAAGCTTACTAATTTCAAGGAGTTAAGCTAACTTGACGAAGTTGCAAATGTACCGGCCTTTTTTGATCGTCCACTGCTGTTAACGCCTACCCAAGTAGACTAGTACTAGCACAGTGCAAGTTGATGGATTCACAAACGCCATCAAGTTTCTTCTTCGGACGTGTGCAGGTTGCATCACGATAGTTTCCTTCACCAAGCTAGTGGAGTGAAATTCCGTACATAATTTGATATTTTCTAAGAAACTCATTGCAACGGGACTGGGATTAGAACCACCACGATACCGAAATGCTAGTAGTAAGAAAATCTTTATCACTTTACTTCGATAACTACGTCTTAGAGCTTGTAGTGGACCTACACTATGACGATGATCCGCGGCAGACTGGTGTACGCCTCACACTCCTGGGTCGTCAGCCACTACGACGAATGAGATGATGCAACTAGTATACCGACCAGATCGCCTGTGAACTTATCGTGTAAACTATAGTGGAGTCACTACAAGATGGTATTTATAGTCAATAAGTAATATATAGGTATTGATGACCTTGTATCTCCGGCAGGTACACGGAGCTGGTGAAGCTGCTGCTGGCCAGTGGCGCGGCGGTGGACTACCGGCCCGACTCGGGCGAGCAGTTCCCGCGCACCATGCTCTGCGACGAGCCTCTCCGTCTCGCCATCCGGAACAAGCACTATGTATGTAACCAGCAAAGTTCTCAGCTAACAGACCATAGTAAATGATCGTAGAAGCTCAAAGCACAATGATCAAGTCTAAAACTGAGACGCTACCCTCAATTCGTTCGCTCGGTCAGTAATAACAAACTTATCTTATAAATGATTTCAGGAGGTGGCCCGTCTCCTGCTGGAGCACGGAGCAGACCCCAACAAGCGCTACTTCTTCGGCGCCGAGATCAACCTGGTCTCCGACCCGGAGTACCTCGAGCTGCTGCTGTCGTTCGGAGCCAACCCCGACTCCAGGGACCGCGCCGGCCTCACGCCGCTCATGAAGGCTGCTCGCCAGAGGAAGGTGAGATATCTGGCTGCACGGTGGCTGCTCTCCAACCCGGAGTACCTAGAATCGAATCCACATTCCTCATACGAACAGCCAGAATGTGGAACGCTTTCCCGAGTCTGTCTTCCCGCTAAAGTACAACGTGGGTGTCTTCAAATCTCGAGTAAATAATTAAGTATCTTCTAGGTACCTAAGCGTGTTACACCCTAGACCACATATCTGCTTAACATCAGGCAGTGTGAAGTAAAACGCAAACCTATTGTGAAATTTACAACAATTGAACGCCTGGTTTGTTGTCGTTGCAACCCTTGTTCTTGTGTATTTACACGTGATGTGATGATGTGTTTGTGTGCAGGGCATCGAGGCGGTGCTGCTGCTGATCAGCTCGGGCGCCGACGTGAACGCGATGGCGGACGCGCGCAACGACTACCGCACCGTCATGCACTACGCCGTGCTCAGCGGTGAGGACTCTCACTCAATATTCGATCCTTCTTGCAATGTCCAAAATCACACAAAAAAGGTGACGTGCACTACATGCTATAAAGCAACGTCGCCTTTTTTTGTGTGTCTGTTAGTGTATTCTCTCATAACTTCCAAACTACACAACTGATTTGAAAGCGGTTTTCAATACCTTATTGAATATTTCTTTCGTAAGGTTAAGTTTCGTAAACTGTAATTCATTCGTAGCCGGGCGAAGTCGGGACGAACAGCCAATATATTACGTGATACTATAATCCTACCGCTTAACTCAGTCGTCGGCGGGTCCCCGGCGCCCGCACCTGTCTTAGTCCCCTGTGTCGTCTCCCCCGGCGCCCCTGTACCGCGCAGGTGAGGATTATAGCTTAGTTATATCAACAAGACCGCAGAATCGTGCCGGATGCAAGTCGCTTACAACAGGTCTTATTGGAGATCTATACAGGAGGCCTATGTATGTCCAGGAGAGAACGTTCTATGGCTAAAATGACGACGCCAAAATAATTTTGTTTGTTTGTCGGCTTTATAATAATCGATGTTGTTCCTCAGGCAACTCTGAGGTGGTGAATCTCCTCATCAAGCAAGGCGCGCGCGTCAACTACCAGTGCCCGGAGCTCAGCAAGCCCAGTCCACTCGACCTCGCCATACTCAAGGGGGACGTCGAGATGCTGCAACTGCTGCTAGCTGCGGGTAAGCTACACACTACTACCTGCTGCCACAGAATAAATAATAGTAGTCAAGAATCACTCCGAGACAACAATCATACAAATAGTATATATACCTTGCGTGGACGCAACTAAGTAAAAACAGATGCAATTGGGCACCCATGATTTTCAGCAAATTTACATACTCATAGTACCTCTCTCTGGCGCGTAATTATTCTGTCACTGTCTAACGACAAACCAAATGGCAGGGATAGCGTGTTGGCTAACTTGGGATGGCTTTATCGTTTTTTCAGGGTGGGGTATGCCTTTTCTCAACAGTATTTTTACACTACTGCCCAAAAAATAAGTAAATTTTTTTTAGTAAGATTTGTCTTATTGATATTTTGTTCAACATTTCAGGTGCTCAAGTGAACGCGTCGAGTTCAGTGATCGGCTCTCCGCTCCACGTGGCCTGCTCGGACAACATCGCCAACAGGAACGAAATAGTCAAAGTCAGTTCATACCTAATGAGTTTTCGGTAAAAAAATCTGACAGAGAACTACAAAAAATATTCAAAACAAAGATTTGAAGATTAATTCGCCTGATTCTATCAACTATCGCTCAAAGCTTAGTTTGACCAAGTGTTTCTCAGCAATCACTCAGCTTATACAACATTTGGCACCGTCAGTCTTCGAATAGATGACCGCGGGTAGCATTTTCAACTCAGCGCTACCGTGGCTCGAATGATACGTTAAATTTTATGTTTAGTTGTTTTAATCCTTTAGCCATGTCAGTGATATGACTAAATTAATGTCAGAGGCTTTAAGCTTAAGCCGGCTTAACTTTGATACGAGGGCGGGTAGCTAGCCTTTAGTAGTATATGTAGTAGTTAGTAGTCAGAGTAGGTATTCAAGTCGTCTTAATTAGCTCGGCCTAAATGACTAACTTAGTACGGGTTGATTAGTAAAAATAATGTATGAATCGTTCCTACAGATCCTTCTAGAGAGCGGGGCGGACCCCAACCTGAAGGTGTACAACGAGGAAGACATGGCGCAGCTGAGGCCCGCACTCGCCGAGTACCTCGCCAGCAACAACGAGCCGCGAGCCGACATCGTCGCCATGCTGCTCAGATATGGAGCCCGGGTGAGGCTTTACTTATATCTGGTGTTGCCACGCCCGGGATCAAGGGTTTACTCCATAGACGGCAGGAGGAAGAGTACCTCGCCAGCAACAACGAGCCGCGAGCCAACATCGTCGCCATGCTGCTCAGATCTGGAGCCCGAGTGAGACTCCACTATTGTCAAGTCCAGTGTCAGTCAATGACACTAGCTTCACTCGGGAGCCTGTGTTTTGTCGCGCTGCTCTTATTTACAAAGAGTAACAGGTCCACCCGCGATGTCCTAGTGCCTCGCGACCACCACCGAGCCGCGAGCTGATAAACAGATCGTAATAGCGCGATAATGGTAACTGACAGTATTGTGACTCGGCCCTGTCCTTCTAACAAATACCTAGAGCGGGGCGTGGCCGCGCATTACCTACGTCACACGCGCTAGGGCTGCCCGCCTGGTAAATCAAACTCACGCTCACTGGTTACAAACCCACACGTTCGTTCGTCACTACGGTGCACCTACGAATGTTGGTGTACCGTTTACCGAACTCCAAAGCGCGTAGGTATGATTCGCGTTTCGACCGTTTGTATGAAGACAGAATACTGTTAGATATAATTACCGTGGTAATATTCTTTGCACAGAAAATCATACAAGTTGTACACTGATACGATTCGAACGGATCGCACGATTCTGCTCGGGCTCGGGCCACATGGCTACAGCTACTGTTTACACACGGAGTAAGTTGTGCACGGAGCGTACACAACTTACTGATGAAGGAATTGTTTTTCAATGTAAACCGAAGCGATTTAACAAGGTTTAAAATTGTAACCTTCTTTTCCAGGTGATAATGAAGACTCAGTTCCGCGACCCGGACGGCATCCTCAACCACCTGCAGCACGTCACGGCGGACGAGTACGAGCACATTTTCTATCTCCTTCTAGAGGCCGCCGAGAGCTTCGACCTCTGCATGATAAAGAGAAACAACGTGCTCAACGCCAGCCAGAAACAGACCTTAATCGAACGCGCTAAGACGCCTCTTCCCTTGCTCACGCAAACCAGAGTCAGTCTCCGCAGATTTCTGGGCACTTCTCTGGTTCACATCGCGAATAAGTTGGAGATTCCGCAGATCCTCCACCAGTACCTCCTCTTTGATTGTCGCTAATGTTTCATTTTCTAAGAGCTGGATTTTGTTTCTGGCAGAGAAGCTCGAGCGACTCTCCCGATGTGATTTTAGATGTTCGGTGTTGCTAGTTCTGAATATTTCCCCAATTGTCGGGTAATAAACTGGAACAGCTTAAGGCTGAGTTTGATCCTTAAAAAATGATGTGGTAGTTTTGGATCTCGTTTTATTTTATTTATCGGTTTGATTTACTCAAACACGATTTCGATACTTAAGCTGTTATTGCATTGGTTATTTTGTGTTATTGTGGATAACGTAGAATTATTTATACTCGTACTCTAATCTTAAGAGTTACCTATTCTCGTTTATCTAATTGTTTTTGTAGTCGACTACATGTATAATTATTATGAATTATTGTCGATATAGAATCGTAGTGTACCTTATATTCATTGAAACGTGATTTCACATTTATGTCACGAAAATGTAAACGTAAAAATAATTATATTTATTTGATTTGAATCATATTATAAGTTTTTTATAAATTACTTAAACTATCTGGGTTTACTAAATAATAATAAACTTGCTTTGAGTTGAACAAAATTTTGCTATTGTTCCAAAAACATTTTTCAGAAAATCATTTTGTATTTTAGTTTATGTCAAGGAATTGTATTTATTTCGTTTTATTAATATGGCCTTGACTGTTTTTTTTATTTGTACTTTCAACTACTTTTGTTTGTATACTATGACTGTAGCAAGTATATATATAGTCTGATTTTATAAGCATTAAGCTTGTGATACATTGTGATAATTATCTGTGTGTTAATTATATTTTGCACGTGATTATTATGATATATTTTTTTATTTTCTCAGATTATGTATTCTTATATCGAATGTATTGTAGACTATGCATATTAAAATAAATATTTTGAAACTATAGTTGTTTGTTTTTCATTTTCTAAGTGGAAACTTAATATATATCCATGAATTTAAATTATATTACGACAAGGTAAAAGACATATTTTTACATACCACCTGCTCCTGAAAATTACCCATTATATGTCGTAGAATCTTAACGCAAAGCGAGTCATTATTATCTTAACACAATCTTGAGGGCTATGGCATGTCAATAATGTTATATGACACTCCCTAGGGAATAAAGTGGTTTAAATTTGGAACGTCTAATTCGTATGAAAATTTCGTAACTTAGAACATTTAAGGACATCGTAAAGAGGTTTCATTTTGCAAAATCGAATATAACCTCTTTATATTGCACGGCAACTGGCATTGTAAGGAGGTTACACTCGACTTCACAGAATAAAACCTCTTTGGTGCCCGTATCAGTTCGATTTCATAGAATGAAAACTCTTTGCAATGCCCGTGCTAGGCCAAAAATCTTCAGCAATCTGCAGATTTTGTTCAAATCCATAAGTTGAAACTACGTCCCTTTACTAAGTAGGTACCTACTTATATTATCGAGGCGACTATGATGCCATCATGACGAAGTTAGACGCTATTAATTGGCAACAGGAATTTGACTCTAAGCCGATAGATGATGCATTGTCTTTCTTCTATAATAAATTAAATGATCTTAGGACAGAATACATACCCTCTAAGTCACTTCTACGAATAAGTACCCCCCTTGGTATAAAAAATCACCAATTAAGATATTAAAAGAGAAATATAAGTACCATCGTAAATATAAAATTTACGGTACTTAACTTTTCCTATTTTCAATCCTTCGCTGTTTTAAGAGATCGCGCTAAAACAATAGAAAAAAATATGTGTGAAGAGTATATTTCTAGCATCGAATTAAGTATCACTAAAAATCCTAAAGCGTTTTGGACATACATAAAGATGAAAAATCAAAATAATTCCTACCCCGCGGTACTACGGTTCGGTCAACGCTCCTCCGATAGTGGGGAGGATATTTGTAATATGTTTAGCGAATGCTTTCATTCCACATTTCTAGATAATACCAGTACCGATTATTCCCACAATTACGAAAATCATAGTATTATGACGTCAGCCGATATAGCTGACGTTGAGTTTGAGTGTTAGTGTGATAAGAGGCAGGTCAACAACATCAAACTTGATTGTCTGTAGTGACTATTTTTCTGAACATATGTCGTCCCCATTTTTTCAATTTTGTAATTAACGATATATCTTCATGCTTTAAATATTCCAAAATAATTTTATACGCGGATGATATGAAGATACTATGTCCCATTGACTCGATCGAAAGTGCTCAGCGCCTACAAGAGGACCTAGATCGGTTCGACAGCTACTGTTTATCAAAAAAATTAGACCTTAATGTATCAAAATGTTATGTGTGTTCCTTCACTCGCAAGCCTCAACCGATTACTTTTCCTTACAAATTAAAAAATACTAATATTAACAGAGTCAATTCCATTCCAGATTTAGGCGTTATCTATGATAACAAGTTACTTTTTGATGAACATATTGATAGTATAATAAATCGAGCATCTCTTGATGCTCGATTTATTTGCTCGATTTGTTTTACGTTTATCAGCAAAATTTAAATCAATTAAAACCTTAAAATTTTATTGCGCCTTTGTGCGCAGTCATCTTGAATACGCTTCGCAAATTTGGAATCCTGCTTATGATACATTCATACGTGCTCACTTCTTGTCCCGGCAGCCAACACTAATTATAGGCAGAACACTTATCTGATAAGAGCAAGCCGGAGTTTCAACAAAGTGGCATCCAATTACGATGTTGACGTATTTATTACGTCCGTGGCACGTATGAAACGATTGCTTTCGAGCCCATTTTTTGAATGGCTGTGATTTCGCGGGCGGCGGTCGGTCGCTTGTCTCTGGACGCGCGGCAGCGCGCTCGGAGCTGGGTTGGTGATTGCAGAAATATAAAAAATAAAACTGAAAAATAAATTAGTAAATAAATATTTACTAATTTAATAATAATTTAAATATTTACTAATTTAATAATAATTTAGACTGAAAACTAACTTTTATTTACTAATTTATTTTTCAGTCTACTCGATCAACTTACATTTCAACTTACTTGTGAAACCCTGTAATTGGCCGTCAACACATATGTTTTAATATATTTCCGTAACATAGCAGTAAGGTTCCCAATAAAAATAAAATAAAACATAATGTCAGAGGTAAAATACGGTGAACGGACTGTACAATGTACAAAGATAAAAAAGCCGTGGCTCCCTCCTCTTTTCTCTTTACTCATTGGTTTAGTAAATAACTTTTTATACGAATTATGATGTTCCAAATTTAAATTATAATTCCCTGGACTTTTTCATACTTATTGCCCTGCCAAAGCCATCGATATTCAGCATAGGAATGGTTTGTTTTATGTTGTTATCGTATGATACATAAATCATTTTCGAGCATGTGGTACGAAAAAAAATACGCCTATAAAATATCTCAAACAAAATAATTAAAGTAGAGTTAATACTTTTATACCAAAGTAAGAATATGAATAAGAAATATTTATTGGCCATAAAATAACATTAAACGTTACAGGCAAGTCATGATATACATTGGATGTCTTATTTACTAACAAAATATTATCTGGTACTTACACGAAAATAAGGATTCTGAAAAACCATTAACATAAATTCACTTAACTTGTAAAATGGATTTACTTCAAAGAAATGTTTTATGGTTTTTTTAAACCGATCAAAATCTAACTTGGTTACATAATTTGGTAATTTATTATACATAGATATTAGATATACATAGATATTATACATAGATATTAGACATAGATAGATATTAGATATAGAGATTATTTCTCAGTCCTTGTTTTTCTACTTTAACTAGCCTAGTGGAAGGCTTATCAAGCTTTTCCTCATTTCGTAGGTTGTATTGATGCCTATTCTGGTTTGTAGGTAATTCCAACTCGTGTATTTCCAGTAAGCTATTGTAAATGTAAAGAGATTTCACTGTCATTATCTGATTACTTTTAAAATGTTTTTATAATCAATCTTTTTTGACATCTTAATACTCTAACAATATTTGTAGCATTGCCCCAAACTGTAAATAGCAAATCGTATAATCGAATGTATGTACGCGTAATAAACAGAAATAAGAGTATTCTTATCTAGCAAAGGTTTGAGTTTATAAGAGAGCATAGTTCTCACTAGCTATTTTTTACATATTTTGTCAATATGCGCCGTATGACTAATTGTATTATTAATAGTGTAGGCTAAGAATACATTTTCTTTC